>OX422215.1:486843698-487388698 GCA_949130495.1 Sambucus nigra
ATCACCCTCTTCGCTAAAGACCTGCCCCCAATGTGGCTTCAACATGACACCTCATGCACGTCTCGCAAAATGCGTGGGACCTCAGATGGGTGTACACACCTAAGTAAGGGGGGCAAAAACCCCTTTTTTATACGAGGTGTCTCCGATGGCAGTGAATTTTGCAGCTCTGTATCTCAGCTTCTTCCTTTCTTGCCTTGCTTCTGGAATCTCCCCCTCCTTGATGTATCTGATCAGAGGGTCAATCCATGAAGCTTCCTTAGAAACATTTAATTAAGTGGTAAGTGTTCCCTCAGCATCTTCAATAGTTGGTCGAAGCAAAATTTCCACTGGGACTGTCCTCCTGATATCTGTCCTAGTCGTCGAGGCCAACCTAGCGAGGGCATCAGCTCGGCCATTATCTAGCCTAGGTATCCTCTTTAATATACTTCTCTGAAGCTCTTCAGTAATGATCTCACCTTCTCGAGGTACTTATCCATCCGCTCATCCCTGGCCTCGTAGGCTCCTAGCATCTCATTCACTACTAGCCTTAAATCACTATGGACCAGAATTTGGCCGACACTAAGAGACTTAGCCAGGGAGATGCCTGCTATTAAGGCCTCATATTAGGACTCGTTATTGGAGGCTTTAAAGTTGAACCTCAGGGCGTACTCAATGTTTGTGCCATCGGGTGCTGATACTATCAGTCCAGCCGCACTTCCGCTATCGCAGGATGACCCGTCAATAAAGAGGCTCCACACAGTCTGTTCTTCTGAGAAACTTCCCTCGGTGAGGGTCCCCTGTCTAAAGAGATATCTCCCCTCTTCATTTCCGGCCACTTTTCCTCTAGCGGTGCTGGTCTCAGCCCTATCTGCAAGTGCATCGGTGAGTCTGCCTTATAGGGTATCTGTCTCCCCAAGGCTCTCATCTTTAGTTTTAATATCTTCCCAAGTGAATTCAGCCACAAAATCTGTCAATGCTTGCCCCTTAATAGCCCTCCTAGGTTGATACACAATGTCAAACTCCCCCAACTCTATGGCCCAGGCCATTAGCCTCCCTGATTTTTTTGATTGTGCAAGACCTGCCTAAGAGGAGAGTTAGTGAGGATGATCATTGTATGGGATTGGAAGTATGGCTTCATCTTTCTCGATGCATGGATCAAGGCATAGGCTAACTTCTCCATCCTTGGGTATCTTTGCTCTTCCCCCTGGAGTGCCTTACTGTTGAAGTACACAGGCTTCTGTACCCCGTCTTCATCTCTCACAATGGTTGCGCTGATGGTTAATTCTGAGACAGCTAAGTACACATGAAGTTGTTTGCCCTGCACTGGTCGGAACAACAGCAAGGGAGACCCTAAGTATGACTTTAACTCCTTGAAATCCTCATCACACTCTTCACTCCATTTGAAGGCCTTCCTGAGAATTTTCAAGAATGGTAAACACTTGTCTGTGGCTCTAGATACGAACCTATTCAAAGTAGCCACTCGCCCCGAGAGCCTCTGAACGTCTTTGATGGTCTTGGGGGTCTTCATTTCTAGGATGGCCTTTATTTTCTCAGGGTTGGCCTCAATGCCTCTTTGATTCACGATAAACCCTAAGAATTTCCCTGCTCCAACCCTGAAGACACACTTGGTCGGGTTGAGCTTCATCCGGTACATGGCCATCGTATTAAAGGTCCTCTCCAGGTCAGCCACATGATCCTCTGCCTTCAAGCTCTTAGTCAGCATGTCATCTACGTAGACCTCCATAGCCTTCCCAATTTGGTCTTCAAACATTTTATTTACAAGGCGTTGATTCGTTGCCCCTGCATTCTTCAGACCAAAGGGCATGACCCTATAACAGTATGTCCCGTTGTCGGTAATGAAGGCTGTTTTCTCCAAGTCTTCAGGGTCCATGAAGATCTGGTTGTACCCTGAATAGGCATCCATGAAGCTCATGAGCTCATGGCCTGCGGTAGCGTCTACCATCTGGTCAATGCGGGGGAGAGGGAAGTTGTCTTTGGGACAATGCTTGTTGAGGTCGGTGAAGTCCACACACATTCTCCACTTCCCATTGGCCTTTGGGACGATGACTTCATTGGACATCCATTCAGGGTAGATGACCTCTCTGATAAACTCCGCATCTTTTAATTTTTTGACCTCATCCCTTATGACCTCATACTTCTCTCTACAGTAAATTCTCCTCTTCTGCTGTACAGGCTTCACACCCCCTACCACATTGAGCTTGTGGCACATGATTTCAGGGTCGATCCCCGGTATATCTGCATGACTCCATGCAAAGATGCTTTGTCTTCTCCTCAACAGTTTAATGAGGTCTTCCTTGATATTTGGATTCAGAGACTTGCCGACTTGGACGGTTTTTTTCGGGTCATCCTCATTGAGGATGATAAATTCTACCTCTTCCGCGGCCTCTCCTTTCTTCAGCTTCATCTGTCTCTGGGGTCTAGGGTATCAATATTGTAAGTGGTTGTAGCCTTCTTGTGTGCCTCTATTTCTTCAGCGGATTTGTAATAACATTCCCGTGCTGTCATCTGGTCTCCTTGAACTTCCCCCACCCCGTAAGGGGTTGGAAATTTAATCATCTGATGGACCGTAGATGTCACAGCTTCGAACCCCTTGAGGGCTACCCGCCCCTGTATAATATTGTAGGCCGGAAATACATGTTCATACATCACAAAGAAGTTGACCTTCTTGGTAATCCATCTCGGCCACTCATCCCCCATCCTGACATCGGCCTCATACACTCCGAGGGGATGAACCTTTTCCCCCACTGAATATAATTAATGGGTAATGGTACGGGACAAGTCTAGCATGACTGAGACCTAAGGCTTTGAAGCATGGCCAAAACATCAAGTCTGCAGAGCTACCCCCATCTACCAAGATCCTCGGCACCCCACATACATGTACCCTGGTAGTGATGACGAGAGGGTCATCATGTGGGGCTAAGAGGCTTTTGAAGTCAATTCTTCAAAACCCCACTATCAGAGTATCCAAATCGACCTTCTTCCTATTTTCTGACTTTGCCTCCAAAGAGTTTGAGTGTACTTCCTTCGTCACTGTCCTTGGCTTCAGCCATGTGGGCCTTCCTATCTGCGACCTCTGACCCTCCTCCTGCCAGTCCTCTGGAGATCATGCCCACACCGAGAGAGATCATATTAAGTCTCTTGACGGGGTCATGGTAGTCTCTCGGAGGTAGGTTGGGGTCATCCTCATCCTCAGAGGGGTCGTCTCCTCTTTTTGGAGGATCTTCTCGGCATGCATCGATTCGCTTTTTCCTGGGGTCGTCCCCTCGGCCCCTCTTGAAGGCACTCTTGTCAACGTACTTCCTCAGCTTCCCTTCTTTTAACATTTTTTCAATCTCATCTTTCAGAGAAAAGCATTTGTCTATCACGTGGCCATGGTCTTGGTGAAATTTGCACCACAGGTTTTTATTGCTCTTGTTGGGGGCTGCCCTCAACTTCTAAGGCCACTTTAGGGATCGATCACACTTTATCTCATTCAGAATATGTTCACAGCTGACCGTTAGAGGGGTGTAATCATCGAACTTGTCATCCATAGACCTCTTCTTCCCCTCTGTGTTCTTCTTAGGGTACTTACCCCCACTAGAGGCTCCTTTTTCATCTTCGTATTTTGCGACCATTGCCTCTTCGGCGTTCATCACCCTCCCTGATGTCGACAATAATCGTCCTCGGAGGGTCCTCAACAAGCTTCCATAGCAGCTTCCCCTTCTGTAGCCCTCCAATGTGGGCGGTCATGGCTATGATCTCCTCACAGTCTTCCACCTCTAACTTTTCTTTGTTGAATCTGGCTATGTAGTCTCTCAAACTCTTGTTCTTCCCCTTCTTAAAATAGAGTAGGTGTGTGTTCTTCTTCTATGGCCTCACCCCAAAGCAAAAGTTGTGGATAAACCGGTCTGCCAACTTCTTAAAGCTTTCAATGCAATTTTTTGGAAGAGACATATACCAGACATGTGCAGCCCCAATCAGAGTGCCAGAAAAGGCACGACACCTCATCTCATCTGAGATAGAGTATATATCTACCGCCGATTGATACATCTCAATATGTTGGACAGGGTTTGTACTCCCCTCATATCTTGGGGTTACCACAGGTGGCCTAAACTTTGATGGCCTAGGGAAGTTGACTATCTTCGTCACAAAGGGAGAGCCTATGGAGTATCATCTCTGAAGAGGGTCCTGGCTCTTCAGAATATCACCGATCTTATCCTCCAGTCGCTGGATTGAGTCATTCCAGGGCCTCATAGGGTCGGCTTGGCCGATGTTATCCCCTGCCGCCTCTTTGAGGTGGACGGAGGGTTCTGCAGCGGTAGGCCTGCATCGGCTATTTACTTCCCCCTGACCGTCGTGGGATCGGTCATCTCCCGCCTCCCTATTGGACCTCGCAACACTCCTTGATCTGGACAACTTTTCTCACAGGTCAATTACTGAGCCTAGCCTCTCAAAGGCCGACCCCTGCTCAAGCGGCCATTGTCTTAATTTTTTTGTTGGATACTTTTAAATGGTGGCTTTCATGGCGAGTAAATTATACTCTGACAGCTCTTTCTCGCAAACACTCGTCATTTTTACATATATGAAATATTGATCCTCACGGTAAACGGTTCTTACATGCACACCTACTCATAACTCTACTTATGCATAAATGACAAAATTGAGATAAGAATGTCTCACCAAACTCAAATATAAATGAGACGTCAAACATTCATATAAACTCATGCATGTGTGCGAGGATGGCATATATACAAAGTCGAATTCAAATGTGTATCAACTTCAAAACAACCCCATTAAGACAATTGTTAAGATCATTCAATGGATCAACAATTATGACCAAATGTCCTAGCCAAACGTATAATAAAATGACGGGGGTCCAAGCACACCAATATGCCATATCAAACATGAAAAACTCACGATGCAAAAATAAAATGAAAATCATTTTGTGTTTTTTGTAAAAATATTTAAAACTAAAAATCTTTTTGTATTTCAAAAATTTTATCAAAAACAAAATCTTTTGTATTTTTCAATATGACTCAAATAAATGAAAAATATAATATAAACAGATACATGTCATAACCTTAGACAAGATATATCAAAATGACGAACTAGAGTATGACAAATCGATGAACATGCTCAATCGTAAGATGTAACATGGGGAGACCCACGAGCAATGACACGCGTATAAATGAGCGTAATCCTTAAAGCCTCTAAATCTAACTTCCTAACCCATGTAGGTGTGAAATGATGAGTGGGGTTTGGGGAACTGAAACGGATTTATTCTTAGACTTTCTAGAAGAAGATCATCACAAAATCATCAAAGATGACCTCTTCTACTTCAATGAGTGCAAGTGTAGATACGACGAGGAGCGTTTCCTACATGAAGATTATTCCTAACGTTCCTAGGTGGCTCTCTCCTAATGTTCCTAGGTGGATCTCTCGCCTGCATGGTTTTGGCTTTGGGAATGGGTGCAACATGTTTATCGAAGACAATACCACACTTATTATCTTTCATTTTAATGATTCCTAAGATCTTATCTACCTTTTCGAACCTAGATTCCAAATCAAACTTAACTTTACTTGAGTATCTTAATCTCTCCTCAAGTTCACTAATCCTTGACTGAAGTAAACGCCTAGAATCCTCAAACTGAAGAAGATCCTTTTTCATAGCATCAATTAACCTTTAAAGGCTATATATCTCGCCATCAACATATTCTAGCTTTTTCCTCAAGAGTCTTCTCACGTTCTCTAAGATCCTCAATTAATGCCTCAATATTATTATTTTGTATGGCACATTTTTCAAATTTTCCTTATTTACCTTCAAATTTTCTTCATATAGTTCATAAAGGTATCTTGCAAGTCTCCCTTATCCTCACTCTCATCCTCACTCACATCACCCACACTTTCTTGGGAATTAAATCATATGGCTGCTAAAGAATCATGCAAAGTATTGTCTTCGTGAAAAGATATGTCGTCATCACTCACATGATTAGAAATGAAGGTGTGAAGGTCTCGCTTACTGCATAAAAGTTTTCCTCTTCTGGGTTACTCTCACTAAGGGTAGAAACATGATATATCGGTTTATTAATAGTTTCCCTTAGTGTAGTGGGGAACTCATATATCCTATTACCAAACCCCTCACAGCAAAGACACTTCTCAGAGTCATCCTTTTTAACTAAGTTATTAAGAGTAGACTCTACGAATTATTTCCAATTATACCCTTCAAACACGTGTGTTCTAAAATCATCAAATCCACCGAAAGGCCTACCTAAAGACACAGTATCACAAACACAGTAAAATAGCGCAACATGCACTGATACCAATTTGAGAATGCACTTTAAGGCCTTTTGTGTGTGCTTTAGGTAAAGATAACTTTTTCAAATTTTCCCAATTTAATTAAACCAATTTTATATTCTTAAACCCTAAACATGCATCTAAGTGGTTTAAAGAATTTAGGTAGAAGAAACAATTTCAGGAAACCCTTTCAGGTAAAACCTTTATTTCACTATGAACTGTAAATCACAACTTACAAATGCATAGAGAAATTTGCAATGATTCTACTGTAATAAATCCACATAGGCCACAACCTAAATTAGGAAAGGACTCCCTCAAGAACCCTCCAGAATCGTAACTCTCATCTTCAGCAAGGCACACCCTCTAAGCATCCCCAATGACTGCAATCATTAAATGTTCAACGGTTTAAGAACTATCTTTCGCTAAACAAGTTCAAGATCACAATCTTTGGATGTTTGAGATTCGATCTTGAATAAACTCCGGATGGTGGAAAAACTTTTGGAATTTTTGCAAACTTTTGTTCTAAAAATGTATTAGCAAAGTGTTGTATTTATTCCTGAGTTAAAAGAGTCCAAAAGAATTGAAACACAAAATTTGAGGCGGCAGGTCGTTCGAGCGACATCACCATGTCATTTGAATGAAATGTGAATGTTGTCTGAATGACATATAATGTCATTTGAACGAATGCTGACACTGGATTTTATTTCTAAAAGAATTCCTTCAAATTTATAAAATTAATTTGACTCAGAAATATTTAAAAAACGTTTTCACAAATTATTAATTTTAATTCCCAATATTTAAAACATTTGAAAAACCATTTTAAATCATGCATCAATTAAAACATGATTCTAAATTACGTAAACAATAGGGCATCCATACCAGGGTGATCTAGAATTATTTGAATCTGAAGAATTAAACTCGACTTGATATTATCTTCAAAGCTTTAAGCATATATTCTTTAACTTTAGATGTTGTAGGATTTATGGAATCACTGATCAAAAACTTGCCTAAACTCAAATTATTTTTTGGGGAATTAAGCCAATTACAAACAAATTAACTATATTGGAAATTTGTTCCTACACATTTTATTACAAACATTTTTTGCAAATTCAATAATGAGAACCTCATCAAAGGAGGTCTCATTTCCGTTCGTATCAATAGTTGAAAAGCAGGGGTGATTTTTAGTCTCATCTTTTTGGAGGTCGAGAACAAGGTTTTGGATAATTAGAGCTGGGTGACTGGGACACTACACGAGTTGCGAAGGGGTTTGTCAATAGGGAAATCTTTGTAGATGGGATGAACGGCTTGTCCTTAGTGTTGATCATACAGAGATCCAGCCCTAGTACGTTTAAGCCAAATAATTTATCACTACTACAGTTCTTAGTGCTTTTTGTGATGTTAGTGCTCTCGGTGTTAGAGGAACTTGCATCTGAAGATTTGATGGTTAAATGATTTACACTTGCTTTGTCCTTTCAGTCTTAGTGATCTTATCTTCAAAGAATATTTTAAATCATCATTTCAGCGTCTTCTTAGTAGAGTCATACCGCAGTTCAGGGAAGCCATAGTAAAGGAAGTTTCTGCCTTATTTTATAAAGTATTTATTCAATGAATTACTAAAAATTGCTTATTTTCTCTTCAACACTTGCTTTCAATAGGTCTAGCGAAGATCCATTAGTTCAGTTGGGGATGGTTAATATCCCAATCCATGTAGATGAAAGGATTCTTTTGATACTATCGATTCAAGGATCCTATGTTGTCGTTGAACTAACCCCGTTTCGGATGTGAAACGCATATTCTTGAAAATCTGGATCACATTGATGTTATTGGGTGGACTTTGCCCTAGATATATTCTCTCATTGAGGCTATACCCTACTGGGCTAGGATGTGGATAAATCTTGAAACCTATGAGAAACATGTCATCAGATTTTTGTTGGATTTCAAAATTAGGGTTACTTGTGTTGATGCCATCGGAGCTATCATCACATCTGATGATTGTGATGACTTGGTTATTTACAAAGAACTTTAACTTTTTATAAAGGGAAGAGTCCATTTTTCTTACTCTGAAATGAAGGGTCACCAAGGAGAAAATTGAAACATATCGATACATTAATGACTTAGAACTCGATTTTGGGGCATATGTGACCAGAACCTAGTGTTAGATTTATTATACCCATAACCTTCCGAAAGGTGTTCTCGTAGGCATGCATAGTGGCAGAAGTGGGAGTGAGATAAATAAATTTTATACCCAAATAATTAAAAGTTCCCAATGGGAAAACATTCGAAGAAAATTCTTTATCAATAAGTAGTACTAGAATCACCTTTCCTATGGCCTTCATTGAGATATTAAGGGCATAGTTGTCATCGAGACCAATCTTAGGTAGTTCTTCATCAGTAAAAAAGACGAGCTTTATCGCGATTAGAGTCCAAAACAAATGGGTTGCTTCTTCAAGAGTAGTAGTAAGAGGATTGTATATCTGGTGAGGAGCTCATTCGAAGTATTTCTATCTAACTTGGAAGGCATAAAAGTCCCCCACAAAGAAATGTTGGGTTGGGTCTTCTTAAGTTGTTCAATGACTCTACTTTCTTTGACTAATATTTTTGACATTGGGAGTTCTTCAATAATTCTTTTTATTTTATTTTTTTATGTACGTGTGGAGGGAAGAACTAGATACGTCTAGTATCAACATGATTAGGTCATATGATTTATTGACTCTGGGAATAATAAAAACTTTATGTCTTCATCTAATTCTGTCATGGTGGATATTTTAGTAATTCCTATTAGTAACTCTTCAAAAGAAATTATCCCACAATGAGAGGCAAACGTGTTGATATTCCCGTTGTCTGGTTCATCATCAAAATCATCTGAGGAATTTGAGTTATCACTATATTGCGATGAGAAATCAATTCATTCTACGACTTAAACTGCTTATTCATACATATTTTCCCACTCAACGAAGAAGTGTTGTAAGGAGGGAACTCGGTATCCTTTTCTTCTTAAGATTGTAAGAAATTTAGAGGTTGTGCATACCCCTCTCTACTTAACGAACTCATTTGACATGACATGCACATTACTGTATATGTTAAATTCCTCCAATTACACAAACCAATCCTCCAATTTTTGGGCCCACTCTCGCGGCACCATGTATACATTGGTGATACTCTCATAACTATTTTCCCTGATAGCTATCCTAGGTGGTAACTTCAGCCCAAAATATTTATGTTGATAAAAAATAGCTGGTTGTTCCTTTCACCCCAATTCTGAGTGGGTTTGGTTAGGGATATAGGACCGTGTCATAAGGGATAAGCCTTAATTTGGAGCATATTTAGGGTGTAAAAGTAAATAAGGATAAATTTTTAGGGGTTTAAGGGAACTGGAAGATGGAACGGGAGTATAGGTGGGATAGATTTTAGTAAAAGCATCGAAATCAGAGTTTTAATGACCGAGGATTGAATTTACACTGGTCTGGTGTGATGACAACAGGTTTTGGGTAGTAGGGTTGGCTAGAGGAGTCATGACCCTCATATTTATGAGACTTAGAATGACATTCTTCAGATGAAAACACTGGTGAGTGGTTTACTTGGTGATCTGATGGAAATCACAATGAGCATCATGTTTCAAGTTCCTTGGAAGTGGGTTTGGCGATGGATGAGGGTCCAAAGGTTTGACGAGGTTCCTCAACAAAATAATGCGTATACTTTCACGAGAGAATATTGGAGCTCGATGTATTCCTTTCTAGTAGTTGAAGGATTTTTCTCTATCACCCATTATGTAGTAGGCTGAGAAATTATTTTGATGGTTAAAATAGCGGTATTAGTTTGTTTGAAAGGAATGAACTTCCTAATGGATTATTTGGATCATACTTGACTTTATTACTATTAACATTCTCTTTGATCTCGACCCTCGCCACTTAGAAGGATCTAAAGAGTTCATAGTGGTGGCTTTCCACTGAGGCTCATATATATGGTTGATAATTTATTCTTCATAATGCTCACATGTTCCTTCTTAAAATGTTTATTTTCCATGGTAGGGGCCTTTTCTCTCCACCTACTAATAAAGCTACTTATTTAATCTCCGGGATTCTTCATAAGTAGCTCGAGGTCTCAATGAGTTACTTCTAAAATCCTCATTATATTTGTATTGGGCCATGAACTATCGGGCCCCATCCTCGCAACTGTGGATTTTAGATTTTGTAATTAAGAAGATACATTGAAGAGAAATTTTTTGAAGATGTAGAAGGGGCTAAAAGTAATTTTGAGATTAGAAATAATTCCACATTAGCAACAGTGTTTTGGGGATTGAGGAACTGTGGCAGCTCAACGTGGCAACTTAGCGTCGCTGCTCAAGCGAGGCAGCTCAGCGTGACAACTTGTATTTTAGCTTGTTGTATTAGTCATATTGTATTTTTGTTTATATTTATTGTAAGATATAACAGTTGTAATTATGTAACGAGAATAATAAAAAGTTTTAGTGTGAGGTCAAACGGTACTCGCGCGAGATCGGGCTTGGCAGGGCTTGGGAGAACTTTCATGCTCTATCGAATGACCTCAACCCGGGAACTTTAGAGGGACTTGGTTTGGAGGATTGAGAAGTGGGGAACCGTTGGGTCTCGTCCCAACCATCTTATATACACCTGGTAAAACACCGAAGAACCCTGACCGTGGAACCTCGGGCGGAGCAGCTTGGAGTTGCATCAGGCGTTGAGTTGTGAACCAAACGGCCCTCGACTTAATGTCACATCTACTATAGGTGATGTCATTCACCAGCTAAACAATGCCAGACCTGCACTTGAGTAAACCACCATGGTATTTGGGGCTGTCAGGAAGTGGGTGAGCCACCTCTGTGATAACAGACCCCCCCTAACACACAATTGTTAGGCAAAAGGCATGTCTTGGCATTTAATGTTTATGACGTGGAGGCAACTAGTGCATCAAGCATTTAATGTTGTGACATAAAGTATGAGGGATGTATTTCATAGTCTTTAATGACTGAGTTGCCTCGGGGATGGTGTGTGGGGTCTATTTAAAGACCCCAACCACCCCTGAGGAGAGGAGGATCTTTTTCGAGAGTTCAGAAGATGATCTTTTGAGAGTTGAAGAAGTTATGATTGGAGAGCATACACATGAGAGAGAGAGTTGTTACAAGCCAGAGGTCTTATTAATTCACCATTGTCATTTATTACAAAGCTTTTAATACTTAATAGAGATTCTTAAGGGTGGTTGGTGTGTTTGGCTGCCTGCCAAGGTGTATCTAGGGTGGTTACTTATCTCTCCCTCTATCTAAGTTACTTCTAAGTTTATTACCATCCTCTGAGTTATACACGAGAGATTTGTGAGTTTAAACTGAGTCTTATCTTCATTAAGTTTGTGTTTAATGTTCTATCACTAATGCAAGGTTTTGGCTGATTAACTTATCATTACTATACTTCAAAGGGGTTATGCCTCCACCTTATCTAAAGTACCCTCTTACAATAACCAACGTTCAAACTTCATAGCGTGAGTCTGGTTTTAAGCCTCCTCTGCCAAGCATGTCACCCGCCTAGTACTATTGGCGGGTACTTGGCGGTAGAACTATTATTCAATGATTATTTTATTCCACGCTTTGTTATCTTCTCACCGTGAAACTTTTATTAGTGACTGCGTGAGACATCATAACTTTGTAATGGCTTATTAACTCCAATGGACTACTGCCATTGTAGCTGAGATTGATAATATTTCAATATCTACTAAAATAGATTTGTCCTAAATCTCTTCATAAGTAGAATCAAAGCTTTGGGTAAGGAAGGATATGATTTTTGTTAGTTGATCAACAGGTTGAGGGATTTAAAAGATCATCAACTAGCAGCTTGCCATTCTAGCGACCTCAAAGTTGCGGAGGATCTAAAAAATCAAAAAAGGAAAATTAACATACCTCATGTCTTAACTTGAGAAGTGTGATTAGAGGCTAGCTGCCATTGATAAATCTTTGACTGATGACAAAAGAAAGCATGAATTTGTGTTTAAACGAAAGACAAAAGTTAAAGCGAATATTTCTGCTACGTTCGAGCCTCAAAGGAAGGTTTCTCAAGATATAGCAACCTCAGTTTGGGAGGGTTTCTTCACTTCTTCCAACTTAGAATTTTTGTTACGATGAATTCACTACTTTGTATCTCTCAGCAGTAGTCCCACTTTTTGAATCAAATTGGAATATAAAGAATGTTTTTGTTCTTCAATCTCATCTTTACACTTAGTTCCTTGCTTTAAAATTTAGTTCACACATATTAAAAATTAATGTGCTTTTTATCATTTCTTTAAGTACTAAGTAACAAACAAAAAATTTACCAGTTTCATTTTCAAACATTATAAATTTTCAACCACTTGTTGTTAATCTTGAAAAGACTATCTTCTTCAAATTTTAAGACTAGGCAATAACCCGAGTCATGTGATTCTCTAACCATATATGGTCCTTCCTAGTTGTTGAAAATTTGGGAAAAGGAAGTACTATAATATTATTAACAACAACCTTCAACACGAAATTGCCTTATGCAAACTTCCTTAGTTTCACATGGTTCTCCTAAGTTTTTGAAAGATGCTTTGTGTAAACTTAAAAGTTATTTCTCACATTGTCTATTTTCTCACCCACTGCCTTCAGTGGAACACGCCCCCTTTGAGGAAGCATTTTTCTACATAAGGCATATTTGTCATATGGAACTTCTAACTTCATTAGAAGAATTACTTAAAACTCTATAAATTATGGAGAAAGGTGTGTAACCTATTGGCTTCCTATTGGTGGTTTGTTATGCCCAAAGTACCTTAGGTAACTTGTCATCCCATGCTCCAATAAAATCCTCAATCATTTTAGCTAAAATGTTAAAAAAAAGTTTTGTTTGTAGCTTATGCTTGACTATTGCCTTTGCAATAAGCTACTATTGAAGTGTGGTGGATAATTAAATATTTATCAGTTGAAATTATCACTTATTTATTGATGAATGGAGTGTCATCATCTGAGTGAATGACCCTAGGAATGCCAATTCGACAAATGATATATTCTCTAATGAATTGTTCTACCACTCTTGTTGTTGTCCTCTTCAAAGGTAGTACTTTTAACCATTTTATAAAGCATTCAGTTTCCACAAGAATCCATATTTTTCCCCTAGATGGAGGTTTAATCATCACCATAAGGTCAAAACCCGAAGTATGGAAATGATAAGGTGTTTCTGTTGAGTGTAAACTAACTGATGGACCATGGATTAGGTTGTTTTGTAGATGACCTAGTTTGCACTTTTGAACAAACACATTCGAATACTTATCCATTAGTGGCCAATAATGTCCAAGCATAATAAGTTGATCATATGATTTGGATCCTCCAATATGAGTTGGATTATGAACTTATTTGAGAACATCTTCTGCTTCATTATGCTGATGTATCATGAAGTCTTGTTGAAATATCCTCAGTGATAAAGCTTCCTTTCCAAAAAGTTAAACCTTAAGGCTTTTCTTCTAAGGGTTAGGGCATCTTCTTTCTATGTTGGTACCACTTTATCTTTGATAAAATTGATGTAGGGATACCTTCATTCAATTTGGTCTTTAGGTAATTTCTCTCAACGGGTTGCTGCATCTTATTTTATTGTAGGACAATAATACCCCCATAGTTGAATTTTTCTATAGAGAGAAATATCAGGGGCCTCATAATATTTCTTATGATTTCCCTCTAACTGTCTTTGATATTCTTCAGAAACAAGCCACCTTTCTAAGAAACAATCGATATTTTTATAATAAATGCTTCTTTGAAGAAGGAAGAATTGTGCTAGTTCGATGAACTTTATCGAACCATATCTTATTTCCAGCTACTTCCTTATTTCTCCTCTCTAATATTAGACATTATATATGGAAAAGATACGGAGTACAAAGGATGGAGTAGTCCTTCAATGGATCACCACAGTTATGGACTCACCGTGTATTGCTATCTTTTTGCAATTGTGGTATAGGCATCAGTATGTCAGTTCATCATTCTTTGATGTCTCTATACTTTGACTTTAGTACAATGATTGATCAAATTTTATATAATTATTTGATAGGGATCTAGGTTGATATGGTTCAACACATATTCACCATTCAATATTTAACCACCAAGTTGGAATCTCCTTTGTGGAAAAGTGAATTAATGCCCTTTTAAAGGGACTCAAGAAACCCTACAATCAAAGCTCCATACTCTACTTAATTATTTAAACAAGAAAATATAACTTGAAGGATAAATAAATCTTATAATTTTCTCTAGATAGAATCATCCTAGATCGTCCCTTATCTTTGTCTAATAAATCATTAAAATCCATAGAACATTTCTCCAAGTCTATCTCACAAATGTTTATTTGAAAGTCATAACTAGTTATAACTTCATGAGGTGTTTGAAATAAACCTAAATAAAAAATATCCAATAAATCTTCAAAGGCTTTCATTTTATTGCACAAGCAACCAGGCAATTCTGATCATATTTTAACAGAATGAGGAACCACCTTGCAGTTCTCCCAACCAATATAGTTTGTGTGAGAAAAAACTTAACTAAATAACATCTTGTAACTATGTTCATAGTGAAAGATTACATATAATTCCTAATCTTTTGAGCAACAAAGTTTAAAGCCAAAAAATATCTCTCCACACTTGTATATCTTGCCTCAAGGCCATGGATAATCTTACTAAGGTAGTAGGCATGTCTCTCTTATTCATCAACATCCTATACTAACAAATCACCAATGGACTTTATAATGAAGGTTAGATAAAGTAGCAAAGGCACTTCTGCCTTAGGTAGAATCATTGCTTTAGGATAGATGATCAATTTCATAATCTTATCAAATGCTTCCTAGTGTGGTTCGTCTCACTTGAACTTCATGATCTTTCGCAACAGCTCCACCAGTGGGTGGGTGATCTCAGGCAAACGTAGAACAAACCTGTTCAAGTTAGAAATCTTTCCTAGGAAACTCTTCAGCTTTTTATATGTCTTAGAGAAGTCATATCAAGAATGGATTCTTACTTACTTTGGTCCATTTGTACTCCTTGCTGATCGACCAAAAAACCAAAGAATTTTCCACTAGTTACACCAAAGACGCACTTGAGTGGGTTCATGTTTAGATTATACTTTCTACATATACGAAAAAATATTCTCAAATCATTTAGATTAGAATACCCCCTTCTTCCATTAAATGACTAATTCGTCCACACAAAATTCCACAATATCATGGAAAAGGTCGTGAAAAATAGCCATCATTATCCTTTGGTAATTTGCCCCCCACATTTTTCAGACCAAAGGGAATAACATTGTACATGAAATTACGTATAGGAGTTATGAAATATGTCTTCTTTGCATCATCGGGGACCATATTGATTTGGTTATCACCCACATAGCTATCCTTGTAGCTATACATCTCATGTCCAACCGTTGAATCATTCAAAGAACCAATTGAAGGTATAGGAAACTCCTCTTTGGGGAAAGATTTATTAAGATCTATAAAATCAACACAAATGCGAATTTGTGTTTTCTTTTTCTTCCTTACTGACAGGAATGATGGAAAGAAAAATTGGATGTTGATTTGTCTTAATAAATCTAGCTCCCAAGAACCTTTTCACCTAAACTTTAATTTTGAGGTCGAGTTAAGGCTTGCACATTTCGATTGATTGCTTGAGATAAATATTGATGAAGTTAGGACATTCAAATTATGGAAACCCAGTTCTTGATCCAACACAAGCATCTTAATGTACTTCCATGCAAAAACATCTCCGAAATCCCGAATGATTTTGATCATCTCCATCTTCTTCGCATCTTTCACATATTTTAAAATGAAGATTGGCCTTTGTTTATCCTGTTCCTCAGTTAATTCCATCTTCTCCAGCTCTTGAACTTTTAGTTTTATATGATATTATATGCATTAAGGCTTATCTTCAATTTCTTACACATATTATTGAATGTTTAAATTATTAATAACAAGAAATTATCCTTGATTATTAATAAAAAATGCTCATATTATGGGTTAGCTTATTCAAAGTCTTCAGCTGCCCACTCAAATTCTCAAAGGTGATATATCATTGTTCCATCATTAAGAAATACCTTCTTGCATTATCGCAAAGAAGCTGGTGGTGCCTTTCTTTTCTTACATTTCTCCAACTACTCCATCGATGATATATTGTCTCTACTCAACGTACTCTTTCTTTCACCTCATATTCCATTATATCTATCCCTAGCCTCATTCTATCTCTAACTTGTTGAGATATAATTATAAAAATTAACTAATTAATCATCTAAAATTATATTTACAACGTAATTGGTCTTATATTTCAATGAATAGGTATAATCTTAACACACATTCATTCATAAAATAATGCTATATAAACTTACCTCACTTAGTTTAGTGGAGTGAACCATGCCAATATCCCTAAATTCCTTATCTTCTTTTAAAATTCCTTCTCTTTGGTCTCAATAAGATTCCCCATTATATTAATTGACTAACAAGAACCCGAGATAACTCATTAAAACCCTCAATCTACAAAGTTAGGCATAGGCATAAAACGAACCTCACCTAGAAGAGCCCAAAATCTCCTCCAAATTCTTATACTAACCCAATATTCTTAAAACCCAACATTTTAAACTACAAATGGACATGGTACGTGTGGGTACCTTTTTATCTACTAGACCCATAATAGTATCCGACCATACTCAAATGAGCATGAAAGGTACCCGACCCAAATTATGAGTTCTAGATGGTAGTTAGAATAAAAAGACGAGGTCAAGTCCATCCATAAAATCTCGGATGAGATATTCAAGGGACACTAGGATAACGAGTTGGTTACCAATATCTACTTTCTTTCTTTGAACAGAATATATATTGTACCCCAGGTCCAGGGTAGAGGATATGTGAAAGACTATCTCAAGAGCTACTTAATACGAACAGTAGACCTCTTCGTGGACGTAGGCAATTTTTTGAACCATGTATATTCTTGTGTAGTGTGGCTGTGATTGAGATTGCTACTCTTTCTTTCATACTCGTGATTGTTTTCTTTTTATAAATTATTTGTGTTGAGATTTTTGTCACCACAATTGGCACCGTCTGTGGGAAACGATTGTTTTTCCTATGAAAACTTTGACCAACAAGAACCAGCAATGTCCCATCCCAGCGGTAACATTCCTCAAGCAGGAGATATTTAGTAGTTGAACCCCCAAGGGTAAGGTTTGAAGTGAACCATTTAAACCCAAGACTTATCCAGGAGAGGCAAGTCTTTGAATAAAGTCAAGGGACACCCAAGTCCACACAAATCTCTAGGTTAGTTGATGACTACAAGGCCAGACTCTAAGAACAGGAGGAGGACACTCGCCAATGGGAAAATGAGAATTCTCAACTTAAAAGGTGAATGGAGATACTAGAGAGATAACTTCATTAAAGTATAAAGCGACGCTACAGCAGGAATCCTAGTCCTTAGGCAAGAAAATCTCGTAGCTGAGGAAGAAGGCCAAGATGAAACTCAGAAAGAATGAAAAGATCCAGATCGATGAATACTTGCAACCAACTCACCGGTACAGGAGTCCTGATTGACAGGATGATGATATATAAATTTTGGTTCGGATAGAGATAGACTATCACCCAGCTCACCGCGGTATAGAATAATAAGGGAGATAGAAAGATGAGCTCTCAGAACTCAGATGAAGTCCCCTTTTTAAGGGTGATAGAGGAAGAAAAAGCCTCGATGAAGTTCGTTATTCCCAGGTTCAAGATTTACGATTGAAAAACTGATCCCATCGACCATGTTAGGCAAGACAGGTAAGCAATGATTCTACATAGTCACAACGATGTGCTCATATGTTAAATATTTCCCACGAGCTTGCATGATGTGGCTCAGAAGTTGTTTAAGAATATACCTCACTGATCCATTAAGATTTTTAAATCTCTGGCTGAGCAATTTACAAATCGCTTCATTACGAGCAGTTTCCATCCGAAGAGGATGGATGTTTTGCTTACTATGAAGAAAAATCCACATGAGAACCTCATAGAGTACGTGAAGAGGTACTGGGAAGAGTTAAATGAATTCGAGGATTTCTCGAAGCAGGTCATCGTAGCATCCTTCAAAATAGTATTATCTAGCTCCTGCCTCTTGCACCAGTCCTTAACTAAGAAGGAGGCCATATCATTGACAAATTAGTGGCTCATATTGAGAAATACACTAAGGTCGAGGAGTTGACCCATCTTAATCCACGGGAAAATGGTTGCGCAAAGGCTAGCAAAGGGGCCGAGAAAGTTGAACTACAGAAGAAAGGGAATAAGAATGGGGGTAAGAGGGACTCCAGGAATGGAAATAAGAACGAAAAATTAATGGCATTTCAGTATGTAAACACAGTATTTAAGGAGCCAATGTATAAGATTCTGGTAAAGATCAAGGATGATCCATTTATTAAGTGGCTGAGGAAAATGGGAAGAGATCCTTCTAAGCAGAATAACACGCTAAGGTGCACATTCCACAAAGAAGGAGTATGTAAAATTGAATATTGTAAAGCCCTGAAGTCACACCGCAAGGAATTGGCACAGGCCATACATCTTAATGAGTAGGTAGAGAAGAAGACAGATAAAGCAGCAGCGAATGGCGAGCCGAGGCCCGATAATGTCCTCAAGGATGATGTTGGCCATAAATTTGCGGTAATACATGGTGCGTCAGACCTCAAACAAATTCAAGGAAATGTAGCTTAAAGGGAAATTAAGAAGCTTACTTCAGTCATGCAGGGATTCTAGATTGATCCAGTCAGATCTCAGGCAGGGAAGCGATAACGACCGGAGGACGTCGACTATAATATGCATACTATTTTTACAGATGAAGATTTGGTGGGAATGAGAACAGATCATTATGACATACTGGTCATTACACTCGGCATACCCAATTGGGATGTCGACAGGTTGCTCATCGACTAAGGAAGCTCATCCGAAGTAATGTACATCTAATTGTTCAGGAAGCTGAAAAGCCATTGTCCCATTGCTCTGCTTCGCTGGGAAGATCACGATCCCTCTGGGAAAGATTATCCTGTCAGTCAGGGCAGGAAATATCTCTAAATTGATTTAGTTTCTTATTGTTGATATTGAATCACCATACCAAGCCATCCTAGGATGGGGATGGCTCTATACAATGAAGGTTGTTCCATCGACCTATCACTAGAAATTAAAGTGTGTGACTAATCGAGGAGTAGTTGAGATGCACGAAGACCATGCTACGATGAGGACGTGTTTCATCGAGGGCCATATGCCCCAGACGGGAGAAGAAAGTGGAAAAATCAAAAGGCAATGAGGAAAACCAAGAGGGGTTGATGCCCTCGAAATAGCAGCTAAGTTTTGGTCTACCAGGAGTGGAGGAAACTTGGATCCTCCCCTCTTAAAGGGTCGTTGAAGACCTCGAAGATGTTGCAGCTAGGAGTAGCTCGACTAAAAAGAAGTTTTTAATTGGCACCTCCTAGACTGATCGCCAGAACAAAGAACTAGTCACCCTTTTCTGGATCAACTTAGATGTTTTCGCATGGAAGCCCTACGAGTTGTTGTGGATTGATCCCAGCATTGCTTGTCATAAATTACACCTAAACCCAGACTTCAGGCCAGTTACATAGACGACTCATCAGATAAGCTTAGAGAAGACTAAATAAGTTGAGAAAGAGGTCGAGAAGCTACTGGATGCAGGGTCCATATGAGAAGTTCAGTTCCCCAAATGGTTATCCAACCCACTAGTTCTTCCTAAGAGCAATGGAAAGTGGAGAGTTTGTATTGACTTCATCGAGCTCAACAGAGCCTGTCCTAAAGACAATTTCCCCGTTCCAAAGATCGATCAACTAGTCAATGCTACGATTGCACATGAGAGGATGAAATTATTATATGCATATTCTGGATACCATCAAATCCTCCTTCACGTACCAGACTAAGATAAAAACTCCTTTGTAACCACTGTTGGTTTATATTGCTATAAATTTTTGCCTTTCGATCGTAAGAATGCAGGAGAAACTTATCAGTGGCTAGTCATATGGATGTTCAAAGATCAGATGGGGGATACCATCGAAGTTTACATTGATGCCATGCTCGTTAAGAGTAATCTCAAGGATGACCAACTTTTCGACTTGGCAAAGACTTTGAAATCCTCAAGAAGTACTGAATGAAGCTTAACACAAGTAAATGTTCTTTCGGCATCGAGTAAGGAAAATTCCTTGGATACTTGGTCAGTAAGAGAGGAATGGAGACAAACCCCTAGAAGATCGACGCTATCAACAAAGTTCAGTCGCCCCAAACGATAAGATATATACAAAATCCCATAGGAATGCTCGCCACGCTCAATCGATTCATTTTTAAATCTTCGAAACGGTGTCAATCGTTATTTCAATTGTTGAAAAGAAACATAGGAGTAACATGGGATGAAAACTACCCAAGAGCTCTATAAGAACTCATGGTTTATCTTAGTAGTACCCTTTTTCTTATAATTCCTAAGGAGAGTGATTCGTTGTACCTCTACCTAAAAGTGTCAAACTATTTTGTAATCGCTGCCTTGGTATGTGAGAGAGAGGGAACCTAACATCCAATCTACTACACAGGGAAAACTCTTTTAGAAGCCGAACAACGATACCTGTCATTGGAAAAACTCACCTACGCATTTGTGATAGACTCAAGGAAACTGAAGCATTATTTTAAGTCTCACTCCATCGTCGTAGTTACTTCACACCCCCTTAAGGTTGTTCTAAGGAAAGAAGATCTCTCTAGAGGACTATCGAAGTTGTTAGTAAAGCTCGAAAGGTTTAACATTCATTTTCAACCAAGAACAACCATCAAGGGGCAAGTCCTAGACGATTTCATTACTGAGTTCACAAGGGGAATATCCTTATGACCACCTCGAGATCAGTCGTTCAAAGGACAGCTTAAGTGCTTGGACATTATATGTTTATGGAGACTCCAACTCAAGAGGGAAGGAGTAGGTATCGTGATAGTAACTCCTGAGAACATAGTTCTCAAGTAGGGTGTCAGACTTAGATTTTAAGCCTCCAACAATGAGGCAAAATATGAGGCCCTAATCACAGGACTACAAAAAACACAACTGCTAAGGGTGAGGCACCTTTCGGTCTTTGACGATTCACATCTAGTTTCCAACCAAATAAGCAGTGAATTTAATGAAAATGATGAAAGGATGGCAACTTATCTCGCCATTGTTAAGGGATTAATGGTCAACTTCGATGAAGTCGATGTTCACCAGTTCCTTAGGGAATAAAACAATCATGCAGATGACCTAGTAACTCTAAGCTCAATAATAGACTCCAACATGAAAAGGAAAATCAAAATTAATTTCTTGGTGCAGCCCAGCATTCATTAGGCTACTGACTCACGAAACCCCGAGTAAATTCTCCATATTGTAAAATCTCCGAGCCGGATTGATCCAGTTGTAGATTACTTGGGAAATGATAAATTGCAAAGTGCTAAGAAGATAACTCATCAGATAAGAGTAAAGGTTGCTCGCTTTCACTTATCTCCTGAGGGAAAGCTGTATAAGAGATGCTTCAATGTCCCCTACCTCCAATGCATTCATCCACAGTACATCGAGCAAGTTCTCAACGAGATTCATAGAGGAATTTATGGAAGTCATGCAGGAGGAAAGTCAATAGGCTTTCGAGAAATAAAAGAAGGATACTAGTGACCATACATGAAGAAGGACACAGGATTCTATGTCCAAAAATGCAAAAAATGCCAAAAGCACTCGCCCTTAGTCCATCAACCCGCAAGCGACTTAAGTCCCTAATTAGCCCCTGGCACTTTTCCCAGTGGGGCCTGGACATCATAGGTCCTATGCCTACTGTAGCAGAAAATTAGAAGTATCTGTTGGTCGCCACAGACTACTTCATAAAATGGATAGAGGCAGAACCACTGATAAACATCAGGGACACCGATATGATAAGGTTCATAAGAAGAAATATAATCACATGCTTCGGCATACCAGGATAATTATACCGACGATAAGACCCAGTTCTAGAGTGGACCCTTCCAAAGCTTTGGCAATGATCATGGAATCAGGCACTACTTTAGCTCTGTGTCATATCCTCAAAGTAATGGTTAAGCTGAGGCTTCTAATAAGATAGTGAGCGATGGACTAAAAAAGGGCCTAAAATGAGCCAAAAGAGCATGGGGGAATGAATTTCCCTACATCCTCTGGGCCTATCGCACTACCCCAAGGTGAGTAACTGGGGAGACACCTTTTTCACTCACATATGGAATAGAAGAAATTATTCCACTAGAAGTTAGTCTCCCCACCAAGAAGTCCATGTTAGTCGACTAAGGCAATGATGATGAAGCATTACTCATCGAACTTGACTAAGACGACGGGCGGTGAGAATTGGCTATAATTAAGATGGAATCTTACCAGCAACAACTAGCTAGACAATACCATCATAAAGTCAACCTAAGGAAGTTACAGGTCGAAGACGATGTCCTAAGGAAAGTTCTTGGTAATGTTATGAGACCATCAAATTGCAAGCTAGGACCTAACTGGGAAGGACCATTCAAGGCTATCAAGGATGACCTACAAGGATCCTACTACCTGGAAACGCTGGAGGGCAGGGAGATACCGAGAGCCTGGAATGCATCCAACCTAAAAAATTGTACTTCTAAATTTCTTCATGTACCATTAGTTTACGTAAATTTTCATTTACAAATTAATGTTGCTCTTTGTTTCTGATTTTTATCAATAAAACTTCATTGGCCTTAACATTCAATATATGTTCGTTATCCCAAGTCTATTTTATTATATGAACCCTTTCCATATTACAAGATTCACCATTTTAACATAGCTAGATTCTTGTGATTGTACCATAGTGGTTGGGTTTTTATCAGCTCAGTTTCTCTAAAAGTGTAGCTAGGAGGGTTGACATATAATAGCCCGCTTCAAGACCTTATTCGTAACATAACTGGCCTCTTAGGTTGCTACGATAAAAAATTTAGACCTACAGGGGACCCTTAGGAAGTATGCCCAATCAAGGTTAGTCGCTAACATAGATTGGCTCCAAATTCCTACTCGGGTGGATTCCCCATTAATGAGGTGTATCCTCACCATCACCCTACTTAGGCCTAAGGTGGTGTGACGACACGACCTAAAGGGTAATGTAAGGTGGAATGGTATGTCTATGGAATACTGCACTGGGGGAATACCCATTCAAAAATAAACTCTCATACTTAGTCGGCTGAGAAGCCCAAAAATGCTAAAGATTGTAAATAAATAATATACAACTTCCCAACAACATATGTTTAGTCGGCAAATTCCCAAAACATAAAAATTTTATTGACGAAGGTTACACAGTGAAACGTACAAGAGTGATAAAAAATATATAAATTAGATCCTAAGAGGGACCAGGTCAATGAGCAAGGTAATCAGCCACTCGCGCCCTTCGACCATTGTCTAGATAAGGGGAAAAGTCCTCCTCAACCTCCTCCGAGCTTGACTCTTGTAGCTACCTTAGAGTTGCATCTATTGGGATCTAAGGATCATCCCTTATAAATGGATTTGTCCCCAAGGATGAGGGATTAATCTATTGCCTATACTAAAGGACAGAGTTCTTGGGCACCTTTAACTCCCTGAGGGAACTTAGCCACCCTCCGATAAAGGCCATCTCCTCGACTTCCTTTAACTCTGTGGGAGCATCTGTCCATCCCTGGTTGTATCCATTTTCCCACACTTATTGAGGACCCTTTTTGAATAAGTTCCTCAACCTGGTAACGTTCTTCTAAAGCCCAACAGCTATCATATACGCTATGTGCACATCTCCCCTCAGTTTGGCAATCTCCCTTATGGAACCACTATTATCCGTCCTAGCTCATTGCCTTGTTGACGATGAAGAAACCTGTATAACTAAAGGAGCAATGCTCAGTGCATTCCCCCTGAGACGTGAAACTTCCCTCCTTAAGGGATCATTTTCCTGATGCAGAAGCTCTCCAACTTGATTGATCTCGGAGGCGTCTAATAGCTTAGCCTTTAGAGCATCCATTTCTTCTTGAACAGAGGCACCAACATCCTCTATCTCTATAAATCTACCCTTTAGCCTTGAAACTACCTTGAATTGATCTTTATAGTGTTGGTTCCTTGCCCTAAGGAATTTATAAATCTTGATAAATGCTCGACGAACTTGGTCGCTTACATTCGAACCAAAGATTTGGCTTAGACGAGAAGTGGAAGTAATGTAATCACTAAGATCAACAAACTATAAAAAATTGGAACATGGAACTCAAATGACAAAGTATATCAAGAAAAGTGAAAATAAAATACCTTCATTAAAAAAATGGCACTCGCCAGGTACAGATACACGAAGTGACAAAAAGAGAAAAAAAATATAAATAAAGGAAATAATCCAAAAAGTTTATTAGTCGACCTCGACCTGCACTATGGGGGATGGATATTTCCCCTTATTAGCAGCAGCCTCACTCATATCTTCCCCAAGTACAGGGGCATCAGTAGCAGGAGTGACGGGAGCATCATCAGAATGAGTCATAGGAACATCAACAGTAGGAGTGATGGGAGCATCAGCAGTAAGGGATTCTTCATCAATGATGGTACTGGGGTCAGGGTTGTGCTCACCAAATAGAGGAGAGTCAACAAAAACTCCAATAGCGACTAAGGCTTGATCCTAACCTTTTTTAAATTTCACTCCACAGATATAGTTAATCTTCTTCCCTACGTCTTCATAGGCTGCCTCCTAGCCCTCATTATATCCATTATATCTAACCGTGACCCCCTCTTCCTCTAGGTTCTTCACCTTCTTAGCGATCCCTGTGTTCTCATTTGGTATAGTAGGTTTGCTCGCCATGACCAGCTCATAGGCCTCGCAGAGTTACTTCATCTCCTTGGCCACCTCATACCTCTCCTTAGCAAAAGAGGCTTCACCCTCTGTGAGAGCTCTCTCAGAGGAATTTTGGGACACTTGTGCAGTTTTCAAGCTCCCCTCAAGCTCAGCATTTCTCCTTGCCAGCCCATCTTGACTTCGGCAGAGGAAGGTGTAGTCATATAGAAACTTAAAAAGAAACCGGTATAAGGAAAACCATGAGAAGGACTAAAATAAAATGGAGAAAAAAGGAAATGGCCTTACCAAAGAAAGCCCCCTATCTGCCTTCAGGGCTAACTTCTATGGACCCATCTTTGAGTAGTGTTCATGGTCTGCCGTTAGTAATGTTCTCTCAAGCATCATCGAAGCAAGATGAGGGTCTAGAGTAACAGAGGCCCTCTCAGCTGGAACGGCTATAGGCGCAAGAGAAGCCCGTACCTTATTTATTATTTCCTCTCCTTTCCTTATCTCCTCTTCTTTCTTCTTCTTATCTTCTTATCCCCTTCTTTCTTCCTCCTTCTTTATATCTCTCTCCCTCTTTTCTTCTTCTTTACTCTTTCTCTCTAGCTCCTTCTCATGATATGCTATCTGGGATCCACTTACCGTATCCCCAGATCTTTTTTTTAATCTTCTGCCAGTTGGACAACATGACATTATCATCATCATCATCATCAGGGACTAAGTTCTTTCTTCTAGCGGGTGCCATTTCCTCCTCGCTAGAACTCTTTGACCCAGAACCACCTGAACTATAACCCTCACCACTACTACCTCTGTCACCTACAACAACACCCGACTCTGAACTTCTCTCCTATTCTTCGTCTATATCGATGGGATTGAGAGAACCTTCTTCCTATTCTTCTTCCTCTGGGATATCAAGATGAGGAATGGAGTCAACTAGATGGACGATGAAGCCGGAGGTAGTGTTCTTGTATTCCAACAAGAAAGAAGCCGACTTGGGATGTTCATCTTCTATAATAGAGTCCCTTATATTCCAGTCCTTGAGTAACTCAGCATCACGTATCTCATGGAGAGAAGGCCCTTGATTCTTGGATATCGCTGAAAAAGAAAAGAAAACATCAGAGCAAGAACACATTATAGCAACAATTAAGAAGCAATGAGATTGGGAAATAACCTATATATTCCTCCCCATAAGTAGGAATTCGAGGTCCCTTGTACCTCACACCCCCTACCTGGGGTGGGAACTGCCAGTTATTAGCTATGAACCTTTCATACCAGTACTCTTAATGGGAATTAGGTAGATTCACTACCAACACCCTATCCAGACTCCTTATTTTCAAGTAAAGAAGACCAGAGTTGGTACGGGAAAAGGTATAACACAAGAAGATTTTAACTAAACCTAAATTAGTTCCATATAGCTGGTTTATTCTATAGATGCCTTTTACAATCTTCCAAATGTTTTGAGAACACTAGGCTGGGAATATATCAAAATACTGGACGTTGTGTAAGAAAAGGCAATTTGGGGGAAAAGTTAAACCTCGTTGAGACAATAAAAAAACGTCGATCCATTGTCCATTATAAATATCGTGAACATTATAAGGAACATGGGAACACTCAATATCCACCCAATCAGGAATATCATAACATTTCCTGAATTCTACCAAAGATTTATTGTCTATCCTAGCCATGAAAAAACCCTAGCTACAGTAGAAGGAAAAATGATGAGAGGAAATAAAAAAAGGGGGGATTAAGAACTTACGAAGCAGGTATCAATCCAGGAATTATGCGAAACCACAGGTGAATGAAGATGAAGTGTAGATAATAGCTTTCAAAAGACGAAGAATAAACTTGAAGGCAAGAAGTAGCTTGAGAGTGAAGGACAACTTGGAAGAAAAAGAGATCACGGAGTAAAAGTGGCATAGTAGATCATTTGAACGCCTCGGTTTAAACCCCCCAATGATAGTGCATAACAATCAAAGAAGATTTTTCGCTCAAAACTATTGCATAATGACGATTCACAACCCTCCCAATCTTAAAAATCGCAAAAGTGCCATCAGAAGCAGGCCAGGGGCGACATTTAAATTTTTTTAGCCAAATTATGGACTTAAAATTTTAGTGGAAATTGTGGGTACCTTTTCATCTACCAGACCCATAAGAGTATCCGACCATATTGAAATGAGCATGAAAGGTGCCCAACCCAAATTATGAGTTCTAGATGGTAGTTAGAATAAAAAGACGTGGTCAAGTCTATCCCTAAAATATCGGATGAGATATTTAGGGGATACTGGGCTAATGAGTTGGTTACCAATATCTACTTTCTTTCTTTGAACAGAATATATATTGTACCCCTGGTCCAGGGCAAATGATATGTGAAAAACTATCTCGAGAGTTACTTAATACGAACAGTATACCTCTTTGTGGATGTAGGCAATTTTTCGAACCACGTATATTCTTGTGTTATGTGGTTGTGATTGAGATTCCTGCTATTTCTTTTATACTGGTGATTGTTTTCCTTTTATAAATTATTTGTGTTGAGATTTTTGTCACCACACTGTGCATCCTAAAAGCCATGTCCAAAATATGCAAATCAAATATCTAAAAACTCATACATTCAAAAATCATTTAGTACGAGTCCAAATATCAGTTAATCAATTAAATGAATTAACATATATAAAATTTAACTTCAAGTACAAATGAAATCATACATAAAAATATCAACAGTGACATCTCTAGTCACGACAATCACACATAATTAATTTAAAAATAATATGGATAAAAATATGGAGTATTACATTCTTCCCCCTTAAACAAGGTATTTTATCCCCAAAATTCGAATTCTTTTTATACCTAACCAAAAGTCTAAGTGTCTCTCACCCGTAGCATCCCCACACTAGTGAAAAAAGAATCTACTGAGTCCATGACCTAGAATATCCTGTGGCTTCTCTCATCATAAGTCGCGTTTTTTTAATATTCTAAACCAAACTGATTTAATCATTGAAATTCCAACATGCCACTCAAGTAATCCCTCCATCCTGTACCTATGGAAAACATCATGCACACATTCGCTAAAAGGTGGAGTCAAACGACACCAGCCTCGCCCTATCTAAACCTTCTAAGATGAACTTCCTATTGGGTTGCCTACTCCATATTGGAACCCAAAATCCAAAATTTCAACTCGTGATAGATCATTAATAACGCCTGATATTTCACCCAAAGCTCTAACCCAAGATTTTGGTCATCCTTAAATTCCTTAGCCTGCTCCGACAAAGTTCGTGATCTACTTCGAATAACTTGTCCTCAAATTTCTCAGAACATGGCCTAACATGAATATCATTCTACTCACAGCTCAAACCTTATTCATCAAACCATCTCAAGTGACCCCAAATGGTTGCATGGCCCCATTTGAACTCCCTATTCCCATCAAAATCAGTTAGTTTACTCTCCCACTTTTACGTTGGGATTTCAAAAATAGCACCTCCTCAAATCTCTTTGGTGTTTGTAGAGACCCAAATCCAACGCCCTCTTTTAAGTATTTGTCTTATACTCTCATTGGTCTAAACATAATTCCTTCAATGCTCAGACCATGGTCCTCCCTTTGGAGCGCAATCTAGAGACCACGGGATGCTTTTGAGCTCAATTAGACCTCGATTGACTCTCGAAACTGATAGTTCATTTTAAAGGTCTATGAACACCCTTTCTAATTGTCCATATCGTGAATGAATCTTCCTTACGATTCACATGTATATGTCTTTTTACTCCTGAACCATATTCTAGAGGCCATTGGACTCTTTCGAGCTTTATTTGACTCTCCTTAACACTCAAACCAAAGTTAATTGAATACACTTTCATGGGTACTTAAATACCTCTTCTAACAGTCCATATCATGCATGAATATGCCTCATAGTTTGCATTTACTTGCCATTTTACCCCAAAAACCTAATCTAGAGATCATCACCTGTTTTCGAGCGCCATTTGAAAACTTTTGAACAGCTATGAATTATCTTTCCAATGGTCCTAGTCGTGTGTGATTTGGACTTAAGGTTTGTATTTTATGCCCATTTATCCAAAAAAAGTCCATTTTGGACTGCCCATAGGCACTATTGGCCCTTTGCCTATCGGCAAAGGGTTACTTTACTTTGGATGGAAGTTTAAAGTATGCCGATAGGTAGGCCTAGGACTATTTTAATTAACAGAGCCCCTAACCCTAAGGTTTCCTAGTTATAGTGGGCCATAACCTCATTTTAGAAGACCATCTTTATACATCACAAGAAATCTCTGCATCCAAATAAGTGCATAATATTTTACACATTCTTCCAACATTCCATTACACCACCCATATACCTTGCCTTTCTTAGACACTTTACCGCCATTACACCACCACCAAATTTTCCTTAGCTCACAGTCAAAGTAATAATTAGGAGTGTTCCCGATGTGCTAAAAACCTATACCGTATGAGTTTTTACCAAAAATTAGTGGTAATGGTTTACATTTTTTACTTACTAAAAAAAACTACTGAAATTGAAATTATCGAATCTTTTGTGGTTGGTTTTGGTTTTAACATTTTAAAAACTAATTTACCAATTGTACCGTATCGAAATAAAATGTCAAAAATACCAATTAAATCAAGCAAGAATACCCAATGGATAAAATCAAACACAATCATACATATTTTATAGTTTCTTTTCTTTTCTTTAAGTGGTCAACCTTTTTGTAATCCTCGGATCAATACAAGATTTTACGGTCTTTGTATCATTCACAACACAAATTATAAAAAGAGTAGGGTTAATAATTCATATTCAACACCATAACTTAAATTTGTCTCTCATCTCACAGAACAACACCCTTTCCTCCCTCATAGAAACCCTCAACTTGTTTATCTCTGTGAACCCATTATCATGTCGATTCATCATCACCTCAGCTCAATTTTCACTAATACTTCACAACTTATGGCATTATTATGTACGTTATTTTCCTTTTTTTTAAATATGCGTAAAAAAGATTTAGGTAAGAGGTACAAAAAATTACCATTATGTAGCGAGTAGTACCAAATTTACTGTAAAGAGAAATTTATAGAAATCTACTTTCTTTTTTGAACTACCGATTTCACCGAAAAAACCAATTTTATTGATGTACCACACGGTTTGGTTTTGATTTCTGGGTTTATGTAGCGACTGGTGAAACTGGTAATTTTGGTTCAATGATTACAAACTCGGTATGGTTTTGATATGATCTATTTACTAACCAAACTGACCGAAAACCATCCCTAATAATAATTCAAGCTTCAAAAATGGTCTAAATCCTATTCATTTTATTATTGATTTTTCTACTTATTAGTATATTGTTTACATTTAATTTTCATTTTCTCACCTTAATCACCTTTTTACGATTTACATATTCACCAAATTTATTTTCATAGATAAAAAAACAGAAAACATGATTTAATCCTTAAAAACCAAATTAGAACGCTCCTTCCATTTTTACTGCACTTACCTCACTTGTATAAATTTTTCAATAAAAAAATAAAGAAATTCTAGTTTTGGGTTAATGGGTTAGATCTCACCCTTATATGTCTTCGAAGTGCGTGGATTTTGATGTCATTTTTGACTTTGTAGGCATCTCATGTTTTTGTTTAGGATTTGAGACCTGTTTTCTTTCATTTTCACTTAATTCATTATCACTTTTATTAGTATCACACACACACACACACTATTTTTTATGTTCTTAGAAACCCCAACAGACATACATATTTACTTCCTTATAGTGAATCGTTATCTATTGTGTTGGTCACATTATATTATATTTTCATATTTTTCATTCTCGTTTGCTTTATCAATCCCTCTACACATGCATATCCCATTCCTCATAGCGCAGCCTTTTCTCTTTATTATATTTCTAGTGGCCCACATGCGTATTCCATTCTTAGCGATGGATTGTGATCTGATGTGCTGCTCACATTTCAACTATTTTTAGATTATTTTTTTGTTATTTATACTCCTTATAATGACTTTTCCTCATCTCCTCCATGATGTTTGTTTGATGATTTCTTCTCTCACCTATTTCACTCTTCTCATATTATACACACATATTGCATTTTGAAGAAAAATGATAATATTATCATAGGCCATGAGGGATTAAAAGGACAGAATGTGTGCCTAACACCTTTTCATTTGGTATATAGTCCTCGAATCCATGATCTATTGGTTTTGTATGCATCATTTTGTCATTGATGTTATTTCTTCGAGGAAGACTACATCTTTTTCTTGTCTTGATAAAAATAGGATGGAGAATCAATTCTTTATCTTTTACACCCCTTGACAACGACCATGTATATCTGAGGGAGCCTACGAATATCACGCTATTGCCAGAAATAAGATTTTCTTCCTTGATCCCCACACACCATCTCTTATGGGGAGAACCTTATCAAATTCGGATGGGCACAGTGGCAAAATCTCTAGTGTCCTTTTTTGTTTTTAGAGGATTATACTCTATTTTACAAGTTTTTTTTTTTACTTTTCTCTATTCGTTTGCATGTGTGTGTTTATCTCCACCTTTATATTATTCAATTTTACTCTCATATTCACATAATATATACATATCTTTATCATTTCATGCTATCCATGTATATTATATTCTCCATCATGCTCTTTTTCTCATCACAAGTATATGCCCCTTTGGGTCACATGTTTCATGATTTATCCACTTTTATATGCTTATCATATTTCATTTCACTTACCTATGTTCTTTATATGATCCATATAACTTGTAGATATCCATGCTTATTCCCATGTGTCTATTCACATAATTCACATCATGTATATACCACATGCATCATGTCTATATCCCTCATCAAATGCTTCACATATTACTTCCGTATATATCCATGTTCTCTTCTCTCACACACACATTCACATTACTCTCACTTTCACAGACATTATTTTATTCTTACTTACACACACTTCCATGATACATATTTTTTACACCACTCTCACATTACACATGCATCTATCTCACTTGTGTATATTCATATATGTCACACCTTGTATATATGTCGTCATGCTTTATATATGTTCCATGATTCATGTTACTTATACATACTTGTTGGATTTATCATCCTTGTATACTTAGATCTTTTTCATATGCCATTCATGTATATTCACATGATCTTCTTGATGCTTAGTATTATAACCTATTCCATTTAGCATACATTAAACTTTGCATAAAAAAATTAATTAAGACTCATGTATTTTTGCACACTACTTCATGTGAGCACTATATTTTGACCAAAATTTTGTAATGTACAGGGGGATCAATTCGTGATGGGTTGCCATTTCTGTGAGGCGTGATTAACCTAAGGGATATGATTCCTACCTTCCATTGGCCAAGTGCCTTTAACATATATCGAACGGTTTCCCCGCATTGTATGGCTTGACCGAATTAATGGAGGGATGTATATAGCAGATAACTCATTCACATATATCAAGTATATTGAATTTTCTCTCACACGTACCATCACCACGAAGTATAATGTGTGGTAATTCACGTATAGTGAGGTATATCAAATAACTTCTCCACATGTAATGATGAATGATTGCCTTTATAATCAAAAGGTATATCGTGGAATTCATGTCAAAGGGGGAACCCCCAAAATAACCTCCCAATGCATAAACCTCATATAGGCGTCTACCCTAGTACACTGATACCTAGTTTTTTCGATTTCAACATGAAACTCTTCTAAAATTTTCGATCGTCTTACCTCCCAAATTTTGTGCTATTTCACCCGTTTTAAAAACGGGACCCTTTCTCTGAGTCTAGAAACAAGTCAACCCATGTCTTACTTAGCATACCTTGTTCTTTCCTAGACTCGAGTCGTGTTTGAAATTTCGTTTATGCCGAGGTGGAACATAATACAAATGAAACCTAATAATAACAACTACACTGGGGATTTACCTTCCTTCTCTTTCTCAAAAAATGCAAAAATATTTCATTCCCTTTTTAGAAATACCAAAAATATTTCCTTCCCTTTTAAAAAAAAATATGTACAACCCTAAAATATCTTCTCCTTTTCTCAAAACACCAAAAATATTCTTTTTCCAATAAAAGTACAAAACAATCTTTGCTTCTCAAATGAGATCACATACCCTATTTTGGATTGTTTCCCTATTGACTCATATTTTTTATCAAGCGAGCACAAACTTACACACCCTTATCATATTTTGAAGAAATCGAGAGATCCTACTAGAGATTCCCTTTAGTCAGAACAACAATGTCCAAGTTGACTTGATGGTGGTATTTTCTCAGCTCAACGCCAAAATCAACAGTCTATAGGCATGTCCAAGAGATACATCGATACAAGGACAAGATGCCCAAAGTTCCCGAACCTAATATTATTTTCTCCCATGCCATGAGTTATCAAGTACATGAAAAGATATGGGATTTGGAGGAGTATAAATAATCCCTTATATGCCGCATGTCCCACCTATTGATGAAACATGTCTAGTTTAGGTTCCAATAACGAAACTTTCCCAAATATGGGAAAACTTATTGATGCTTATTCCTGCTGATCCCAAAGAAGAAGAGCTGAAAAAAGTCAAGAAAAAACTCAAATTACTATCCATGAAGTTTAACTGAGTCAAGACCTTGGGGAACTATGTGAATTACACCCACATGTGCCCTACCTGAAAGCTAGGCTGGGTGAAATGTTCAAATTACCGAACATAAAAAACTTTAGAGGAGCTAGACCTCCCATTTTGAACCTTTGCAACTATCATAATTCTATGAGCCTATTCGGAGATATCGAGGAGATAGTTACCTAAATATTTCAGTAGAATCTTCTGTAAGAGGGTACTTTAGATAAGGTGGAGGCGTAACCCCTTTGAAGTATAGTAATGATAAGTTAATCAGCCAAAACCTTGGATCAGTGATAGAACATGCAAACACAAACTTAATGAAGATAAGAATCAGTTTAAACTCACAAATCTCTCGTGTATAACTCAGAGGATGGTAATGAACTTAGAAGTAACTTATCTAGAGGGAGAGAGAAGTAAGCACCCTAGATACACCATGGCGAGAAGCCAAATACACCAACCACCCTCAAGAATCTCTATCAAGTATTAAAAGATTTGTAATAATTGACAATGGTGAATGAATAAGACATTTGGCTTGTAACAGCTCTCTCTATCATGTGTATTTTCTCTAATAATAACTTCTTCAACTCTCAAAAGATCATCTTCTGAACTCTCAAAAAAGATCCTCCTCTCCTTAGGGGTGGCTGGGGTCTTTAAATATCCCCCCCCCCCCCCACACACACACACCATCCCCGAGGCAACTCAGTCATTAAAGACTATGAAAGACATCCCTCATACTTTATGTCACAATATTAAATTCCTGATACACTAGTTGTCTCTACGTCATAAACATTAAATGCCAAGACATGCCTTTTGCCTAATCACTGTGTGTCATGAGGGCTGTTATCGCAGAGGTAGCTCACCAACTGCCTGACAGCCCCAAATACCACGGTGGTTTACTCAAGTGCAGGTCTGACATTGTTTAGCTGGCTAGTGACATCACCTAGAGTAGATGTGACATTAAGTAGAGGGATATTTGGTTCACAACTCAACGCCTGATGGAACTCCAAGATACTCCGCCCGAAGTTCCACGGTTAGGGTTCTTTGATGTTTTACCAGGTGTATCTAAGATGGTTGGGATGCGCCCGAACGGTGCCCCACTTCTCAATCCTCCAAACCAATTCCCTCTATAATTCCTGCAGTGAGGTCATTCGATAGAGCATGAAAGATCTCCCAGACCTTTCCAAGCCCTATCTCTCGCGAGTACCATTTGACCTCACACTAAAACTCTTTATTATTATCGTTACATAATTCCAACAGTTATCGCTTACAGTCAATATAAACAAAGATACAATACGACTAATACAATAAGCTACATACAAGTTGTCATGCTGAGCTGCGACGCTAAGTTACAACGTTGAGCTGCCATTGTGCCTCAAACCCCAAAACACAGTTGCTAATGTGGAATTATTTCTAATCTCAAAATTACCTTCAATACCCCTCTATATTTTCCCCTTCGTGGAGAGATTTGTTGGAGCAAGAAATGTCTGCACGAAACTTCTCAAACCAATGAACCTTCTCTGCATGAAAAAAAAAACTTTGGCCTCCTTTGATTCATTAGAACCATAGCATTATAATTTACAGGAAAAAGTAAAATTCTCCCCGATGTACCTGAGCCGAAGCACTACGACTCGTTTGTCCTTTGACGAAGGGACATCACCACTTTTTCCTTATACCGAGCTTCAGCCGTTCTAGCTTTATTATTTGAGTTTCTCCCGAAAGGCCTGGTAAGCTTCTCAAATACTCAATCTGATTCTTGGTAGGTGAAATTATCCCTTGTAATGCTTCGCTATGTTCCCAAAATCAGAAATTCTCCCCTATGCAGTCGAGTCACCATTTAAACCACGTTTGAACTTGTGGGGAGGGGACATCGTAGCTTTGTTGAACTGTTGGGACATCTTTTCCGTTGGAAGTTTATTGAATATGTCTGAAAAAAAGTTCTGGCACCAAAACTCAAACTTGCTGAAGAAGGCAAAACTTTATATTCCACGGGTTTCACTTCGTAAATGACGTAACATTGTCTTTTCAGCTGTCAAAACACTTCCCGAAGTGCCACATGTTCATTTGAAATGATTATAGGCGGCCATGCATGTGCGATGGTAGGAAACTCAAAAGATAGGTTTAAAAGGTTTAAAAGGCGTCAAACGTCCCTTTTGTTTTCAAACCCTTCTCTTTCCTTCTTTTTCTTCAAGCTCCCATATTCCTTAGAGAGAGAAACTTGTGCGAAAACCTCCATTGTTGTCCAGTTATTTTACTCATTCTCCTCCTTTTCTCGTCTATTGCGCCACCACCCGTGGTTGTGGTTCTCCATATTCATTCCCAACCCTTCTTTTATCAAGATTTCTTTCTTACACTTCCTTGTTGTTTATAATGGCCTCTTCAAATAACCCTACTGCACCTGCCACTAGTGCTCCACCTGTCGCCCCCATTGTCACAGCCTACTCTATCGCCTCATTGACTGTTGCTTGTCAAGAACAGTTGTATTTCTACCGCAAGTCCCCCGTTTTCATCAAGGGTGATGACTTCACTGGGTTTTTTAAGAGTTGCATTTTTAATGCCAAGTATGATGCCATGAAGCTTGGTGATAAAGATGATAATTCTGATGACTAGGGCTTTCTACCTCCCGAGGGGACTCTCAGATTCCGTCTTTAGCGAGGGGACTTCCCATGGTCCCTCATCGACTTATAAGGTCCTGGAGGCTCTCCTGCTCACTTTGTTGCATGGAACTCTCATATGCAGAGTTCTCATGCTGATACCCTCACCAAGATTAGGCTTCATCGGTCCAAGTGGTTTGGTGAGTTCACTGCGTCCAAAAATAATACTTCCCTTCCCATTCTAGAATCTCGTTGGAACATTACAACACATACGTTCATCGCCGCATGGGGAGAATTTACAATAACTTTGGAGGATGTGTTCGAGCTCCTAGGCCTTAACGCAACAGGCCAGGAGCCCTATTCTAATGAAGTGCTGGATGCCTAAGATACTACTGACCATTTGGAGTTGGACTGTATATACCGAAGGTGCATCGGTACTTCAAACAAATATACCTTCACTCCTCTTATCAACTATTTCTTCAATGATTCTTCTAAAGGTAGTTCTTTTGAGGCTGCCCCTGGATAAGGTACATAGCTTGAACTTCCTGCCTAAATCCTTGTCATTCTTTCTCTCTTCTTTTTAATGGGGAAGCCCAATGACCAGCCTCGAAGGGACATCATCAACCTATCCCTTCATTTGGACCGGGGTATCAAGATTCCTCAGGGTTGCAATCACCTTGGGACCCCTCTACAAATGGCTAGATAGAAACCTTTTGGACATGGAACGCTCTCTAAGCCGTTATAACTTCGCCAACTTCACAAACTGTGTACTCCTCACAGGCTTCCTCCATGCACGTTTCCCGACCGTAGCAGCTAAGGCCAACCGCCCTCGTTCGGGGAAAATAATTTTGCCCCCATGCTCCTTTGTTTATCACAAAAGACAAAGTTGAAAGGAGCTGACCTCCTTTATTGATGAATTTTCAATCTTTGTGATGAGTCCCTAAGAAGAGGATAATTTTATCTACACTTATGATTTTTCCAAGCATTAGGCAAGAGTGGTCCAGGCAACTACTGTAGACCTAATTATAGAAGACCCCTCACTAGCCGTGGTCCATCTATTTTTGCTCGGATACCTGCCCTCATACACCGAGTGGGGATACACCAGCGAGCACTACAATCCCAACCGATGCAGCCGTCAATTTAGCTTTGATCAAGGGGCTCATCGCCCGGTGGTTCAATTATCCAACCCCAAGGTCTCCTTTAGTGAGGCATGTTCTCTGTTTTCCTCAACTGCTGCATGGGGAGTGAGTTCTACACTATATGGGTGAGTCACCATCCTCAATATCACAAGGCAAGGGGACGTGACCCCTCTATTTGTGACAAAGTACTAGCCAAAGCAAGTGGAACAAATTTCTAAATTCATCGAGGGGGATCCCGTATATCCTCCCGTTCTTACGTTTTCTACCTTGGAGTTGGGGTTGAAGGGTAATTATATTCTTGGGATTGAGTTCCCTCTTAGCCAAACCTCCAAAGAACCTCCCATCGTGCTTCTTCCATACTGTCCCATGATCCCTATTGTCACACCCAAACTCAAGGCCGCTGCAACCCCCAAACCAACTGCCCCCTCAACCAAAGTTGCAATGAGAGAAGGTCCTTCTGAGTCACCTGCTAAAAAGGCCAAGAAAACTAAGCCCTCGAAGTCCAAGCCCCAGGTTCAGGAACAAACTCCCTTAGAGGCATTTCATATTGCCTCTGTTCCCCCTCCCATGTCTCTAGAGATGGCTGAAGAGATGAGGAGGCAGGTTGAAGCTGAAGTCACACGAATAAATGTCAAGTTTCAAAGACGCGCTATCATCGTTCCTCCTTCGAATGCTTTTCCCACGATTATGGTTGATCCCAGTGAGCCACCGACAAAAAGGAGAAGAAGGTTGAGAGTACCTGAAAGTGGTGGTGCAACGAGCTCAAGGAGGAAAACGCTGGGAACAAAGCCCTAGAAGAAACAAATGCTTAAGAAACCTCCATCCCCAGCTCTTTCTGCTGCTGCCTCCTTGCCACCTTCACCAGTGGTTATATCTTCCCGTTATCCCTCTGGATCTGAGGTATGTTGTGCATTCTTGATTTCTTATTCCCCTTATCTTAAGGTGTGTTGCATCTGCTCATTTCTTAACAAGAAAAATCTTTGGTGCAGGGAGTTAGAGAAGAGGGGCCCAATCCTCCCCATTCCCCCTGTAAGACGCTTTGTGGGGGGGAATTGTTGTATCTCTCAAGTTAATATCACCCTTCCTCGTTCCCCCATGACAGGCCTTACCTACTCACGGAGATTATTGATCAAGGGGTGAAAGGCGGCGCGTTTTAAATGCCAATCGTTGCTTTAGTTTCACTGCCTCAATACAAACAAACCTAAGTTACGACTACACTTGTGATACAAGTATAGCGGTAAGTCGAGTATCGAATCCACAGAGAGTGTTTGATAGATCCTAATTGGATTATTAATTCAGGAATAAAAGTGTAAAAGGGTGATGTGTAAATGTAAATAAAAGAAAATAGAAGTTAAGTCTAAATAAAGTAAAAGCGAGGATCGGGATATCATCCAACCATACGGATCGAAACAACTACTAATCAAGATTCCGGCTCGAGAGCAATTTAATCGAGCATTATCAATTAAACATAAACTTCACACAATAAGGAATTTAAGACAAAGTTGTGAGAATAAACACTTAACCGAAATTAGTCGCATGCGGATTAAATTCGGATTATCGCTATAAAAACTAACGATGCATGACATAGAAAGCTAAACACATAATAATCCGACTTTAATTTGCGCGGGTTCAATTAAATGTAATTTTGCACAAAACCTCATTTTCGGAGCTCGGGGCCCGATAATGGCGAAACAAAATCCTGACCCTATTTATCTAGGGGCAATACATGAATTAAACTAAATTATGTTAATTAAACTAGGAAAGCAGGAATTAAAGTATTAAACTAACTACAAAGCATGGAAACTAAATTACAAAGGAAGGAAAAATGAAGAACAAAGCTATATTAATGGTAAATGAGATGGAAACTTCAATCTTACAAAACCAAATGGTTGTCACCCCAAGAAGAAAAGAAAATGAGCTCTCCAAACCAAACCCTAACCTAAAATGTATTCTAAAACTAAGTATCTTTGATATTACAACAAAATTAGGTTATATAGTAAGTTGGTATAAAAGAAAAGAAAGCAAATATCTGTAGAAAATAGGGGATCGATCGATCGACCCCTTTGGTCGATCGATCGATCATTAAAATCGTGGTAAATATCTGAAGGATCGATCGATCGATCCTTTTGATCGATCGATCGATCAAGCAGGGTTCAGCCAAGAAGCACACTACATTACAGTTTCTTCTTCTCTTCTCCTTGTTTTGGTTTCAATGTCATTCCTTCCACCAAAAATGCCGTAACTTCTTCGTTATGAATCAGATTTTCGCACCGTTTATGGCCTCGCGAAGCTAGTGAGGAGGGTAACAACTTCTGTGAGATGTCAGGCTAGGTGCCCAAACTGTGAAATGACTAAATTGCCCTTGAACGTGCAGATGCGTACAGAACTTGAGCGAATGCATCCGAACTCCATTCTTAGTACCTAAATACCTACAAAAGCCCAATTATACCTCATATAGCATGTTAATAATATAAACCGAGGTTTTTTGGTTAACGAGCATAAATATAGATATTAAGGCGCCCGAGGGGGCTAAAATGCATAGGTTCGATGGATGAAATATGCAATAATTGCGTTTATCACACCCCCTAACTTACACATTGCTAGTACCTAGCAATGAAATAGGATGCAACAAGAAGAACAAGTAAACCAAAAGTAAGATAAGTACAAAAATATGGTATAAACGCATAAAGCCACTTTTGAAAGCAATTCGATTGCATTTAGCGTATGCAATAAGCCGTTAAACCCCTAGGTTACCTTAGTGGATGAGTGTCGTCTCGTGAGGGTTTTCAGGGATGGAACCCACAAACATCAATTGGTTTCCTCAAAATATGCCCAATCACATGCGAAAAACTCAACAAAACGAATAAGATTTCAATGTGTTATTAGCATAGCAAACGAATTCACGTGAAAATTCCATAGTTATTAACATTATAGAATGCACCTCAATGAATTGAAACTTTAATATGTGGGAAGGGAGTGAGCACACGCAAAATATGATTTGGCAAAAACTTAAATAACTCAGAAACTAAATCTCAAAGCATTCATAAAAGTCAATCCTCACGGGCATTACACTCATCAAATGAATTCACTTGAAATAGGGAGGTAACACACGCGACATGCGGGCATAAAGAGTAAATGGAAATGGAAACTAGGCCGCACACATGTCACAAATGAATAGCACTATTTAGAAAATAAAAATTGTAATCTCAGTGAAAGGATACCGCACATAAAAAAGAGGCGAAATTCATTTTCACAGATTATCAAAACTATTTAAACCTTTGAATTACATCTACTTAAGATCACATAGGACTTGTAATAGGGTTGCAATGTAGGCTAGGTTAGGGTACGAAATGAAAGGGATGTATATACGGATTCAAAGGTGTTTGGGGATGAAACTCGATAAAATGGGAAAAAGTGGGCAATTTGAAAATTGGACAAATGATTTCAAAACGAACATTAGATATAACAATCGAGAGAGTAACAAGGATTATTGAATCACTATCCACAATATATACAACTTTCTCTTTCTTTTTCTTTTCTTCTTTTTCTCACTTTTTTCTTTTGTTTTCTTTTGTTTTCAACTTTCTCTTTTTCTTCTCTTTTTCACTACACTTTCTTTTCTTTACTTTTCATACTCTCATATGCCTAAATTGCAACGGACATCATAACAACAACATTCAACCCCAAGTAACATTCCAAACAAAGGTATGGAAAGTGTATGTCTGGGCTAACACTATACCAAAACTGGCGATTGGCCACGGCCAAAATCCCTGACCAAAGTTGTGGGTTGCGGACTTGGGTCGTGACCATTTCAGGCATGACCATTTTCGTGGGTCGCGGTCCAAGTCCGTGACCAAAAAATGGTCACGGCCGAGAGGGGTCACGGCAGATGGTCGCGGACTTAGGCCGTGACCCAGGTCGTGACGAGTCGCGGCCCTCATCCGTGACAAATTGGTCACGGCAAAAGTCCGTGACCCACAACCGTGAGAAAAAAAATGGTCGTGGCCCTCATCCATGACCCACAACCGTGATAAGTTGGTCGCGGCCAAAGTTCGCGACTCACAACCGTGACAAAAAAATATAAAAAAAATTGGTCGTGGTCCTCATCCGTGACCCACAACCGTGAAAAATTGGTCGTGGCCAAAGTCCGCGACCCACAACCATGACAAAAAAAATAAAAAAAAATGGTCGCGGCCCAAGTCCGTGACCCACAATCGTGACGAAAAAAATGGTCGCGAACATTGGCTGCGACCATTTTTATGCGTGACGAAAAAAATAAAAATGTTCATGGACAAAGTCCATGACCATATTTAACTATAATTTAAAAAAAAAGTATTCTTTTTGTCCAATCCTAAAATTGGGGGTCCTGTGAGTGCACCGTCAGTTGCTACGTGTAACGTTGGACGTGTACGAGGTGTTAAAAATATTTATTATTGGCAAAACAGTAAAAAAAATCACAAATTACGAATCGAGAACGTTGTTAATGAACAAATATATATATATATATATATAGAAACTTAAAAATATTACACGTCTTAATAATTCACAGACCAAAAAAAATTGGGTAGAGTTTCCTCTATTTTCTTGACATTCCAAAACCTGTAAATGTAAAACCTACTTATTATAAAGCCCGCACGGCCATAAAACTAAATAATAAAAGCCAGCATGGCTGTAACACATAAAAAACAAAATCCTGAATGCCCACAACATATAAACAATCTTCATGTTGTAAACCATTGCCTCCTTCATTTGTTCCGCGTGCAAAAATCCTACAAATGATAGGATACATTAAAAAAATATCAGTAACCAAGTAGTTTTACAAAAAAATTAATCAAGCTAAAAAATTGCATATATGAGTTAAAATTATCAACATATCAATATATTTATGCCTAAGTCTAGAAATATGCAAATTACCGTCGTATTCTCAAATCGGGAGTCCCGCGATTGCATGGTCAGTTCCTACGAGTTACATTGGTACCGTGGGAGGTGTTTGTGCCACCCACGGGGACGTTCAGGGGTTGTTTTGAGTTTTCACCCTTTAACGCCATATTTTAAGCCTAAGTCTATAAATATGTAAATTATCGTCGTATTCTCAAATCGGGAGACCCGCGACTGTGGGGTCAGTTTCTACGAGTTACATTAGTCCCGTGGGAGATGTTGATGCCACCCACGGGGCCGTTCGAGGGTTGTTTCGAGTTTTCACCCTCTAACACCATGTTTTGCTTAAGTCTATAAATATGCAAATTATCATCATATTCTCAAACCGGGAGTCTCGAGGCTGCGCAGTCAGTTCCTACGAGTTACATTGGTCCCGTGGGAGTTGTTGGTGCCACACACAGGGCCGTTCGTGGGCTGTTTTGGGTTTTCACCCTCTAAGGCCATGTTTTCTAGGCTAAATCTAGATATGTGCAAATTATCATCGTATTCTCAAACCGGGAGTCCCGCGGATTCGCGGTCAGTTTCTACAAGTTACATTGGTCCCGTGGGAGGTGTTGGTGCCACCCACGGGGCCGTTTGAGGGCTATTTTGGGTTTTCACCCTCTAACGCCATGTTTTTTAGCCTAAGTCTAGAAATATACAAATTATCATCATATTCTCAAACCGGGAGACCCGCGACAGTGGGGTAAATTCCTACGAGTTACATTGGTCCCATGGGAGGTGTTAGTGCCACCTAGGGGGTCGTTCGGGGGTAGTTTTGAGTTTTCACCCTCTTACGCCATGTTTTGCTTAAGTCTAGAAATATGAAAATTACCGTCGTATTCTCAAACTGGGAGTGTCGCGATTGCGCGGTCAGTTCCTACGAGTTACATTGGTCCCGTAGGAGGTTTTGGTGCCACCCACGGGGCCGTTCGGGGGTTGTTTAGAGTTTTCACCCTCTAACACTATATTTTTATGCCTAAGTCTAGAAATATACAAATTACCATTGTATTCTCAAACCGGGAGTTCCGCAGCTGTGCGGTCAGTTCTTACGAGTTACATTGGTCCCGTGGGAGGTGTTGGTGCCAGCCACGGGGTCGTTCGGGGACTATTTTTGGTTTTCACCCTCTAACGTCATGTTTTTATGCCTAAGTCTATAAATAGACAAATTATCGTCGTATTCTTAAATCGAGAGTCCCGCGACTGGGCGATCAGTTCCTATAAGTTACATTGGTCCCGTGGGAGGTGTTGGTGCCACCCACGGGGCCGTTCAGGGGATGTTTCAAGTTTTCACCCTCTAACGCCATGTTTTTAAAACTAAGTCTAAAAATATGCAAATGATCGTCGTATTCTCAAACTAGGAGACCCGTGACTGCGGGGTCAGTTCCTACGAGTTACATTGATCCCGTGGGAGGTGTTGGTGCCACCCACGGGGCCGTTCGGGGGCTATTTTGGGTTTTCACCCTCTAATGCCATGCTTTTATGCCTAAGTCAAGAAATATCCAAATTACCATCATATTTTCAAATTGGGAGTATCGGGGGTGCGTGGTGAGTTCCTACGAATTACATTGGTGACGTGGGCGGTGTTGGTGCCACCCACGGGGCCGTTCGGGGGTTGTTTAGAGTTTTCACCCTCTAACGCTATGTTTTTATGCCTAAGTCTAGAAATATGCAAATTACCATCGTATTTCAAATCGGGAGTGCCACAGCTGCGCGTTCAGTTCCTACGAGTTACATTGGTCCCGTGAGAGGTGTTGGTGCCACCCACAGGGCCGTTCGGGGGCTATTTTGGGTTTTCACCCTCTAACGTCATGTTTTTATTCCTAACTCTATAAATATGCAAATTACCATCGTATTCTCAAACCAGGAGACCCACGACTGTGGGCTCAGTTCCTACGAGTTACGTTGGTGCCGTGGGAGGTGTTGGTGCCACCCATGGCGCCGTTCGGGGGCTATTTTTGGTTTTCACCCTCTAACGCCATGTTTTTAAGCCTAAGTGTAGAAATATATAGATTACCGTTGTATTCTCAAATCTGGAGTCCCACGGCTGCGCGGTCAGTTCTTACGAATTATATTGGTCCCGTGGGAGGTGTTGGTGCCACCCACGGGGCCGTTCGGGGGTTGTTTCGAGTTTTCACCCTATAACGCCATGTTTTTATGCCTAAGTCTATAAATAAGCAAATTACCATCGTATTCTCAAAGCAGGAGTCCCACGGCTGCAGGGTCAGTTCCTACGAGTTACATTGGTCCCGTGGGAGGTGTTGGTGCCACCCACGGGGCCGTTTGGGGGCTATTTTGGGTTTTCACCCTCTAACGCCATATTTTTAAGCCTAAGTCTAGAAATATACAAATTATCATCATATTATCAAAGCGGGAGACCCGCGACTGCGGGTTCGATTCCTACGAGTTACATTGGTCCCGTGGGAGGTGTTAGTGCCACCCAGGGGGCCGTTTGGGGGTTGTTTCAAGTTTTCAGCCTCTAACTCCATATTTTTCTTAAGTCTAGAAATATGGAAATTACCATCGTATTCTCAAACTGGGAGTGTCGCGGCTGCACAGTCAGTTCCTATGAGTTACATTGGTCCTATGGGAGGTGTTGGTGCCACCCACGGGGCTGTTCGGGGGTTGTTTCGAGTTTTCACCCTCTAACGCTATGTTTTTATGCCTAAGTCTAGAAATATGCAAATTATCATCGTATTCTCAAATCGGTAGTGACGCGGTTGTGCAGTCAGTTCCTACGAGTTACATTGGTCCCGTAGGAGGTGTTGGTGCCACCCACGGGGCCATTCGGGGGCTGTTTTCGATTTTACCTCTAACAACATGTTTTTATGCCTAAGTCTATAAATATGCAAATTATCATCGTATTCTTAAATCGGGAGTCCCACGGCTAGACGGCCGGTTCCTACGAGTTACATTGGTCCCATGGGAGGTGTTCGTGCCACCCACGGGGTCGTTCGGGGGCTGTTTTGGGTTTTCACCCTCTAAGGCCATGTTTTCTAGGCTAAATCTAGATATGTGCAAATTATCATCGTATTCTCAAACCGGGAGACCCGCGACTGCGCAGTTAGTTCCTATGAGTTACATTGGTCCCGTGGGAGGTGTTGGTGCCACCCACGGGGCCGTTAGGGGGCTATTTTGTGTTTTCACCCTCTAATGCCATGTTTTTATGCTTAAGTCTAGAAATATGCAAATTACCATCGTATTCTCAAACCGGGAGTACCGCGGATGTGTGGTGAGTTCCTACGAGTTACATTGGTGCCGTGGGAGGTGTTGGTGCCACCCACGGGGCCGTTCGGGGGTTGTTTTGAGTTTTCACCCTCTAACGCCATGTTTTTAATCCTAAGTATAGAAATATGAAAATTACCGTCGTATTATCAAACTGGGAGTACCGCGGCTGTACGGTCAGTTCCTATGAGTTATATTGTCCCGTGGGAGTGTTGGTGCCACCCACAGGGCCATTCGGGGGTTGTTTCGAGTTTTGACCCTCTAACGCCATGTTTTTATGCCTAAGTCTAGAAATATGCAAATTTTCATCGTATTTTCAAATCGGGAGTGCCGCGGCTACGCGGTCAATTCCTATGAGTTACATTGGTCCCGTGGGAGGTGTTGGTGCCACCCACGAGGCCGTTCGGGGGATGTATTGGGTTTTCACCCTCTAACGCCATGTTTTTATGCCTCAGTCTAGAAATATGCAAATTATCCTTGTATTCTCAAATCGGGGGGTCTCGTGATCGCGCAGTCAGTTCTTACGAGTTACATTGGTCCCGTGCGAGGTGTTGGTGCTACTCACAGGGCCGTTCTGGGGCTATTTCGTCTTTTCACCCACTAACGCCATATTTTTAAGCCTAAGTCTAGAAATATACAAATTATCATCGTATTCTCAAACCGGGAGTCCCTTAGCTGCGTTATACATATATATATATATATATATATATATATATATAATATATATATATATATATATATATATATATATATATATATATATATATATACTGTTATATATACATATATATACTGTTATATAATATATACTGTTATATATAACAGTTATATATACGATATATACATAAAACTTGTATATATAACAATTATATACAACAGTTATATACTGTTATATATAACTATTTTATATATACTGTTATATATAACTGTTATATATACAAGTTATACAAGTTATATGTATATATAACAGTTATATATAACAACATCCGCGGTACATTATGTTGAATCACTTTATGTATATTTGTCTTTCCATCTTTACATTATGTTGAATCACTTTATGTCGAACTCTAGAGTAACTTGAAATTCTTGGTATCATTTTCTCAAGCATCATATAAGTAAGAAGAGCATGTGTTTAAATGTTAGAAGCATGTGTTTAGGTAGTAGAAGCAGCATAAGAAAAAGGAACAGGGGGATTGGGGCAGTTGCAGGTGCTACTGTCGTGGAAGCAAGGCAGTAGCCGGTGTTGTCCTCCATCTAGTGTATTATATGTATTTAGTAGCGTGGCAGTAGCAGGTGGAGTAGTGTGGTAGCGATTAGGACCTGTACCAGTATGTATGTCCAATAGAAAACACTATCTTAATTAATATCATAATTTGGTCTTGACTTAATGATGCACAACCGCGTGTAAGACTTGTACCAGTATATATGATTTCTATAACGTATCATGCTCTATGAAATCAAATATATGTGTCTCTATTTACTATACGCGTGTCTCCATTTTCCATATGAATGAGTGAAGGTTGCACATTTATTTTCTAAACATTGAATTCATCTAATATAAATAAACATACAGAATTTGAAAAAAAAATGATAACAATGATCCTCAGGATATTTTAAAGCCACTGTGAAATATGTTTTTAGATTTGTTCCAGTTAACAGTCTTAGTACTCCCTTTCATTAGTACATCTTACCCATTTTGCGAGCTCCTTCATGGGAGAATTTCACTCGAGTCTTTCAAATTAACAGTTAGTATTGATTGTCGAACAGTTGAACTTGTTGACATTATATACTGTCAAGAATATCACTGTGTACTTCTGCTTGTACAAGACCACCATATTGTGCTAAGTTTTATTTCCAGACTAAAAGTTTTCCACGTACACTTGATCACTGACTAATCATCACCTTATGATTGATTTTGGTTACTCTAATGAACTCACAGTTCATGGCGAGGACTGATGGTGTAGACCCCATGAGTAAACCTATTATCGCAGTATCTTTTCTTGGTGTCATTACATCTCAGAGTCCATTTTTGTTACTCTAATGACCTCACAGTCCATTTTTGTAGTGGAGAGGCCTATTTTATCTTTGTATCCTATCTAGGTCCCACAATATCATATCCCAGTAGCACTATGAACTCATTAACTATTACAATATGAACGGTTAACTATTTTTAGTTACGGCAGTTTTTAGGGTGTTGGTCTCAAGGAAGTTGATCTTATATGTTGAATTCAATAATGGATATGCTCTCAAGTGGAATTAACTAACCTGCGAGAAAGTCTTTAAATATCTATTTGAAATTCATAAGATCATGATGACATTATAAGGTAGGGATTTCATAATCTTATTTTTGCAAATTTACGTCGTACACTCAAATTGGGAGCCCTGTAACAATGCGGTTGGCTCCTACGAGTCACATTGGTCCTGTACGAGATGTTCATGACTCTTATGGGACATTTTTGTGGCTATTTTACATTTTCACCCTTCGATGGCATGTATTTATGCTTAAGTCTATTTTTTGTAAATTGACGTCGTATACTCAAATCGGGAGCTCCGTGAATACGTGGTCGGTTTTTACAGGTCACATTGGTCCCGTGCGACGTGTTCATGACTCTTACCTGACCCTTTTGTCGTTGTTTTACGTTTTCACCCATCGATGGCATGTTTTTATGCTTAAGTCTAATTTTTTGCAAATTTAAGTCGTACACTCAAATCGGTAGCCTTGTGACTACGCGATCGGTTCCTACGAGTCACATTGATCCCGTGCGAGGTGTTCGTGACTCTTACGGGATTGTTTTGTGGTTGTTTTACGTTTTCACCCTTTGATGGCATGTTTTTATGATTAAGTCTAATTTTTTTAAATTTACGTCGTACACTCACCCGGGAGACCCATGACTACGCGATTGGTTCCTACGAGTCACATTAGTCCCGTGCAAGTTGTTCGTGACTCTTACGGGTCCGTTTTGTGGTTGTTTTACGTTTTCACTCTTCGATGGCATGTTTTTATGCTTAAGTGTAATTTTTCGCAAATTTACGTCCTACACTCAAATTGGGAGCGCCGTGACTACGCAGCCGGTTCCTACGAGTTACATCGATCCCGTGCGAGGTGTTCGTGACTCTTACGGGACCGTTTTATGGTTGTTTTAACATTTTCACCCTATAAAAGTATGTATGTATGCCTAAGTCTAACGTTTGAGAAATTTGCGTCGTATGCTCAAAGCGGGAGTGCCTTGACTACGTGGTCGGTTCCTATGAGTCACATTGGTCCCGTGCGAGGTGTTCGTGACTCTTATGGGACCATTTTGTGTTTGTTTTACATTTTCACCGTTTGATGGCATATTTTTATGCTTAAGTCTAATTTTTTTGCAAATTTACGTCGTACACTCAAATCGGGATTCCCGTGACTACGCAGTCGGTTCCTATGAGTCACATTGGTCCCGTGTGAGGTGCTCGTGACTCTTACCGGACCGTTTTATGGTTATTTTATGTTTTCACCATTCTATGGCATGTTTTTATGCTTAAGACGAATTATTTATAAATTTATGTCGTACACTCAAACCGGGAGCCCTGTGACTACGCGGTCGATTCCTACGAGTCACAATGGTCCCGTGCGAGGTGCTCGTGACTCTTACAAGACCGTTTTGTGTATGTTTTACATTTTCATCATTCGATGGCATGTTTTCATGCTTAAGTCTAACTTTTTATGAATTTACGATCCCCGTGACTACGCAGTCGATTCCTACTAGTCATATTGGTCCCGTGAGAGGTGTTCGTGACACTTATGGGACCGTTTTGTGGTTGTTTTACGTTTTCACCCATCGATTGCAATTTTTTATGCTTAAGTCTTTTTTTTTTGCAGATTTACGTCGTACACTCAAACCGGGATCCCCGTGACTACGCGATCAGTTCCTAGAAGTTACATTGGTCCCATGTGAGGTGTTCGTGACTCTTACGGGACTGTTTTGTCACTGTTTTCCGTTTTCACCCTTCAATGCAAAGTTTTTATGCTTAAGTCTATTTTTTGCAAATATACATCGTACACTCTAATTGGGAGCCCCGTGACTACGCGGTCGATTCCTACGAGTCACATTGGTCCCTTGAGAGGTGTTCGTGACTCTTATGGCACCGTTTTGTGGATGTTTTACATTTTTGCACTTTGATGGCAAGTTTTTATGCTTCAGTCTATTTTTTGCAAATTTACATCGTACACTCTAACCGAGAGGCCCGTGACTACGCGATCGGTTTCTACGAGTCACATTGGTCCCGTACGAGGTGTTCGTGACTCTTATCGGACCATTTTGTCTCTGTTTTACGTTTTCACCTTTCGATGACATGTTTTTAGGCTTAAGTCTATTTTTTTGCAAATTTAAGTCGTACACTCAAATCGGGAGCCCCGTGACTACGCGGTCGGTTCCTATGAGTCACATTGGTCCCGTGCGGGGTGCTCATGACTGTTACGAGACTGTTTTGTGGTTATTTTATGTGTTCACCCTTCGATGGGATGCTTTTATGCTTAAGACTAATTCTTGCAAATTTACGTCGTACACTCAAACTGGGAGTCCTGTGACTAACCGGTCGGTACCTACGAGTCACATCGGTCCAGTGCGAGGCGTTCGTGACTCTTACGGGACCGTTTTGTGGTTATTTTATGTTTTCACCCTTCGATGGCATGTTTTTATGCTTAAGTCTTATTTTTTGCAAATTTATGCCTTACACTCAAATCGTGAGCGTCGTGACTATGCGGCCGGTTCCTACGAGTTACATCAATCCCGTGCGAGGTGTTCGTGACTCTTACGAGACCATTTTTTCACTATTTTAGGTTTTCACCCTTCAATGGCAAGTTTTTATGCTTAAGTCTATTTTTTTACAAATTTACATCGTACACTCTAACCGGGAGCCCCGTGACTACGCAATCGATTCCTACGAGTCACATTGGTCACGTGAGAGGTGTTCGCGACTCTTACGGGACTGTTTTGTGGATGCTTTACATTTTTTCACTTCAATGGAAAGTTTTTATGCTTAACTCTAATGTTTTACAAATTTACATCTACACTCAAACCGAGAGCCCCGTGACTACGCGGTCGGTTTCTACAAGTCACATTGGTCCCGTGCGAAGTGTTCGTGACTCTTATCGGACCATTTTGTCGATGTTTTACGTTTTCACCCTTTGATGGCATGTGTTATTCTTAAGACTATTTTTTTTGCAAATTTAAGTCATACACTCAAATCGGTAGCCCCGTGACTATGCGATCGGTTTCTACGAGTCACATTGGTCCCATGCCAGGTGTTCATGACTCATACGGGACCGTTTTGTGGTGGTTTTATGTTTTCACCCTTCGATGGCATGTTTTTATGCTTAAGTCTAATTTTTTACAAATTTACATCATACACTCAAACCGGGACCTAAGTATTGACCAAAAGTCATAGGAGTACGAGGATGTTGAGAATCATCATAATGATTACCGAAATGATTGCAATAAGACATGCTTACCCCAAAGAAAGGCTCGAAATAGAAAATTGCACAAAGCAATGTGCGCACGGTAAAATTCAAGCATTTCTAGGCGCTCACGAGTAGAAGTCCTCCAAAAAAGGTTAAAAGAAAGAATAAAAATACAAAAGAAAGAATACTACGAACTAATAAGACAATTACAATCTAAATCAAAACACTCCCCGGCAACGGTGCCATTTTGATCAAGGGGTGAATGGCGGCGCGTGTCAAACACCGATCGTTGTTTTAGTTTCACCGCCTCAATACAATCAAACCTAAGTTACGTCTACACTTGCGATACATGTATACCGGTAAGTCGGGTATCGAATCCAGATAGAGTGTTTGATAGATCCTAATTGGATTATTAATTCAGGAATAAAAGTGTAAAAGGGTGATGTGTAAATGTAAATAAACGAAAAGAGAAGTCAATTCTAAATAAAGTAAAAGCGGGGATCGGGATATCATCCAACCATACGGATCAAAACAACTACTAATCAAGATTCTGGCTCAAGAGCAATTTAATCGAGCATTATCAATTAAACATAAACTTCACACAATAAGGAATATAAGTCAAAGTTGCGAGAATAAACACTTAACCGAAAATTGGTCTCATGCGGATTACATTCGAATTATCGCTATAAATACAAACAATGCATGACATAGAAAGTTAAACGCATAATAATCCGACATTAATTTTCTCGGGTTCAATTAAGCGCAATTTTGCACAAAACCTCTTTTTCAGAGCTCGGGGCCCGATAATGGCGGAACGAGATTCCGACCCTATTTATCTAGGGGCAATACATGAATTAAACTAAATTATGTTAATTAAACTTGGAAATCAAGAATTAAAGCAATTAAACTAATGACAAAGCATGGAAACTAAATTACAAAGCAAGGAAAAATGAAGAACAAAGTTACATTAATGGTAAATGAGATGGAAAGTTCAATCTTACAAAACCAATTGGTTGTCACCCCAAGAAGAAAAGAAAATGATCTCTCCAAACCAAACCCTAACCTAAAATGTATTCTAAAACTAAGTATCTCTGATATTACAACAAAATTAGCTTATATAGTGAGTTGGTATAAAAGAAAAGAAGAAAGAAAAGAAAGCAAAATATCTACTGAAAACAGGGGATCGATCGATCGAACCCTTTTGTCGATCGATCGATCATTGAAATCGTGGAAAATATCTTAAGGATCGATCCTTTTAAACGATCGATCGATGAAGTAGGGTTCAGCCAAGCAGAACACTTCATTACAGTTTCTTCTTCTCTTCTCCTTCTTTTGGTTTTCATGTCATTCCTTCCGCCAAAAATGCCGTAACTTCTTCGTTATGAATCGGATTTGTGCACCGTTCATGGCCACGTGAAGCTAACGACGAGGGATACAACTTAAATAAGATGTCAAGCCAGGTGCCCAAACTGTGAAATGACAAAATTTCCCTTGAACGTGAGGATGCATACAGAACTTGAGCAGAATGCGTTCGAACTCCATTCTTAGTACCTAAATACCTACAAAATCCCAATTATACCTCATATAGAATGTTATGAATATAAATCGAGGTTATCTGGTTAACGGGCTTAAATATAGAGATTAAGGCACCCGAGGGGGCTAAAATGCGTAGGTTCGAAGAATGAAATACGCAATAATTGCGTATTATCAATTATCCTCCCAACGGGCCAAAGAAAATGCTACAAGGGCTGCTGCCGTTGAGTCTGTTGAGCTTCCTAGTCAACCAGAGGGAACTACTGCAAACTCCTTTGTGTTACCATTAAAGCAGGAGGTCCATCTGCCCCTCTTTGCAGTCGAGGAGAGTGCCCCGCAGGTAAATTTCTTGCCAAGTCTTACATATTTTATTTGTCCCTTTGTTTAATTTATTATTTCTAATATGTTGGGTCGTTTTAGGTGGAAGTGGTATCACTTCTAGCTAACCTTCTCCTTCCTCCTGCATTGTCAAGGCCCTTTACTGCAGTTACGCTTTTTGGTGCCATAACGAGGGTAAGTAAAGATTAGATTAATTTCTCTCTTTTTGAGTATTAATTTGTCATTCCTAACACTTAGCTTTGTTGCTGCAGCTTTCCCCAAGTCTCCTTTTTCCCTTAGTGGCCTTTTGCCCTCCAATGCCATGATTGATGCTATTAATTTCGTTGGGGCATCTCTAGAAGATCCTATGTCTTCTCATGTTGATGCGCCCATGTTGTCTTTAGTACCTTATGTTGGCGAGGTAAGTATGCCTACCATTGAAGCTTTTCCAGCCAAGGGCCCCATTGAAGCTGCTGAGACAATGATCCCGCCTCTAACGGCTTCTACCACGAGGGCCCCCGTGGTGACTCCTGTTCTCGCTCCTACTACTGTTGAGGTACTTTACTAATTTGTCTGTATTTCTCAGTTTCTCAAACTTCACCTGTGTAGGTGACTTAACAACGAAAACACTTGTTAAGGTTTTTCCAAAAACTCCACCTATATCGGTGGCTTAATAATGAAAACACTTGTTAAGGTTTTTTCAAAAACTCCATCTATATCGGTGACTTAACAATGAAAACACTTGTTAATATTTTTCAAAAAACTCCACCTATATCCATGACTTAACAATAAAAACACTTGTTCAGATTTTTCCATAAACTCCACCTATATCGGTGACTTAACAACGAAAACACTCGTTAAGATTTTTCCAAAAACTCCACCTATATCAGTGACTTAACAATGAAAACGGTTGTTAAGATTTTTCCAAAAACTCCACCTATATCGGTGACTTAACAACTAAAACACTTGTTAAGATTTTTCTAAAAACTCCACCTATATCGGTTTCCTAACAACGAAAACACGTGTTAAGATTTTTCCAAAAAGTCCACTTATATTGGTGTCTTAACAATGAAAACACTTGTCAAAATTTTTTCATAACTCCATATTTCCTCTCACTGTTCTCAGGTTCCACAAGAGGACTCTCTGCCAGTTCCTTTTCCAGTTATCTCTCCCCATCGGGAACTTGTCATCTCGAAAGATTCCATCCATAATGACCAAGGTTCTACGACCAGTGTCGCTCTCGACAGTGAATCTGGGTGCGAGCTTCCTCTGCCCGACGTATCTCCTCACTCCTTCTGCCTAATGGTGCTCCAACGTTCCCCTTAAATGCCTGCCAACCATCGTTTGGTAGTTGAGCAACTTGCGAAACATCATATTGAAAAATTCAAAGTGGATTGCGTTCGTTCGAACATCTCAGTTATGAGCTATAGGCTTCAGGGTATGGCCACTGTTGTTGCTAAAATTACCAATACTCCAACTGCAAGTGTTACAAGACCCCTCCTTAACCAATTTCTAGGTTTTCTGAGGGAGTGGGGTCGCGATGGCTTCCATTTTAATTGGCTCATCACGCATTTGAAGACTTTAAAGATCTAACAATTGGATAGCCAAAGGTAACTCTTGTGAAAACATCAGGAGGACAAGCAGGCCGAGGAGGCTAAGCAGGAAGAGCAAGCACCTCTTCTGGAAACCATTGACAAAGAGGAGGGGGACCTTGAGGAATCTCTACATGTGGAAAAGTTGAAACGAGAGAAACTCCTCATCGAGCGCACATAAGCATAAATGAGATTAAAGGTTTCTATGAATTCCCAACGGTCTTGTCAAGCAGCTTTTTCGGGCCTCCATGGAGACTTTTTCTCTTCCCCAGACCTATGGTTTCTACCAGGCCCATGATTTTATATATATTTTTTCTTTTGTTCGTCTTCTCATGTAATTCTTGGGAAATAGCTCCCAATTTTGTAATGCCCCAAAGTTTAAGAATGAAGAAAGATATTAATTTTCTCATGCCATTTCTTTTTGTTACAACTATTTACATAGATTATGAAGTGTGAAGTTTTGTAATTCTTTCATCTCTGCTTGAGTTATAATAAAAAAAGAACTTGTATATTCATAATCTTCCAGATACATCGGTGGCCTAAACATAATTCCTTACACATGATAAACCTTTAACCATTTATTGTTGATTTTGAATGACTTTTCTTCTTCCATCTTAGAAATTAAGCAATAACCTGGGTCATGAGCTTCCTTCATAATGAAAGGTCCTTCCCAATTTGCTTCAAACTTTGGTAGAGGAAGCCCCCTGATATGTTTTACTACTGCTTTCAATACGAGGTCTCCCCCCATGAACTTTCTTGGTCTCACAAAGTTATCGTATCCCCTGGATAGTTGTTTCGTATACATTTAAAAGTGTTGCATCGCATTATCTCTGTGTTCGTCCAACTCTTCCAACTGCACATGTCTATGCTGGGGGAGCATGCTACTTCGCAAGGAATATTAAGCATAGGGGACTTCAAACTCCAGTGGAAGAATCTCCTCGGCCCCATAAATAAGAGAGAACGGTGTATACCCTATGGGCTTCCTCTTAGTCGTTAGATAGGCCGATAAAATGGCTGGTATCTTATCGTCCCACGACCCTAGGAAATCTTCCATCGTTTTAGCCAAGATATTGACCAAAGTCTTGTTGGTCGCTTTGACCTGATCGTTTCCTTTTGGGTATGCCACCGTCGAAGTGTGATGGACAATGGAGTATTTGTTTATGAGCATCGTTACTTCTGAATTAACGAAAGGGGTTCCACTGTCTGAAAGGATAAACTTTGGGATCCCAAAATGATAAATGATGTATTCTATGATGAAGTTTCTCACTACCCCCGATGTTTCCCTTCTTAGTGGTATCACCTCTGCCCACTTTATGAAGCACTCCATTGCTACTAGTATCCATATCTTTCCCCTCAAAGAAGGGTGTATTACCCCTAACAGGTCGAACGCCCAAGTGTGAAAAGGATAAGGCATTGTCAGGGAGTGTAAGTCTACTGATGGGGAATGGATCATATTTCCATAAAGTTGGCAAGCATTGCACTTTCGAATGAACTCAGTCTAATCTTTCTCCATTGTTGGCAAATAGTATCCCAAAGTCATCAACTAGTCGTATAACGTGTCCCCTCCTATATGAGATCGATCATGCGCCTGCTTAAGGACCTCAGTTGCTTCTTACTTTATGATGCAAGGCAACGGCATGTTGAAGTATCCCCTTCGATAAAGCTTCCCCTATTGAACGTAGAATCTCAGGGCCCTTCGCCGAAGTCCCATCGCATCAAGCTTATCCATCGAGAAAACTCCATCTTTAATGAAGTCAATATAGGGCTGTCTCCAGTCAGGTTGAGACTCCACAAAGTGACATTCAGCTACCTCAAAGAATAACTAGCATTTATCGCATTTCCGTTGTAGATCTGTCGCATCCTGTTTCATCTTAGGCTAAAAATACCCCTCCCTTTTCATTCTTTGGTAGATGAGTATCTCAGTTGTTTCACAGTGTGCTTCGTGTGATATCTTCAATCTTTTCTCTAACTCTTCTGGACTGATGCATCACGACAGCCATCCTTCTGTATGTATGAAGTAAAGGTTTCCCTAGTTTAAAAAGTACTGGGCCAATTCTCTGAGCCCCGTCATTCCTTCACCAACCTCTAGTTTCCTATTAATCTCTCCCCTCCAGTCTCCATCCTCTTCCATTGGTAGAATTGACTATACCATCGAAGGAGCTATTTTTCGGTGGATCACGACGGTAGTTTTATTGCTCTTCATGGCCATTTTCCAGCCAATGGTGGCATAGGCGTCTGGATTATGATTCATCATTTTGGGTTGTCTCTTGATCTTGGTCCGATGGAACTGGCAGAGGATCCTCTGAATGATTGTTCTGTATGGTGGCAGGCTCAAGTGTTTCAATGCATACTCTCCATTCACTTACTGAACCACTAAGTTTGAATCCCCCTTGATGCAAAGTGAACGGATCCCCCTCCGAAGAGCCTCTAGCAATCCCAACACCAATGATTCATATTCTTCCTCGTTATTAGAAGAAGGGAAATCTAACTTGTAGGAAAGGCAAATCTCCTCCATTCCCTTTTAGAGAATAACTCCTTCTCCTCCTTTGTTTTCCATCGAAGATCCATCAAACTATATTTTCCATTCCTCATTCGTTGTGTATAGGTGGTTGGCCTACAAATTATCTCGTGGAATATTTACTTTGGGTGGCTCAAACGTTCCTAAGGGGAATGTAGCCAACAAATCAGCGTATGCCTGGATTTTGATTGCGCGAGGAACCACGCACTTCAAGTCATATTCAGATAGGATGAAGAACCATCTAGCTACCCTACTAATTAAAATCGTTCTTGCTAGAAAATACTTAATAGGATCACATCTAGTTACAATATGAATTGTAAAAGACAACATATAATGCCTAAGTTTTTACGCTACAAATACTAAGGCTAAACAATGCCTTTTTAAGCTGCAATATCTGACTTCTGGCCCATGGATGATCCTACTGAGTTAGTAAACTGGTCGTTCTGGCCCGTTAATCTCTTGTGCGAGCAAACCTCCCAAGGACCTCGTGGTGGATGTGAGGTACATCTGCAATGGTACTCCTGCCTTTTGGGGGGACCATGGTCTGTTGTGAAACGAATAATTTCTTCAGCCCATGTTGGACCATCGCGTTGTAACAGCTGACAGCTTATTCCACTGTATAAGGCAATGGTGGTGGATCCTCCCTATCTCTTCCGAACTTCCTATTATTATCCTTCTTTAGTACCTTGCCCCGATCTCCCCCCTCGGTGTACCCTACCCATGGGGTCTTAGACCCCCCCGGCGTAGGTTGTATCGGCTGCCTAAACATCATGGGCACTACCACCGGATTGGGACTTACCACCAAAGAGATATTTATCGCTTCTTTTAAGAACGCCACAAAAGTCCCCTCGCGCATCTCAATGATAAGATGGCAGATGTACTCAGGAAGCAGCCCCTCGGTGCAGATTTGTAATAACTTGGATTCTTTGGCCTCTTCCCTCACGTCGAGGGATCTTTTTCGGAATCTTCAAACATAGGCCACCACTTCTTCCCCAGATCTTTGCTTCTCCTACCCAGTTAGGTCAAAGTAAACTCATCTTCTGGCAGAAAGAACTTCTGGACAAACATTACGTGCATCTCCTCCCATGTAGAAACGTTGTCAGGGGTAAATGGGAATACCAGGTGTATGGTTTATTGGTTAAGGATTTGGAAAACTCCCTTAACCTAAGCTTCTTATTATTGCAATGCGCTCTTAAATGTTCAACAAAGCGCTTAATATGATCCTTCGGGTTCCCGCCTTTCTCTGGGTATTTTCAAAGATAAGAGGAATATAGTCCTTTGGATAGGCCTCATCGTTGTATTCGTGTGGATAAGGTGTTAGAAAGTCATCGTAAACCGAAGTTGCCTCGCCAGCAAATTATGATGAATCTTACATGAACTTAAACATCTCTTTCTGCATCTCCTTCCTCATTTCCTCCATGGGTGATGCTACTGGGGAAACAACCAACGGGACCATGGGCTGAGTGCCCGTTGCAGTTGGAGCAGTCGTCATAGTTGGGGCCATTGAAACTCCTGAGGTTACCACGGCTGGATTCATAATAAAGGTTTGTTGGGACCGTTCCCACTACACCTGCACCTGGTAGGGCCATTGGGACTGCCCCTGGTGTTATGAAGGCATTGGCCTCCAATCCTCCCAGCATCGTTGAAGCTGCCAGAGTTTGCAAAAACTCATAAAACTTACTCTTGAGGAGTGCCACCTGAGTGGGTCCCAACCCTGCACTCGTGGAAGCGTGCATTACCCCTAGAGCGCCTGTCATCGCCTGAACTGGAGGTACCTCTATTAGAGGAGCTCCATCCCTTAGAGCCTTCATTTCTCTCGAAACCTGCTCTTCATTGTGTGGGATGCCATCAAAGTTGAGCCTTCAATTAGCATTATCTTGCGCCATACTCCCTACTTAGAAGAATTTCTCCCCAGCAGAGTTGTCAAATGTAAGAGGATACTTTAGATAAGGTGGAGGCGTAACCCCTTTGAAGTATAGTAATGGTAAGTTAATTAGCCAAAACCTTGGATTAGTGATAGAACATGCAAACACAAACTTAATGATGATAAGACTCAGTTTAAACTCACAAATCTCTCATGTATAACTCAGATAAACTTAGAAGTAACTTAGCTAGAGGGAGAGAGAAGTAATCACCCTAGATACACCTTGGTAGGCTTCCAAATACACCACCCACCCTCAAGAATCTCTATAAAGTATTAAAAGCTTTGTAATAAATGACAATGGTGAATGAATAAGACCTATGGCTTGTAATAACTCTCTCTCTGATGTGTATTCTCTCTAGTAATAACTTCTTCAACTCTCAAAAGATCATCTTCTGAACTCTCGAAAAAGATCCTCATCTCCTCAGGGGTGGTTGGGGTCTTTCAATACCCCCCCCCCCCCCACACACACACACACCATCCCCGAGGCAACTCAGTCATTAAAGACTATGAAAGACATCCTCATACTTTATTTCACACCATTAAATGCCTGATTCACTAGTTGCCTCCACGTCATAAACATTAAATGCCAAGACATGCCTTTTGCCTAATAATTGTGTGTTAGGCGATCTGTTGTCACAAAGGTGGCTCACCAACTGCCTGAGAGCCCTAAATAACATGGTGGTTTACTCAAGTGCAGGTCTGACATTGTTTAGATAGTGAGTGACATCACCTATAGTAGATGTGACATTAAGTCGAGGGTTGTTTGGTTCACAACTCAACGCCTGATCCAACTCCAAGCTGCTTTGCCCGAGGTTCCATGGTCAGGGTTCTTCGGTGTTTTACCAGGTGTATCTAAGATGGTTGGGATGATCCCCAACAGTTCCCCACTTCTCAATCCTCCAAACCAAGCCCTCTAAAGTTCCCGCGGTGAGGTCATTCGATAGAGCATGAAAGCTCTCCCAGGCCCTGCCAAGCCCGATCTCTCGCGAGTACCATTTGACCTCACACTAAAACTCTTTATTATTCTCGTTACATAATTACAATTGTTATATCTTACGGTCAATATAAACAAAGATACAATATGACTAATACAAGAAGCTAAAATACAAGTTGTCACGTTGAGCTGCCTCGCTTGAGCTGCGACGCTAAGTTGCCATGCTGAGCTGCCACAGTGCCTCAATCCCAAAACACTGTTGCTAATGTGGAATTATTTCTAATCTCAAAATTACTTTCAATCCCCCTCTACAGTTATAAAACCTTGGTCATCATGGGAGGATGAATGGGAACAATCTAGAATAGATAAATCCACGTCAATAGAAGGCGTAATAAAATATGGTGAATTGAGAGGGTTTCTCTTTATATCATGTTGAAAGAATAGTTAAAACATAAGGATTAACACAAACCTTAGAATAATTTATGCTAAGTCACCAAGACGATGCATAAATTTTTTTGAGAAAAACATAAATAGTATGAAACTAAGTTAACTTACTTTGAGAAAAACCTTTGTTGTAATCTACGAAGTTGACTTACAAAGTCTAAACTGTTTTACAGAAAACTTAGTAGTAAGCTACTAAGCTAACTTTCAGAGTGTACCCTTAAAAAAAGAATAGTAGTAAGCTACTAGTTGACTTACAAAGTGTAAACTGCTTTAGGAAAACCTTAGTATTAATATACTAAGTTAACTTACAAAGTGTAAACTATGAGAAAAACCATAGTAGTGAGCTACTAAGTTGACTTACAAAGTGTATAATGTTTAGAGAAACTTTAGTAGTATTCTACTAAGTTGACTTATAAAGTGTAAACTTTGAGAAATAACATAGTAGTAAGCTACTAAATTGACTTACAAAGTCTAAAATGTTTTAGAGATATATTAGTAGTAAGATACTAAGTTGACTTACAGAGATTAAATTATTTTTTAAAAAAAAACTTAGTGGTAAGCTACTAAGTTGACTTATAAAGCATAAAGTGCTTTAGAGAAACTATAGTATTAAAATACTAACTTAACTCACAAAGTGTAAACTTTGAGAAAAACCTTAGTAGTAATCTACTAAGTTGTATTATAAAGTGTAAAATGTTTTAGAAAAACCTTAATAGTAATACTAAGTTGACTTATAAAGTTTAAATTTTGAGAAAAACATCAATAGTAAGCTACTAAGTTGACTTAAAAAGTGTAAAGTATTTAAGAGAAACGTTAGTAGTAAGTTACTATGTTAAGTTACAAAGTGTAAATTATCTTGAGAAATATCTTAGTAGTAATGTACTAAGTTGACTTAGAAAGTGTAAAATGTTTAGACAAACCTTAATATTAAGCTAATAAGTTGACTTACAGAGTGTAAATTATTTTAGAGAAACATTAGTAGTAAGATACTAAGTTAACTTATAAAATGTAAACTTTGAAAGTAACCTTAGAAATTATAGAGCTAAGTCATAAAAACAGTTTTTAAAGAGTTTCCTCATCAATAGATAGAGAAGGAACTGTAATACCCCGTATTTCTTTTTAATGATTTTTAAAATAGGGATTAATTAAATTCAAATGGGAAATTAAATCGGATTAAAACAAATATTAATTAGCATGGCAAGGATTAATATTTAATTATATGAATTATATTGAGTATTACTTAGTGAACAAATAATAAATTATTATTGATACATTATAATTGTCGTGAGTGGAAAATACGGCAGTTACAGTAATTTAGTCGGCATGCGCGTATTAGTCGTGCCTGGACTTGAATTACGGGATAAAAAGGTAAATTGAGAATGGGTCAATCCAATAGGAATTTCAAGTGTGCCAAAGAATCTGAAAGGGTCGCAATAGTCAAAAAATTATGTCCAGGCATATGTATAGGGTATCGGGTTTAGACATATGTATAGGGTCTCGGGTCATATCTGGGTCGACCCGATAAGTGAAAAGCCAATTTTTGACCTTTGGATTTCCAAATTATGAAGAGATGCGGGATTAGCTACTTTAAAATCCACTCCTTAGCTAATCAAATGGGGAATTGAGAAATCAAACTGAGAGAAAACCAAAGGAGAGAAAGTGAGAGAGCTTTTACTGGAAATGGAAAAGTTTATCAATAATATGAAAGGTCTTAGAGGAGGATAAACACCTAGAGCCACCTTTCACCACCAACATACACCACCAGAATTTATGAAGAATGAGGAGGAGGAACTTAAATAATCTTCTTCAAAGGAAATTCAGAATCATCTTAAGAGGCAAGCCAGTTAAACTTGCGTAATTATGAGTTTGTTGAAATGCAAGCCAGATTATAGGATTTTTGGATAAACACCCAGGTTTATAAGGTTTTGATTTGAGATAACATCATTTGGGATTATAGAACTCACAATTAGGATTGTATAGTTTATTAATGATTTTTAAATGTGAGAAAATCATGTGATTAAATTGGAGATTCAACTATCTAACTAGAAATGAATCGAACTCATACAAATTCGAAAGTCAAACGCATGTAAAATCATTTTAGGAAAACGACGAACATTGTATGGAAATTTTAGGTCTGTTTTAAGTGGAAATTAGTAGTGTGCACGTGAGTGCTGGTATAAAATCATGTTCTGAACAACTTTATGGTTTTAAGTTTGTTCAAAATAAGATCAGAAAAGCCTCAGATCGTCATTTTATATTTCTGGGCAGAATGTAACAAGGATTACTGGGAATTAAAATATAATTCGGGCTTGTTATAATGATTTCGGGTTTTGGAATAGCAAGTAAGGGTTGAGGGTAGCTACTAAAATAATTAATTAAATTATTTATATCCCTTCGGTTAACAAGAGATGTCAGGAATAATGGGAAATGGTAATTATTAGTATATGGGATAAACTTCAAAGATACTCTATGTATGTATAGGATGAGTGCAGGCATATATTATGTTGATTGTGATATTATGTGTAATAAACGTACCAACGCTGCTTGCTATCACGGGAGGTATCGCGTCGTGGGCAGTCTTATCCTGACGAGCTATTTTGTGGGATTTTAGACTCGTACCTTAGAGCATAGAACTTAAGGTTGATCACTATTTGTGTCAACAATGGTGTGACTGATCAATTAGGTGCGTTAGGTACGTTCATAACCCAAAGGTGTAGAACTATACTCGCCTCCAATATATGTGTTTTGTATTTATGGTTCGAGAGTGATTCCGAACCGTTTGTCCTTTATTTAGTATGTGATGTACCGGGACTTAATAGAAGAGTATGCATGTGCAGCAGCTTAGTCCAGGGGTTTTGTATTAGTATATATATACTTATGAATTATTCTACTGTGTGTGATTAAGTAGATGGGAGAGACATCTAAAATAACCTAAGTATGTGGAAACATAATCTCTAATGGGAAAGTTATAATTGGAGAAATGATATGGATTATGCGATAACATATAATATGGACAATGCGGGTGGCACAATGAGTTAGTTTGTGTAGAGATAGATATGGTTCGGACTAGTTAGGAAGGGAAGTATAACTAGGACGGGTTAGAAAGATTCGTTAGGTGTGCACATTAGTTGAGAGGTGAGGATCTCAAGTGAGGTCACCTAAGCCCAACATGTATTTAGTATTTACTAATTTTTCATTTTAAACACTTGTTAAAATTTTCAAATGTTTTCTTGGGCTCTGACCCGTTTTTTCCAAACCTATATTTTTGTAAAAATATTTTAGGTGCCCAGCCATAGGGACGTCAGTCCTAGGAGTTCCTATCATTTGACGTACTACATCTGCTGTGGAAGTTGCAAGATCTCACTAGTAAATGCCTCAACACTTATCATTTCCTTCTTATGAGATATTTATTTCAGTAGGGCATGTTGCCCATTCTTATTCAGATATTATTCAGAGATAGTGGATTTAAATCTTTATTTTTCAATTGATTGGACTAGAATTTATTTTGGATTACTATATTTGGGATTCAGGTTGGAAGTATTTATTCCAGTCACAGTTATTTATTATGTCACTTTATTCTCTATGAGTTTGGTTATTGAATGGTGAATTTTAAACCAAAAAAACTTGCATGCTAATTTAAAAGGATATTTGACATCATCTTTTTGAATACTAGGTAGTTCGCAAATATTTAAAAAAAAATCGACACTGATGCTAAGAATTAACCAAATGAGATACCCGTTTTAATTAAATAAAGGATTGATCACTCGGTATTTAATTAGGCAGGGTGTCACAGATGGTAACAAACCAACTGGTTCTAGTTCCCTTAGGATCTGTGTATCTTTTTACATTTTAGCTTAGCGTTCTTTGAGATAGAGCCTTATTATAGGGTTGTATTATTCCTCTACATATGCGACTTACGTTCTTCCACTATTAAGTGTAGTGATGTGATTCATATGCGAGTTTGGTTAGTCTTCGTACACCGAACAATATAGGATGACCAGTAAGGACTGTTAGAAAGACTCCAGGAGGGAAGACTCAAAAGAATCCATAGATTATTCGGGGAATGGTGATCACGATCGAAGTCACCATAAATTATTTGTAGAGGGGTACACATTTGATAGCTTAAAGTCTTGGGAAAGAAGGCCTAATTGGCGAGGAGGGAATCACCACAAGCACTACCAAGAATTAGAATTTGGACAAGGAGGGCCCCAGAAAGGCCTCCTTATCCCCAATTCTCCAAAGTTCACAGAATTAGAAATTGGGCGAGGAGGTCCCCATAAAGGACTCCTCTCCCCTAACTTTCCCAAAGTTCACAGAATTAGAACTTGGGCGAGGAGGTACCCAGGAAAGGCTCCTCGCCCCAATTTTCCCAAAGTTCACAAGAATTAGAACTTGGGCAAGGAGGGCCCCAGAAAATGGTCCTCACCCCCAATTTCCCAAAGATCACAGATTAAGAGCTAGAGCGAGGAGGGCCCTAGAAAGGGCTCCTCGCCTCAATTTTTACAAAGTTTACAGAATTTGAATTTGGGCGAAGAGGCCCCCTAAAAGGTATCCTCGCCCTAATGGACACTAAGCTCGTAGATATTGAACTTGGGCGAGGAGGCCCACTATGAAAGGACCCTCACCCCAAAATTCCCAGATGTCACAAACTTGGAATTTGAGCGAGGAGGCCTGTTAGAAATAGCTCCTCATGTCAAACAACTCAGAAAATAATAGAATAAGGTATGAACGATGAGTCCCACCATGAGGAGCTCCTCACCCCCAAAAATACGTCTTCTTACGAAATAGAACTAGTGGGAGAGGGGGTCCACCTAGAGTGACCTCCTCCCAAAGATTTATTACTCATATGAATGTCAAAGAACTAACATGTTACTTTCTTTTAAAGGTAGCCTAGTTGAGAAAGTAGGGCTCAAAAAGGCAAGTTGGGACCTCTTGGGAGTTTTGGCTTGGTAGCTGAGGAACAACCTTTTTTTAGCAAGTTTAACCACTTAGAACTTTAAGATTGAGAGAAAACTAGTCGATAGACCCTAGAGGTCATCCATTCGCTACATAGTTCACACTCAGTAATAACTGAAGTGAGAAACCAGGACGTTAATCAAATTAAATGAACAGTTTATAAAATGATTTTAGAGGAGGTGATCCTGGACAACTCTTCAAAAGTTTACAAATAATTTTAAAGGAGGTGGTCCTTGAGACCTCTCCTCAAGATTAGAAAATGATTTTAGCTGAGATGGTCCATGAGGCCTCTCCTTAAGTTTATAAAGATTTTAAAGGAGGTGGTCCTTGAGAGCCTCCATAAGTTTACAAAGTTTGTACAATAAGATACCGTTTTAAAAGATATTTACCAAATCATATATTTTTTCTTCAAGTGCAGACTTATTTGCCTTTTGACTTTGGTTTACACCAGGTGGCACCTGTCAAAGGGGACAGGCAGTTTCATATAGGTAGGGACAAAAGGTATATTTCAAACCTTCTCCCTCACCAACCCCCTCAGTTTCAGCCCTAGTTTCCAAGTATAAATAGGACCCTTGGGCAAGGTCAACTCAGAATCATAACTCAAGTCATATCGTTACTATGTCAAAATCACCCCAGATACATAGTGTTCTCTCCCTAATCTTTCTCTAAGTGCTGAGTGCCTTGTTATTTCACTCCACACTGACAGCCATCATTCTCAGGAGTTTCTCTTGAGAAAAAGTTACCATTATTATCGTGAAGTACATCTTCTTACAGGGAGTAGTTCTTACTTTGTGTCCATTTTTACCAAATGGAGAAGGTTTTACCAGGTGCTTCTCTAGAAGCTCTTAAAAGACCTTGAAGGCAGAGTCCACTGGAGTAGGTCATGCCTCACCCTTTCCAGTTATTTATATACCCTAGTACAGCTACCCTTCTACATTATTTTTGAGGCATATGATAAGAGGATAAGTACTCGGGAGCAACAACTTTTTCTAACGGTGGTACAAATTCAAACTCACCCAACTTAGTTGATAGGGGAGGGGTCGGAGGGACTTTTTCTAAGAGTCACCTCTAAGAATTTAGAGAAGAGGGGGAGTGTGATGGTTCAGTGGAAAGAGATAATCCAAAGGTAATGGTGTAGGGTGGACTGAAATGACTTCTAGGATTAAATTTTTGGCAAAAGTTTTAGCTCATAGGATTAGTATAGAATGATGCACGTCATTCACCACATGTAAAGCGGTATATATGGAATTAAACGAGAAATTGGGTGCGGTATGACCGTAAAATCTTCCATTTGCTATTCAAAGAGAGATGCGAACGGAGTTTCAAAACTTATCACAACTGGTCCAGATAAAGACTGATCGTGAGAGGGAAGTTTACTTGTTTAGCAAACTTCGTAGACAAATAAAGGGAAACAGAGAATTAAAAGAGTTTGTAAGTTATCTCTTGGTTAGGACATACAATATTGGATGGAAATCCAGCTAGGATGAATAGTGACAAAGCTATCAAGGTCATTCGTTTATAAGGTTACATCAATTCCCACATGAGAAGGGAGCCAAGATAGTTGGAGAATCTAGCTAAAGGGTAAGACTCAATTAAACGGTGCAAGTGAGCCACCACATGAGGTTATACATAGTAGGGAACCCATTTTCATGATTAAAATTAATTAATCACCTACCAAGTGATGGTAGATTCAGACAAGACCAGTAACAAGATCCAGAGGTCCAGTAGAGCCAAAAGGATAATAGGGGTAGAAATTTGAGCCAAGACTACCAGGTACGAGATAAGGACACCCCAACATGGCTAGTGGGGCCATTGATAGAGGAAAGTTACAAAAAAAGTATCATATGTGTGTAAAGTAGGAGCACCCGTATTAAATTTATCCACAGTACGAAAGTGAGACCAGTCAGTCTAGGAAGGTAAATTAGATCGTTGTCAGTATGGCACAATAGAAATCGAACTGAGATTTCAAGCAAGACAATCGAGCTAAGAGATTTAGGCCTAGAGGTTATCAACCCGATAATTGAGGGTTCATGTAGAACTAGAAGGGTCGTCCATAAAAATAGCATCCCATTCCTCGGGACTGCCCGAGGCAAGGGAAGGATAGGGAAGGCCGGTAGGGTCAGGGCTAGAGGTAGGAGAGTTTCTCTAGTAATTGGTAAGTTTATGGAGAGACGTGACACATGAAGAAGGATTTCGATAGGGCAAGGCGGGGGAAACTACAGGATAAGATCTTGGATATACAACTATCACAACAGATCATGAGTCAGTCTAGCGTAGGGGTAGTACTCAAAGACCCGTTGACCAGGCAAGGTAGGTGGCAAATGAAAATAGATTTTTATGTTATCCTTATGAGAATAAGGTAAGTTTTGGGAGACATAGATGCGTGATAATATGACGTGTAATCACTACAATTTGAGTGTGAGTCGGGTTTAGTGCATTTGTGTATGGTAGCAGCCTTATTATGAATGTATATGACTTTAGGTAGTGGTATTGTTAGTGGCGCCTGCAAGGAGGAGCGGGTATGGACATCAAGAGGATTTTTATATTAAGGTAGAAGTTTTTATTTGTTTTCATTATTATAAGGTAGAAAATATTATTAGAATCTTGTGTAGCGACTAAATGCCGAGGGTTTGAACGGTAGTAGATTGTATGGTAAGAATATCGTGTTCGTTATTCCGGAGTGAGATATATTGTGTTGGCTAGGCATCACCTGAAAGAGGGTTGAGCCTATATATATATATATATATATATATATATCATAGACTTCGATGAGTATGTTGTTTGGTTATATTTGATCCCGGTGAGTGGGGACAGTTACTGATGTGATTTAGGGTATGTTGATTTATTGTTGAGCGGAGAGAATTAGTTCGTTATTGATTTAGTGTCGAGGACTTAATGATAGTAAGAGCACGTCAGGACACGAAGATTTCAGGGTACAGGTTATGTGTTGAGGGCCTAACAAAAATTGCAATAACTGACGATGTTGGTTAGTAGTGTATCGGGGTGTTCTTTGTTTGGATTTGTCTTAGCGAGACATCCCACGTATGAAACTGAACGAATGTCGGGAGTTGGGAGATGTTTGGTCACCTTATTAATTCTAAGTATGTGTAGTTATAGCTGTGAGTTAATAGTTATTTTACAATTTAAGGCTGGTAGAGCCGTTTAGTGTTGATATAAGAAAACATTGTATAACATTTACACCAAGAGTAGATCGGTGGGGTAACCTATGGAATGATTAAAAAGTAATTGAATTGTGATTGAGTGAAATCTTACCTATAGTCATTCCAATTATGTGAGGCATAGTTTGAGACGAAAATATCACGTCTAGTATGTTTATGCATAAATGCATGAGGAGTAGGATGTATGACATTCAAGAAAAGAATAGGTGTACACGTATGAATAAGCATAGACATGTGGATAAATCTCAGGAAGAATTAGAATCAGAAAAAAGGGTAACAAAGTTTCTCGCTAAGCAAGGTGTATCACCAAAGACCAACAAGTAAATGGAAAAAAATAATAAGGGTGGAAAGTACAAGTAATGTACATTGTAGAAATTCAAGAATAATCAACAGATACTCGGTACAGGGGACAAATATGACAAGAGTTACGCCATAAAAAATTTAAAGATTTTGAAGTCTAATGTGAGTAGTCGGGTATAATTGCAGATGTCTACCACAAAGGAAGAATATGGTTTAAAAAGGAGGTAAGAGGTACCGAGAGGGGTAGGGACCTTTATCAATATACGGAGTATGATAGACATTAAAATATATACTCGAAGTGTTGGACTATTATTGGAAGAAGTTTGACATTTTGCGCCATCACAAAAGAGGAATGAAGAGAGATATTGCAGGGTTTGTCACGAGGTGTACCACTTGTCAACTAGTAAATGTTGATCGTCAGAAGTTGACGGGGAATTCTTTTGCCATTAGAGATTCCTATGTGGAAATGGGAGAGTATTTCCATTGATTATCACTGGGTTGCCTACATCTCAGAGGGGTTACGATTCTAAGAAGGTGATATTGGATCGGTTGACAGAGGTAGCCCACTTACTGCCAGTTTGAACAAATTATACTATGGGATAGTATGACCATATTTTTATCACCGAGATACTAAGACTGCATGAGGTACCACTTGATATTGTGTTCGAGAAGGACAAGATCTTTGTGTCTCACTTTTGGGAGAGTTTTTCAGGAGACCACGGGTACAGAGTTACAATTAAGTATGGCCTATTAACCCAGACGAATGGGTAGAATAAGAGGAAGAATCAGATGTTAGAGGATATGTTACGGATGTGTACCCTTTATTTTTGTGAAGGTTTGGAATAGTATCTTCCACTGGTGGAGTTGCTTGTAATAACTCCTATCAGTTGACAATTGGCATGGACCCATTCGAGTCATTGTATGCTAGACTTTGTCATTCTCCCCCTTGTTGGTTAGAGGTGGGGAATAAAAATCTTTTCAGGCCAGAGTTGATTCAAGATACTTCATCCAGGACTAAGAAAATTCGGAGTAATTTAAGGTTGGCTCAAGATAGATAAAAGAGTTCCGCCAATGCTAAGTGTTTCATTTTGGAAATTTAATGTGGGGAACTAGGTATTACTACATGTATCTCCTATGATGGGGATAATAAGGTTTGGGAAGAAAAGGAAGTTGGCACAAGGTACATAGGGCCCCTTTCCTATCATAGAGCGGATTGGTCCAGTGGCATATAGACTCAGGTTTCCGAAGCACTTGCATAGGATTCATGATGCATTCCACATTTATTCATTGAGACGATATCTTCGGTATGAGTTAGCCCACACTCATGTTGATTTAGAGGAAATTGATTTATAGGCCGATATTTCATACGAGGAGAAGCCAGTTGCTATCCTAGACTATAGTGAGAGGAGGTTAGGGTAGAAGGTAGTTCCATTAGTGTGTGTTGAGTGAGGGCTTCATAATACCGATGAGTCTACTTGGGAGCGTGAGGATAAGATGCGTGATAACTATCAAGATTTTTTCTTACCATTTATACTTTTATTTTTTGAATTTCGAGATGAAATTCCGTTATTTGGGGGGAAGTATGTAATACCCCATATTTTTAATGATTTTTAAAATAGGGATTAATTAAATTTAAATGGGAAATTAATAATGATTAAAATAAATAATAATTAGCGTCACAAGGATTAATATTCAGTTGTATGAATTATATTAAGTATTACTTAGTAAACAAGTAATAAATTATTGTTTATACATTATAATTGTCTTGAGTGAGAAATGCGATAGTTATAATAATTTAGTCTGGACACGCGTGTTAGTCGTGTCAGGACTTGAATTACGGGATAAAAAGGTCAATTGGAAAAGGGTCATCAAAATTGTCATTTTGAGTTTGCCAAAGGGATCTGGAGGGTCAAAATAGTAAAAAAACTATATTTGGGCATATGTATAGGGTCTTGGGTCTTTTTTTGGTCGACCCGGCAAGTGAAAAGTCAATTTTTGACCTTTGGATTTCCAACCTATGAACAGATACGGCATTAGCTACTTTAAAATGAATCGAAGGAGTGAAAGTGTGAGAGCTTTTACCAGAAAGTGACGAGTTTCTCAAGAAGGTTAATGGGCTCAAAGGAGGAGCAACACCTAGAGCCACTTGCACAACCACCGTACACTGTCGAAATTTAGGAAGAACGATGAGGAACTTAACTCATCTTTTTAAAAGGAAATTTAGAATCATCGTAAGAGGCAAGTTGTTTAAACATGCTTAATTACGAGTTTGCTGAAATACGTGCTAGATTATAGGATTTTTGGATAAAAAAAATAGGTTTATAAGGTTTTGATTTGAGATAACATCATTTGGAATAATATAACTCGTGATTAGGATTATATAGTTTACTGATGATTTTCAAATGTGAGAAAAGCATGTCATTAAATTGGAGATTCAACTATCTAACTAGAAATGAAGTGAACTCATAAAAATCCAAAAGTCAAACGCATGTCAAATCATTTTAGGAAAAGGACGAACATTGTACGATAATGTTAGGTATGTTTTAAGAGGAAATATCTATTGTGCACACGTGTTATTGTATAAAATCATGTTTTGAACAACTTTTTAGTTTAAGTTTGTTCAAAATCGGATCAGAAAAGCCTCAAATTGTCATTTTATATTTATGGGTAGAATGTAACTTTATGAATAAGAAGGATTATTGGGAAATAAAATATAATTTGGGATTGTTATAATGATTTCGGGTTTTGGACCAGTAAGTATGGGTTGAGGGTAGCTACTGAAATAATTAATTAAATTATTTACATCCCTTCGATTAATAAGAGATGTTAGGAATAATGGAAAATAGGAATAAAATGTGAACTATTAATTTATGGGATAAACTTGAAAGATACTCTATATATGTATAGGATGACTGCATTCATATATTATGTTGATTGTGATATTTTGTGTAATAAACATACCTACGTTCCTTGCTATCACAGGAGGTTTCACATTGTGGACGGTCTTATCCCGATGAGCAATTTTAGGGGATTTTACACTCATACCTTAGAACATAGAACTTAGGGATGATCACTATTTGTGAGAACAATGGTGTGACCAGTCACTTGGGTGTGTTAGGTATGTGCGGAACCCAAAGTCCTAGAATTATGTTCTCCTCCAATATGTGTGTTTTGTATTTATTGTTCGAGAGTGATTCTGAGTCGGTTATCCTTTATTTAATACGTGATGTACCAGGACTTGATAGCAGAGTATGCATACATCATAGCTCAGCCTAGGGGCATTGTATTAGTGCATGTGTGTGTGTATATATATATATATACCTTATGAATTATTCAATTGTGTGTGCTTAACTAGACGAGAGATACATCTAAAATAACCTAAGTATGTGGAAACTTAATCTCTAATGGGAAAGTTATAATTGGCGAAATGAAAGGGTTTATGTGATAATATATGATATGGGAAATGCGGGTGGCACAACGAGTTAGTTTGTGTAGAGATAGAAATGGTTTGGACTAGTTAGGCAGGGTAGTATAACTAGGACGGGTTAGAAAGATTCGTTAGGTGTGCACATTAGTTATGAGGTGAAGATCTCAAGTGAGGGAACATAAACCTAACATGTATTTAGTATCTGCTAATTTTTCATTTTAAACACTTGCTAAAATTTTAAATGTTTTCTTGGGCTCTGACCCATTTTCTCCAAACGTATATTTTTGTATAAACAATTTAGGTACCCATCAAGAGGGACACTAGACCTATGAGTTATTATCATTTGACATGTTGTAGTTGTTATGGAAGTTGTAGGATGTCAGTAGTAGACACATCCACACTTATCATTTCCTTCTTATGAGACACTTATTTTAGTAGGGCATGTTGCCCATTCTTATTCAGATATTATTCAGAGATAGTGGAGTTACATCTTTATTTTAGAGTTGATTGGACTAGATTTTATTTCAGATTACTGTATATGGGATTCAGGATGGAAATGTTTATTTCATTCACAGTTATTTATTCCTTCACTTTATTCTCTATGAGTTTGGTTATTGAATGGTGAATGTTTAAATAAATTTCTTTGTTGAATGTTAAATTAAAAAGATACAAATTTGACATCAACTTTTTGAATACTAGGTGGTTAGTTATATTAAAAAGTTTTTGACAGTGATGCTAAGAATAAACCAAATGAAATACCTATTTAATTTAATAAAGGACTGATCACCCGGTATTTAATTAGGCAGGGTGTCACAGGAATCACATCCTCTGAAGCTTGAACTGGTGCAAAACCAAAAGAAGCTTGAGACTCCACTCTTAAATCTAGGGGAATAAAGATGGAGTTGAAACACCATAAACCGAAGGAGCTCATAAAATCTTTACTTAAACAACATGCACAAAATAAGCATTTTATTCTAAAACGGTAATTACGTCAATAATGGTCTCACGGACAAAAGGAAGCTTATCCAGAGGAAGCACAGTTGTGGCCACTACAGTCAACCACAATTATAACATTGATCTAAGTATTAATAATGAAAAAAACTTACATGATTTAATAACAACAACAAAAAATATCCTTTCCAAACATACCTCAATTGAATCAGTTAGAGGGACCACTTTTAAAGTCAACTCCACCACAGTTGAAGGAGTTGAAGGAATAGAAAGCTCAGTAAGGGTACATAGTTTTACCACTAATAAGTAGTATCATTCTCATAAGGAGACCTCCTAGAGTATGTAAGCCCGGTAATTAGATATTTCAACAAAAGTATCTCCAATGAATAGACTTAATTGTGCTTTGGAGGGTGGGATACCATTAATAGCTATAATGATCCTTGAAGATAAAGGACCATAATGTGAAAGAAGAACTAAGAAATATTACAAAAGATGTTATTTCTTTAAAGTAATAATTTTGACAGTTAGAATATTTACTGATTGGGATGGAAAATATGGCTCAAGAATAAAATCACGCACGGAAGCAACTTCCACAACATCATCTGATTTATCATCTAACAGATGCTCATAGTAACCTTGGGGAGAATGATTTGGAGTAATTATTACTCGTTCCTGACTTGGTTTCTTCCTCAAATATTTCTTTTGTTGAGGTGGCATAGTTATTAAAGAACCTTCATATGTGGAAACTTCCGGAGCAATTTGTTTCAGATAAATCTGGGAAATAGTGAAATCATCATCAAGTTGACAACTTTTTATATAAACTAAAGCATCAATCGTGCAAACAGGAATGGGATCTATATTAGAAATAAGATAAGCCATTATATGATATGCTTTCTCAATAAGATCTAGATTTAGGGGTTTAACGACCTCTAAGGGTACACCAACCACCTCAGAAGAACCACTAGTTACTTTGTGTTTCTTGGGATATTTGGATTTCGTGGGACCTCCAACTGTTTGAGCTTTCTTTTTTGCACTAATAACCCCTTTTTGGGCTTTCTTTCCCTTCTTTACCACTTTAACAATCTTTTTTTTTTCCAAAGAGGAACGATACCCCCACCCATTTTATTTATGTCATAGAGGAGAAAAAGCCTCTCCGTAGCTTACAAACCCAAGCACAAAAACTTAATTCTAGAGGATGGGTCCATTACTCTAGAATGAGAGAATATAAACTTGGGGATTTATAAACTATCCCCATTACAAGGAGAGAATACTTAATCAACATGAGAGAGCTAAAGAATATTTAAATTTGGGGATTTATCACATCCCCATTACATTTTCTTTATGATAGTTCTAATATTTGGAAGTTTTTGTCTATCCATATTGAGATGTCCTTTAGCCAATGTCGGAAGAGAGTTGAAATTCCAAAAATATTCATCCATGTGAGATACTGAAGCTCTTGAAGCTAAATAATCAGCTACTGCGTTGTTTTCCCTCCAAGTGTGAATGATTTTGAAGTTCGTTGGATAATTGATATTATCAAATATATCTTGTGAAGTCCAAGGAGGTTTAGCTATCTTTAAAACAATGTCAACTAATGTTTTACAATCAGATTCAACGCAAACATTAGAAATATTTAATGAAGAAATCAATTTTATCCCTTCTTGAAAGGCCATTGCCTCAGCATTAAAGGACGATTGAAAACCTATTGATTTAGAAAAGGCGGCGATAAAGTTACCTTGAGAATCCCTGATGACTCCACCAATACCACTTGAGCCAGGATTATTCTTGGAGGCACCATCAATATTAAGTTTAAAAGTGCCAATTGGGGGTTTGCTCCAAATACACTTAATAAAGATAATCTTTTTCGGGAGAATCTTGATATTAAAAGTTTTGGCTATTAAATCATCTTTAGGTGGAATTTTATCGTAAAACTTGCAATATTCTAAAATATTTGATGCCAAGAAAATAACATTTTTAATAATTTTATTAGAGGAAGTTTGACAATTTGCAAAAAGGTTTTTATTCCTAGCTTTCCATATTTCCCAGAATATCACTTTAGGGATAACCTTAAAGAGTAAAGTTTTATAGTCCTTTTTAGGACATTGTAACCACCAAGAAAAAAGGATAGACCTGCAAGATGAAAAGTCAATGGACAAACCAAACATAGATGCAAAGAAATTCCACACCTCAGTAGCAATAGGACATTCAATAAGGACATGGTGAGAATTGTTTAAGAGTTTCCAGGTATAGTTGGATAATTTCATGGGGCATTCTTTTATCCAATTTATTTTACAAGATATAGATAAAGGCATACTTTGTCTACAAATATTGTAAGCAGATTTAATGGTAAAATCACCATTAATAGAGGCTGTCCATATAGCCTTATCTTCATTAATGTATGAGTCAGATATGTCTTTGATGGAAGCAATCCTTTTAATAGAAGAAGAGACTTGATTAATTTTTAGGCCATTTTTATATTTATTTCTGATAAATCTAGACCAAATGCCATCTTCAAATTTATATTTCCAATATAATTTCATGCTAGAATCAAAAACAATATCTTCAATTTTCCTAAAGCTAAGACCTCCCTCATCAAATGGGTAACATAGGTCATTCCATTTGGTCCATTGAAAAGGATTTTCCTTTGAGGTGCCACCCCAATAGAATTTACTAAATATGCTATGTAATCTTTTAATAATGATTTTAGGAGGGTTTAAAACAACAATAGTATAAACAGGGATAGATTGAAGCACAAATCTAATAAGGGTTGCTCTTCCAGATTGAGAAATTAATTTAGAAGACCAAGTGTGAAGTCTATCCCTAACTTTAGAAATTAGATCAGAAAAATGAATAGCTCTAGGTTTCCCTTTAAACAAAGGACATCCAAGATATTTCATAGGAAATTGTTTGTGAGACAATCCAGAAATAGATTCAATAGTGTTTCTTCTATGATGAGATAACTTTTTATCCGTATAAAAGGAGCTCTTAGAAAAATTCACTTTCTGACCCGAAGTAGCTTCATATTTCTTTAAAAGATCAATAAGGACCTTTATGCTATGTTTACCTCCATTTATAAAAATTATCAAATCATCAGCATATCCTAAATGAGATATAAGTTGACTTTTAGAAAGATGAGCATAAGGTATAGCTTTCCTAAGAGAAAATATTTTATCAATATTTCTACTTAAAACTTCAGCAGCTATTATAAAGAGACTAGGAGACAAAGGGTCTCCTTTCCGTAATCCCCTTAAAGAATGAAAGAAACCAATGCTTTTACCGTTCAAAATTAAAGAAAACCAATTGTTAGATATAAGCCTCCAAATTAAATCAATAAAAACTTCACAAAAACCAAATTTTCTCAGAACTTCACAAAGATAAGGCCAATATACTCTATCATAAGCCTTTTCCATGTCTAATTTAATGATCACATTACTACCAAAAGATTTCTTGCTAATGTATTGAACCATTTCATTAGCTAGAAGGATATTTTCTTGAATACTTCGATTTTTAACAAAACCACTTTGGTTTTGAGAAATGATAGAAGGAAGAATAAGAGGCAATCTATCATTTAAAATTTTAGAGATAATTTTGTTAGAGAAATTACACAGGCTTATAGGTCTAAATTGGGAGCATGTTGAAGGATTAGAAATTTTAGGAATAAGAGCAATGGAAGTGGCAGTCCAACTTTTAGGAAGCTCAGCACCAGCAAAGAAAGAATGAATAGCTTTAGTCAAATCATTTTTTATTATATGCCAAAATTTTAAATAAAATATCCCTTCAAAACCATCTGGTCCAGGAGAGCTGGAATGATCCATGTTGGAAATAGCTTTAAATATTTATTCTTCTGAGGGGAAATCAGTTAACTTGTTATTCATGGACACATCTATCTCATTTCTAATTACTTCTATAAAAGAAGAGTCAATAGATATGTATTCAGTAGACCAAGTTTTTTTGAAGTGATTAAGAAATATTTGTTCAATTTCTTCTATAGATTCTTCCCAATGATTTTGATTGTCTTTAATTCTAGAGATAGTTAATCTCCTTTGCCTTGATTTAACTGAAGCATGAAAGAATTTAGTATTTTTGTCACCAGATTTAAGCCATTTTATGTGACTTTTTTGTTTCCAGAAACATTCCTCTCTCAGAAGAGATATATTTAACTCAGCTCTAGCTTTAGATAAATTGGATCGTGAAGAGTCAGAAGGATTATTTTCAAACTCATGTTCCTTAATTAAAACTAAGTCTTCAAGGTCTTTAACAGATTGGAAAACATTTTTGAAGGTGCTTTTGTTCCAATTTTTTAAATTAGCTTTAAGTTTCTTTAGCTTTAAAGCAAATTTAACTAATGGAGGAGCTTGGAATTCAGCAGACCATGACTCTTCAATAATCTCACTCACATTTGACTTAATACACCACATAGCTTGGAACTTAAAAGGTTTAGTATTGTTATCAAAATTGACAAAAGTAATGGACTATGATCAGAGCAAGTTTTATGAAGATGAGTTATACTAGTTTGAGGGAACTTCAAAATCCAGTTGTGATTAACCAGACCTCTGTCAAGTCTATAAAAAATGGTTCCAGCAGTCCTGTGGTTAGTCCAGGTAAACCTGGAACCAATGTAACCTAGGTCTAATAAGGAACAAGCATTTATCATATCATTAAAATCTTCAGAAGCATTAAAATCTATAAGATTACCTTCGGATTTTTCAGACTCTTCTTTAACAATATTAAAATCTCCTATGACAAGCCAAGACTCAATAATAGAGTTCCTAGTGACAGAACCTATATCAGTCCATAGACTAATTCTTTCAGTAGGAGTACATTTCGCATAAACAATAGCAAGATTAATAGTAACATTCAAACAGTTTAAGTAAATTTTAAGGCCCAAAAGTTCTTCTGAATCATACATGACTTGTACTTCCAGATCATTAGACCAAAGAAACCAAATTTTGTTTGATATATTACTTAAACAGTTTGGGAAATTCCATTTTAGTTTGAATTTGGGAATTTTCCCAGAATCAACTTTTGGCTCTAGCAGAGCAATAGCAGGGAGGTTATAATGTTTAATCAGTCTTTTAATTCTCCTATTAGTTGCTGAGTTTCCTACACCCCTAACATTCCAGCATATAAAGTTCATCATTTATATGTAGGATTAGATATGATATTTTTTGATTTACCTAAGGACCTAGTAAATCTTCTGTAAAGAGGGTCAATAGGAGTTTTTTTAGAAATCATACCTGAGTATATAGTTGTTTCTGCATCAGAATTAGGAGGAACTGTGCCACTGTCTTTCCTCGATGCTGCAGCTCGATGTTTCTGATACTTGTTCCATTTGACATCTAACCAAGAGGCAAAGTTTTGTAGCTCTTCAACCATTGGAACTGAATTTTTCCTGTCCTCTTGATCTGAATGATAATTTTTTGCAGTTTTAAAAGAAATATCATATTTAGGCAGTGCAGAACCTTTTGGGGAAAGATGGAATTGATCCACCTTCAAAGTTTCCTTTGAGTTGTAGTGGCCGTGATATATTTTACCCAGGTCTGTAGGACATTGACCAAGATCTGTAGCACTTTCAATCAGGTCAGTCGCGGACTCTTCTGATTCTGTCTCACTGACTGAGGGTTAAGGGGTAAATTCAATAGGTAACTCGAGCTTAGTGATGCTCAGTTTAAACTCCAATATATCAATTGAGCTATTCTTAAAATAAAGCTCATTAGACCAAAATAATTACACAATGGAATAAAATGGCTAGGTCCTTGGAAACACTATAAATTTTTTGAGTTGGAATGACCAAAAGTGACAAATCCATCTCATCGAAACATCACCTTTCCTTTGCCTAGTAGGAACAACCATCTTTTCAGTAAAATTTATGCATAGAGAATACATTTCAGTGCATGAGATCAATTCATGACATTGAAAGGAAGTCATTAACTATGTTATTTCCACAAATGGAAAGAGTAACTCCTTGGTCAAAGAAAAATTGCTTTCCATAACATTGGGTGGTGTAAGCTTCACTCTCTCTCTCTCCTACTTAGAGAATAAAGGGAGACGACTGGGTGTAAGTAAAAGAACCACAACCAATGAAGGATTATCACTCATAGATGCTTCGGAGGTTATTACATGAATTGTATAAACTTCATCCTTAAATATAGACCATGTTTTGGTATGAGTTCCATCAATGTATGGTATTTCGATAAAATCACTATGGATATCTATCATAGGAAGAAAATCCTTTTTTCTTTATTTATGATTCTAACACAATATCCTATGGCGTATGACTGGGAACTTATTAATTGGGAGTTCCACTTGAGAAATATTTGGGAACCAACTGTAAAGGAACCCCAACAGAAGAATTATGTTGCCATAATTGAAAATATCATATCTTCTAATAGAATGAACCATTTGTCTAGCCAATTATATAATGAACCCAACATTAGAGAATATGGATGAATTTTTACTCCACACGCCAATCTAAATGCAAAATAGATAAAAAAAATCGTGGTTGATCGTTAAGTTTAGCAGTAAGGAATAAATGGGAGAGCGGGCATAAAATATAGGAAACTTACTTAGAGGAGTGATCTTTGTCAGGCCAAATGGTACATCAGGTATCATGTCCTTCGCCTTCTTCTCCATTGTCAGCATTAATGGAAACATGTAAAAATGCTTGATCAACAGAGTGAATGTTTCCTTAGAGTAATGATCTATGCACTTCCAAAAAAGTTTATCTAGCTCAGTTTGAGATTTAGCTTCCTCATTATCTAGAGGTTAATCATTATATGGAAGAGCAAAATCGGGGTCTACCCCCATACACTCACACACTTCTTCCAAAGTGACTGTGAACTCTTGACAATCTACCACTAACGTGTGAGATAAATAGTTCCGCCGAGATATCTATATGTGGACAACAGAGTTATTTATAGGAAGGGTAAAATCCCCAAACAATAAGCCGAATTTGAGAGACCACTTTAATAAGACCGTCCTCATACTTTTTATAAATATAAGTTATCCAAGTAGTGGAACCTCAAGGTGAACCACTTAGTTCTTCTAACTCAATGTTGGGGCATGGGAAATCTCCCATATCCAAATAAAACCTTAAAATACCATAAGGGGTTAGGTTACCTCCCTCAGAATAACTCTCTGGTGCGTCATCCATAAGAAAAGGGTCATCTAACCCTTTTAAATTCATAAACAAAGACCTACCTTCTTTTTATAACTTGTCTCCCTCTCCAAAGAATGGAGCGCTGATTGAGAATAGCCTCCCTCTTTGACAGCTCGGACAAAGGGGTAATGCCTAAAACGTTGTCGAAAACATCTACATCTTTGATTTATTAGGCCTTTGTTGTGGATAGACGACTATAAGAGAGAATGATGCAAAAATATTAGATAAAGATATCAAAAAAGGTTATGATACCCAAATAGTGAATAAACAGATACTTCTTTGTTACAGAAAAGAAAGTTTGTGAAATGTTAATGGCAGTAAAGTTTGGAAGGATTAAAAGAAAGGAAATAGAAAGTCTTTAATAGGTTTTCTAAAAAGTCTAGTTTCTCGCTTTCTTTTGAGAGTTCATAAAAATAGGCGACCATTTGAAATTTGGGGACAAAATGATGGTTACAAAAATTGTTGTCTCAGAGATCATGTTGTTGTTACATGTGACAACAGTTAACAACGGTGTTAGAACTAATAATCTTAGCATTTAATGCAAAGATATACTAGTGATCAGTGTTTCACATGTGAAGTACAAATGGACATGTGTACACAAAAGGTTCTTCGATTTAAGGTCCTTTGGCAGAAGGTTCTTCAGCTTGAGTTTCATCACACAAAAATTCCTCGATTCAAGATTCAAAATGGAGATGTGGTAAATAATGAATATTTAATATTGGAGGTGATTTTATTTACCAGGCTAAAATGTTTCAAAATGTAAAGTTAATTGAATGAGGTATTTCATATATAAACTTCTTATTTACACAACAACTTTCTCTACGAGGTGGCAAATGTAAGAGGGGATTATTTGTATAACTCCTTACCCAAAGATAAATTACATCAAGAAGGAAAAAAATTAGTTCGTTTGATGTTACACGCAGGAGGCTAATAAGAACACATGAAAGATCAAGCCTTGCATAACCGAAGAAGCTCAAGGAAGAATCGAAGAACATCGAGTTCAATGTTACCAAAGATAACACATAGACTAATATAACCCCACATGATCAAGCACACTAAGAAATAACTCACTCTAGGGAGCATGTTGTCGCAACCACAAGCTTGCAGGATCAATGATTCTCATAACCTATAAAATTCTACTGACATAGAAAACATTATATGATATGAAGGAATATTCCTTTTGGACATGATCTCATGCCAAAAATTTTTTATAATGTATTAGGAAGTGTTATAAACATGCTTTATTACAATAATAATTTTCTCCATGTTTTGAGACAACTTAATGTCGTGCTTAACTATTTTGTCCCCCATTATATGGCCAATGTGGTTTATGAGAAAAAGCATCCAAAAATAGGAAAAGGAGTTCAAGGTCCCATAAAATGGAGACAGCCGATATATGTGTTACTTAATTCTATCGACAAGACGGATAGAGAAGACTGAAGTCGGGCACATTACTTATAGAGAAACCACACACAGAGAGAAGATATTTTGAAATAGACTTCAACAGAATTGAAGCGATTCTTTAACAGTTCAAAAAACTACAAACACTTGGAGAGGTGAGGTTTGATTGAGATTTGAGCATTTGTAAATATTGTTCTTAATCTTAAGTGAAATAAAATTATAGCTCTGTAGTCATATCCCAAGTTGGGTGAACAACGTTATTTATTGTGTTCCTTGCAATTGATTCCCCCCAAGCATAATTTACCAACATTATTGAGTTTGCTTATCATCACTATTGCAACGTATATTACCACATTACCATATATAAGGGTCACACCTCAGTTTGACTACAAACATCTGGGTGACAAGAGAAATTATCGCTTCCTCTTATTACCAAAAGAGAAGTGTTCTCAGATATATACAAATTGCATAAAGCCTTGTGAGTTCGAATCGTACTTAATCTTTCTTTACATTGTTATGATAGTGATAGTAAATGTGATTTTGTAGTGTTATGTTGGTTTGTATATATGTTTATTTGATTCAACCCATTAGTGAGGGTTATATTTGATTGGATGCTTAATGTGCAATGCATACCATGTGTCAATGATCTTAGCAAACGTACTAGGATGGATTCCATTATGGGGCGCATGAGATGTCGACCGCGATGATACCTCGGTGAGTAAATGATTTTGAAATGGTCATTTTACCCCAGGGTCCTATGTGTAGGTATTTATGTACCGAGATGGTTTCATAGAGAGAATTTATCGTATAGTCTTGGGTATGGTAGGTTGTATGTATGACATATAAGCGCAAATATTTATCCCTTTAACAATATGAGGTCTTAGGTTTGGGGAGACCTACGACTATACCTAGTACACACGAGTGATCTATAAAGTCAATAAAGATAGTCCTTCTTTATGTGAGGGCAATCGAGTAGCCCATTTATTTGTACTTATCGGGGACTATACCTATATATGGATGTTAAATGTAGAGATTTTCTTTATACTACCTTATGTTATTATGTGTTGTGATACTATAGTTATTCCGGTTTATATTTTATACTAGAGATGTATTTGACTTATAGTAGGAATGCCTACTTACATATTTATGACTCGAATTTGTGTATTAAATATACTAGAGACGTATATATTGCATTGTTGTAAGGAGATAGCCCAATGTGAATAGACTTGAGATGTAAGTTTGTTATTGGTACCATGGTTATTTAGTGAGATGTACCTCAGGTTTGAGACCTTAGTACATCACATGTTTTATGATTAAAGATATTAACCTAATGTTTTAAGGTAAATATTAAATAATAAATAGGTAAAACTTTAATCACATGGGATACATATGGGTTTGGAATTTAGAAACGCGTCTATTATTTTAGATTGTTGATTTGGGTAACTAAACTTAAAATTCACTAAAAGATGATAGGAAGATGTGTAAATATAATGTGGCCCATATTCAGTTACAATCTTATTATAAATAGGCTTACGATTTAAGTTGCTGTTTATTTATATTTTCACATGTCTTATATCGTTGTTCCTAACTATGACAGAGTTGGTCATTAGAGGAACAGCTCTAGCAACGTTTCATTAATTACTCCTAGGTTGTAAGAGTGGAGAAAATATAGCACATCCTCTTCATGTACTTTTTAGTTTCAGTCACTTGTATATGTGGTACTTATATTCAGAGTTTGACCTTTGTATGGATACATTTATATGTTAGTGATGGTTTACTTGTATTGGTAGTGATTGGTATCAGAAATGGATTTTTGTTATTCTATATATCATTATCTTGTTATTACTTGCTCTGTTTTACTTTTTTTTACGCTGAGGATGTTACCAAATATTTTTTTATTCCCGTGATTTTTATATTAGACCTGACCAATCTATTTATGGATTTTGTGTGATGTCTAATTTGGTATTAGAGCACTCCAGGTTCTAGTATCCTAAGGATCTTGAGTGCATTGGTCTCCTAGGGATCATGAGCGCATTGGTCTATATTTCGCGTTTCATTCTTTGACTAATTTAGAGATTTATCATTTAAGTTTTGTACTATCTATAATGATAACTACTTAAGGGGTATTGCACCATTATTTATTAATGAACGACTCAGATAGAAGAAGTGTATCGGGAGGGTTACCTTTTTAGATTTTTCTTATGAGATGTCACATGCATGGTTTTAATTATATTTCACTTTCAGCACTAGGAGAGATAGATATGAAGGCAAAGAAGGATGTTCGCGTTATCAATTATAGTGAGATAAAGACTTTTTGGCATTGACAGAAACCTTGTGTGACATTTTTAAAAGGTGTTACTAGGTAACCCATTATTCTCCACTTTCACACTGGTGGTTGAAATTACCCTCCTTCATCAATAGGAGCATTATAACTATTATAGGAATATAATCCCTAATATTAGGAAGACCGAGGCCAAAGTAGGCCCAATGAATAAAGATGTTGTAGCGTGGATCCAAGTAGGGGACCTCACCAAAAGAAGGAAGTACATAGGGGGAGTTAACCCAAAAACGATATCCCAGAGTAAATGACGTGATTTGTTTTGTCTAGTAGGGACAAGGGAACAACGTCTAGTGGATCCATGACCTATAAGAGAAGGGTAGACGATAGAAATTTTATCATAAACGACCAAAGAAGGAAGGTAAGTAGGGCCTCTAGTTGGACTCCCATTTTGATACTTCCTTTACACTTGTGGAGTGTGAGATCACCTAGTTATTTGATGCCTTAGTTCCAACTAACGTTTTAGGGTATCCCCGGGGGATGATTATGGGTACGTTTATGGCTCGCGTGCATGAGTCTGTCTTAGACATTGATGATTTCTCATTATTAATTAATAGTGTGTTTACTAAGATTATGAGGCATATATATTTTATCTCTGAGCTTATGTGTATTTGGATAAGCCAGCAGGTTGGGCGTTTATTTACGTCGTGATTATTGAGATGTGGAAGTTTGTTTTGTCAACTTGGTTTTTAGCCTCTATGTTGACTTTTCGATGAGATATCATAGTATTAGTACTAATCTTTTGTATATATCTATGTTGTACGATTATATCAACCACAACAAGTAAGATTTTATATGTTATTTTTGGGCACGGAGTCATTTTAGGTGTTTGTGCTCAGTATCAAGAGAAGGTCTAGCACACTTGTTTATAAATAGATGTGATTACGTTAAAGGGGATTACAATTGCATAAATGTGTCACCAATAGTCTGAGATGTTTCTAGTAGTTATGAGTAGATGTTGAGTTACACTACATAATAAAATTATTTTTGCCTTAGAATTGGCACTAGCATTGGATCTACCACTAGGGAATTTTTATGGGATTGACTTTGCCACATATAGTAGAGATTTTGTAGGAACAGACCCGAATATTTTTGAGTATGTTGAGTGTTTAAGGATCGAGTTACCATATGGAAGCACAATATAGAGCGGACGCGTCTTTAGTGGATTTTTTTTCCGCACGAAAGGGTAGTTCATTATGATTTGTGACAATATCTTATTTAAGATGGAATGTTCTATAAGTGGTGTTTGCTACACCCAAATTTCTTATTAGGGGTGGTTTATGCCATAACTTGAATTCTACTAAAAGTGGGTATGCAAGTAATATTGGGAATAGGCTCTTTGTATGTTTGATGATAGGAGAGGGATACATTTAATAAGGAATTTTTTTTACCCGGAGGGCTCCAAAAATATAAGAAGTAGTTTTGATTGAGGCACATTTTTTTTAATCTGCTATATATTTTATTAGTGATTGGTTGTATATTAATTAGGGAGTTCGTATTGTTGATATGATGAAGTAATTGCTGGTATGGTTTCTCCCAATATGGTGTTCTTGTCCGTCGATACGGTTGAATACTATAGACATTTGAGGAGGTGCGATGTTTGGAATCCTAACGTAAAAGTGCCAGAGTAAACCAATTGATTTTTATCGTAATCGGGGAGTTTCAATGAGGGAATGGAACCATTTAGGGCCATTTGAGTTAGTTTTGCCAAACATATTATAGGTATTAGTATCAACCTATTCGTTTTAGGCCATATTCGAAACACCTGGAGATTAAGGTGTCCAGAGTAGAGACTGAACTTTCCTTGAGAAGACTAAGCAATTTGAGAATAATTGGAAACAAGGATTAGAACTTTAAGTGAAATATCAGGCGTTGTTAATGATCTCTCCGTTGTGGAAATTATGGAGTTCAGGTTCTCATAGGGAGTAGGAAACTCGATGGGAATTTCCTCTTAGAAGGCCTACAAAGGGTGAAATTGGTGAGTTTTGACCTCACCTGATCACCGACGATGTGCACAATTTTTTTCATGGGTACAGGACAGAGGGAGTCCTTTGGTGATAAATTATTGCTTTTACGAATAAACTAGTTTTGTTTAGAGTATAGCCAAATGAAATTTATTATGAGAGAGGGCATAAGATATGATAGTTCATTGACTAAGTATATTTTTTTCGATAGGCTGAGGATGCTATGAGTAATACATTCTTAGACTTTCGACTAGGAGTATAACGAATTTTAATTTTGAAGATAAATTCCTTATTTAATGGGGGAAAATGTAATGGCCCTATTATTATTATTCTCTGTTGTGGCTAAAATACGGAATGTGATGTGGACGAATGATATTATGACATTGTCATTAGAAGAGGCTCAGCTCACGAGCTGACTTGGTTGTCTCAGTATTACTCCATATTGGATGGGTAGCCGACCAGGAGTTAATTGATGTTATTAGTTTGAATCATCAAGAACACATGTGGGTCACATGATGGAATATGTACAGATTCCATTACACACACGTGGGTTATTCCCTATAGATGGTTGTAATTAAATCTCTATTAACTACCCTTAAATGTAAAAGGGTGTAATGGCTTGACTTATAAAGGCACTCCACCTATCCACCAACTTTATCTCCTGTAAATTGCGCACGCTTAATATTAGGGGGGGACTGAAGATGAATAAATGGATGTAGATAATTTTGAGAGCTTGTACCCATATTTGTTAATGATTAAATATTAACTCCTACACAATGACTATGGACATAACTACCATATTGGCTGAACAATGTTAATCTCATATCTTAGTCTCAATTTCTCACCTCTCTCTTGGATCTAATCCATTAATATATTTGTTTTTATAAGGTTATCATTGACATATACTAAGCTAAGACTCGTAAATCATTGTACCAATTTTAGACGACAACAGATTGGCATCGTCTGTGGCAATGACAACCCCTTTGTTGTTTCCTACCATCCAATATTCATATACCCTTGAACTGTGACTGTTCATATAACATTTACGATCCATAAAAATGGGAGATGATTCGGAGAGTAGCCGTGAAAATGAATAAATTTCACCCTCAACCACTATTGTAATGGGGGATATATGAGGAATTCTGATGAGCTTGGCCAGAGGCCAAGAGGCAATGCAAGAAAGTGTTAAGAAACTAACACAAACACTCTAAGATGGATAGGCTAGACCTGGATGAGAAATTTTCAACCTGACTGGAGGTGAGCATCCAGCTAGAAGGGTGTCAATACCCACCCCCCCAAGCTCCATGTCGAGGAGGATGATATACCTACCGAACCTGTGCATTAAAGAACCCATGAAATATAAGTGAGGGATCACAGGAAGAAGGGAGAAGATCTAGGTTCTCTAGATCTCAAAATGACAAGTCATACCGTTCGAGACCTACCTTATCTCCCAGATCAAATGATTTCGATTTTGATGACGATCAAACCTTCTCCGTAGAAAGGCCTAGCATAAAGGAAAGGTTGGACACGAGATCTATATTTGATCGTCTAGGACCATGAGAAATTACAGAATAATATCGTAAAGATCCCACTGAATCTATGAAGCACAAATAAGGCTCAAGAAGGTCTGCTACTACAAGGACATAATTTTCATAGAGACGTGGGTCAGTATGCACTATACAAACTTTTAGAAAGAGAGAGTTAGGAAAAAAGTCATGGTCAACCAGAAAAATCTATGGCAGGTCAAGATGATCAACCCTAGAAGGGATCAATCCATCATCTTGAGGATCAATTAGGGAATCCCTAGATCAAAAGATCCGATGCACAGAGAGTTTGTGAAAGGATCTACTTTTTCCCTATTAACTACGAATTATCTCACACCTACTAAGTTTAAACTACCAGTAGTGATGGCTTAGTATGATAGAAGCAACGATTCGATTTTTTACGTAGAGAAATACCAAACATTCTCTAATATTTATTCTATCCCAAATGAAATACAATATCGATCATTCTTTAGTACAATCACTACATCTGCATAGATATGGTACAATGGATTATGCAGAGGATCACTTTTAAATTCCCATATCTCGACGATCTCTTCATCGGTAACTTTTTCTTTGGTACCAGTACTGGTAAGAGAGTAGCCCATACGTTGAATGTGGGCAAAGGGTTGGAGAGATGACTAGGAAGTTCATCACTCACTTTAATAGTGAGAAGTTGGATGTTATTGATTATAATAGGAAGATGTCAATTATAGACTTAATTAGTTGTCTACTACTAGGGAACTTATACTGGGAGTTAGATAAGGAAGCACCCAAAGCAATGACTGAGTTACAAGCCATAATAGGTAAAATTATGAATGCCGAAGAAGTTATGGTTGCGAGAGGTGAATATCTTTAAAATTAATCTCAATATATGCTTAGAAAAGAAGGAGCATAAAAATAAGAAGGTTGACAAACCAAAGAGGTATGACGAGGATAATTCATTAATTGTAGGCTTCCACCACATCTTCGTGGAAATTTACGAGAGCAAAGACATCAAATAGCCTCAAAAATTGAAAGCCCGGACGAATAAAAGAGACAGGGGCGAATATTATGAGTTCTATTGGTGTTGAGGTCATAATACTGATAATAGTATAGCCCTAAATAATGAGAGTGAGAATTTGATTAGGAGGGGAAAAATGTCAAATTTTATGAAGAGGAGGCCAAGATGATCACGGCGATTAGCAGAAACCATAAAGGTGATCAGAGTCTGCTTGCAAGAAAGTTGAAGAAAAGAAAAGTCGTAGGGATGACGATTTTGAGGATGATTCAGACCTCCCTAAGATCCTATGAACTTGTACATGGTGTAAAGATGATTTTTTTTTAATATAACTTCATTACAGAAGGAGATGTCGGATGAGGAGAGGAGTTCATAGAGAGGAATGCCTATATTAATAAGGCAAATGCATGTTCTCATATCATACAGATCAAATTGACGTGCACCATGGACCTTTGTCCTAGGAAGGTAAACTAAGATTGCCTTTTGGCGAGCTTCTCCAAAGATGACCTGTTCAGCCTATTATATCCACAAAATGACCCACTGGTCGTCTATATGATGGTACATAAAATCAAAGTGGCATGAATTATGGTCGACAGTGGTAGTTTCACTGATATTTTTCTCTACAACTACTTCAAAAGTCTGAGATTGAAGGACAATACGCTTGAGGCCTATCACCGACCACTTATTGTCATCTCAAGAGAAAAGGTATATCCTTTGGTCATGATTAAGTTAGAAATTTTGATCAGCACGTGGCCCACCTGCAGAATAAAGAAGATACATTTTTTCATCCTAGATAAGAATGTCAACTCAGCACACAACCTTATCTTCTTCAGGGTAAGCATGAAGTAATTTTAAGTGATTCCTTCCACCATAAACTAATGCATGAAGTTCCCCTCTCATGATGGGTTCAGTGTACTGAAAGGAAGTAAGGTGGAATCTATGGAGTATTACTATACCTCAACCTACAAAGAAGAATAAAAGAAACTGACCAAGACCTACCATACTAAAATGTTGGATCCCCGAGATAAGGAAAAGGTTGTCAAAGGGAAGGTCGTAAAGGAGATAGAATTAATTATTTTCCATGATGAATACTCGGAGATAATGGCTCATATCGTCTCATCATTGGACCCTACTCTTAATAAGTATTTGGTTGATTTTCTTGATAATAGAAGAACGTGTTTCCAAGGAGTCATGAGAACATTCCAGGAATTGAGCCATAATTCATATGTCATGAGTTAATCATAGTCAAGGATGCCAAGCCAGTCAAATAAAAAGGATGTGTCTTCATTCAGGAAAAGAACATTGTCGTACAATAATAAGTAGAGAAGTTACAGAAAGTAAACTTCATTGAAGATGTCAGGTATCTAGAATGGCTCTCTAATGCAGTAATGGTAAAGGAAAGGAATAACAAGTGGCGTATGTGTGTTGACTTCACCTACCTAAATAAAGCATGCCTAAAGGACAACTATTCTTTGACCAGGATTGATCAGTTAGTCGACGTTGCCTCAAGACATGAGCTACTTGATTTATTGGATGCTTATGCGGGGTATAACCAAAAAGAGATAAAACCCAAAATCATGAGAAGACTTATTTTATCACTAGTTGAGGTACCTACCACCACAATCTTATACTCTTTGGGATATAAAAATGCTAGACTAATGTAGCAGAGGCTTGTAAACAAAGTTTTTGTAGATCAAATCTGTAGAAATGTGGAGATATATGTTGATGACATGCTCACTAAGATCAAACTAGTCGCCGACCACATCAGAGATCTGGAGTAGAAGTTCGACCCGCTAGAAAAATATAGAAAGAAGCTCAAATTAACAAAATGTGTTTTCAAAGTACGAGAAGGGATATTCCTGGGCTTCATAGTCAATCAGAGAGTATTGAGGCCAATCCTGATAAAATTCAAGAACTAATCAACATTAAGCTTCCGACGAACAAAAATGAAGTGTAAAGGTTAACATGAGTGTGGTTTCATTAAATCGATCCATTTCACAAGCTATTGATAAGTACCTACCCTTATTTTAAGTATTGTGAAAGACTTTTGAATGGAATGATGAATGTGAGATGGCATTCTTGGAGTTAAATAAGTATTTGGGATCTCTACCTCTAATTTTGAGGCTTGTTGTGGGTGAGAAAATTTACTTGTACTTGGCCATATTTGAATCATGGGTCACCTCAGTGTTGGTCCAATAAAAAAATGGGGTACAGAAACCTACGTCAAGATGAGAAGTAGAGATCTGATATCAAAGGCGGGAAAAGTTAGCACTAACCCTTATTGAGGGTTTTCATAGGATAAAGCTATACTTTTAGGCCCATACCATCGTTGTCTATGCAGACCTATCCTGCATCAAGTTGTTCGTAAACTTGAAAAATCGGGTAGACTAATGACATGTTTTATAGAACTAGGAGAGTATGATATCCAGTATGAACTTAGTGACCATTAAATGCCAAGACGTGGAAGATTTTATAGCTGAATTTAATTATGGGGAAAACCCAGCCGAGCAAACTTCTACGAAAAAAATCTCAGAACTAGCAAATTAGTCTTATAAATGAGATAGCTCAGCCCCAAAGCAGACCGGGTGGAGTTATTTGGAAGATAAATCACTAGTCCAATCAAACGAGCACACTCCTATAGGAGATAACTCTGCCATTAAAACATGTGATGATGTAGAAATCATCCTTTAGTATTCACCCTGATTTAGAGCTTGCACAACAATGGAGGGAATAATAAACATAAAAAAGTAGTATAAGGGGTGAGAGAAAATAAATGAACAAAAGTATTTAAGTGGTTTAGCCTAATCTGTCATCCACTGTGCAAATTATAGGAGTTATTCCATTATAAAGATAAACAAATTGACATGGACGGAGTATACAAGTTTCACACTCTCTCTCTACTAATGCACAGAATAATAGTATGGTTTTTTAAATTCAATCCTTGAGGAAGGAGACGTAAGGTTCCTTTTATTGTTCTGGGGGTGCATAATATCACCCCCCATGAATGCACTCTATGTGTGGATAAGAAAGGGGCCAACGAGCGTGTTACACTAATAGAAAAGGGTGTAAAAGTCATAACAGAGAATATTCTCCTCATGTATTAGTTGATCTTCCATAAGGATTTTAGTTGGATATGTCAGCAATACCCCCATCATGATTTTTATGCGTTCATAAGATGTCTGAGGAGGAAAGTCTCAGCTAGCAGAGTCTGCTGGTGTTTTATACCACTCCAGTTAAGTTGAGGGTAGACTATTTAACTATCTTAGACTGATACGGATGGTGCTATTGAGTCAACCTTTTGTTACTTTCTAACATCGACACTGATAATGGTTGAGATTGTTTATTGTTCATTGAGGCCACTGTCCTGATAGGTCACTTAGAGTGGTCTCTGAGGCCGAGGCCATTTTAGATGAGACTGTAAGTTAGGGCCTCTAAAAGATCATGACTCTGTTCGAAGACATGTTCTGATGAAGACTTTTCCATCGTAGGTCCATGGGACGAGACCAAACTTATGTATATCAATTACCCCTAGATCTTAGTTTTCAATGTTATTGGAAAGGTGAGGTTTAAACACTTCTATTATCGCATTTTGTCATGTCCTCGCGTTTCTTAGTTTGTATTTGAGGATATCCCACGACTAGTGGGAGTACAACGGTCGTTATGGGTTTCGACAGAAGTGGCACTTCCTACTTACGGGAAGTAATACACTTATCATTCATTGAGTGCTTGATCATTTTTGGCACGGTCATCAAAGCCATGCATGTAGCCAGACATCCATTTTGGGGGTGCCCTAATGATGGATATTTTTAGGAGACGCGCACGTGGGTTTTAGGCAATAAAAGGCTCCCCAACCTTTCATTTATGTCAAACTTAGCTTCAGAACAAAAGAAACCTATTTTCTTTCTCTAAAACCCTTTCTTCTTCAGTCGGATTTCTCTTCTTTTCTGTTTCTTTCTCCAATTTTCAGCTTCTTTCTTATTTCTAGGTATTCCTTTCATCTCCTCTCTTTGTTTCCTCTGGTTTGATCCAATTTTATGCATTTTCATTTTGGGGGGGCATAATTTTCACTTTATTTTGAATACCAATTATGGTGTTTTGCACCTATTTCACGAAGGTTTTGAGGTGGGTAGCAAATTTGGAGAGAATTTAAGGTGGAGTTAATAGGGTTTGGGGGTTTTAGGTTAATAGTAAACCTCTTTCTAGTGTCTTCTCCGGTGAGATTTGTCCAAGGTGTTCTTGTCATTCTAGATGAAAACTATTGAAAAATCGTTATATCACCTTAGTTTTATCCTTGGAAATCTCCACTTAGGTTACCTTTGTGTTTGTTTATGTCTCATAATTTATACGAGTTAGGTGAAGAATTTCCTCATCTGCGCGACTACATAAGACGAGAGATAAGAACGGCCGAGGCCAAGTCACACCAACGTAAGCATTAGATACCACTGACTCCCATCACTCTAACTGTAGAGAAATTTGTTTTAATATTGACTTATCTTTCCTAAGTCGAGACTACTGTTAGCACCGATCCTTTTATCATTTCCATTAGTAGTGTCAAAATGTCTACATCTTTTTCAAAGGGCTATAGCCCTTCTGAATGTTTAGCTCCTCATGATGACCAAGTGAATTATGAGGCCTACTCTTCTAAGGGGTCCATAGAGGTCACTATAGCACATCATCCTGAGGTTGAGACGGCTGAATCAAGAAATAGGGGTTATGCCAATGCTTCTTACTTCCATCCGGGAGACCTTGAGCCCTAAATATATGATATCATTGATGATGAATATAGGATTGAGGTTCCCAATGTACACTTACCCCCTCTTATGCCTGTACCTATCTTGACAATGACTCCAGTCAAGTTCAAATAATAAGACACCCATGATAAGGCCACTATCATGAGGAGGAAGAGTATCCTTACATCTTGGACACAATTGTAGTCTCGTATATCCCTATTGGCATTCATGGAAATGATCTGGTGGTTTGCAGGCATATATATAGGATCAAGCCTTCTATCGGCATAAGACTTCTTGTCAAGGATGAAGATGCCTTTGATCTTATTGATAAAGGGGAAGTGGTAGTCCTTGAACAGATGTTTAGGATCGGCTTTTGCCTTACTTTTCACCCATTTATTAGGACAATTCTTTATCCAATTGGTGTTGTTCCATCCTAATTGACTCCAAATGCTTGGAGGGTCCTTTATATAACGGCTCATATCCATGTTATTACCAATTTATTACTGGTGGAGTTGACCACAAACTTATTCAAATAAATTAGACCTCCAACTATGATTGGAAGTATCTCTACATATTTATCTCTAGCAAATGGGAGTTTGGTGATGTTGAGTCATCCGTCTCCAATCAGATGATAGTCCCCTGCCAATGGGATAGTGTCTCTGTCTCAGCCAAAGTCAATCCCAGCCTGAGTATTAAGACAAGGAAGGATATAGAAAATCTGAGTGGGAAGGCTTAATTAAGTTTGAAAATCTAATGACCTTTAAACTACTTCGATACTCTAGCATGGGGGTGGACCCCTTGGAGACATTTTATAAGAAAATCTTACCTTCTTATCGTCTCTATTTAAATTTTACTCAACTTCAGGCCGATATTGATTTTGTTAATACACTCTTTGAAAATAGTCCAACAGGGGTACCTAACGAGGTTCGTGAGATGGCAATAATAATTTCAACAAATTTTCTTTCTTGCCTATAAGAGAAGGTAGTGTAGCCGACTAAAACTTATTTGAAATCCATAATTGGTGGCATCAATGCTGCTGAGGGGCCAAAGAAGAGGAAAGAGGTCATTGGTCAAACCTCGACTCCTCCTCCACCATAAAAAAAGGGAGAAGGGTCAATCGAGAAACATTACTGACCCTCTCCTTACTATTAAAGATGATACTACAATAGTAGCTTGGGGTTAATGTTCACTCTCTTCTTAGGAGTCGGTTGATAGATATGACCAAATGTCCTAGCCACATGAATAATGAAATGATCGAGGTCCAAGCACACTAATATTCCATATCAAACATGAAAACTCACGACACAAACATAAATCGAAAATCTTTTTGTGTTTTTCAAAATATATTTTTGACTCAAAAACACTTGTATTTTCTCAAAATTATATGAAACCAAAAATATTTTTATATTTTCAAAAATTTTATCAAAATAAAATCTTTTGGTATTTTTTGAAATAATACACAATAAAGGAAAAAATATAGTACAATGAGATACACATGTCATAACACTAGCAAGATATATATCATGAAGCAAAGACTAGCGTACGACAAACATGGCTAACACAATCATCCTTTAGATTTAGCATGGGGAGAATCAAGTGCGGCAAAACGAGAGTTATGAAGTTTAATTCCTAAAGCCTCTAAGTCTGATTTCATAACCCATATAGGTGTGTCACGGCACATGGGGGTTTTGGGAACCAAAACAAATTTATTCATAAACTTCCTATGAGCATTTTTAAGGTCATAATAATAATTTCTAAGGTGACTCTTTCTACCGCAATGAGTGTAAGTGAAAACACGACGAGAAATATTACCTAAATATATGCATCTCCTAACGTTCCTAGTTGGCTCTCTCACACGACTGGTATTGGTTTTGTGAATGGGAACAATAATATCATCAAAGCCTATACGATACTTATCATCCTCGATTTAGACGGTGCCTAAAATCCTATCCAAATTTTCTAACCTAGCCTCCAAATCAAACTTCACCTTACTCGAGTCTCTCAATATCTCCTTAAGCTCACTAATCCTAGACTCAAACAAATTCCTAGACTCATCAAACTCTAGAATCTCCTTCTTCATAGCCTCCATCAAACCAAGAAGACTATCTCTCTCACCCTCAACGTATTCTATTTTCTCCTGAAGAGATTTCTCCCGTACCATAAGATCCTCAACCAATGCATCGTTCATTTCTATGGCACACTCTTTCAACCTGGCTTGTAACTTTAAGTTTTACTTTTTCAACTTTACTGTCTCCTCATATAAATCATTAAAGGTAACTTTTAACTCTCTCACATCTATCTTCTCTTCCTCACTCACTTGGGATTGACGCAAAATGGCCTCAAAAGTGCCATTCACATGAGTATCTTCATGAGAAGATTTATCGTCATCGCTCACATGACATGCCATGAATGTTACAAAGTTGTGCTCAATGAGGGAACTCTCTACATCTTTTGGTTCACTGTGAATTAAGGTGGCATTATATGCTATCGGTTTCTTTCCCTCCTTCTTAAGTCCAGTGGGATACTCTGCTAACTTATGGACATAACCCTCACAAAAAAAACACCTATCCGACTCATCACTCTTATCATTTTCTCTTCGATTATTAAGGACGTGGTCCTCCTTGTTGCTCTTGAATTTTTCAGGTCATTGGGCATCATTTTATTGCTTTTGTAGCTTAATAAACACTTTGAACTTGTTTTCCAATAAAGAAACATCTTCGAAATCGGTGTCGGAATTATAATTTGAAACTTTAGTCTCCTTCTTTCGGTCTTTCAAAGAAATTCCCTTTTATTTCTTTGGCACTTTCTTGAAGGTAAACAGGTCAAGTTAATAGGTTTATAAGTCACCTACAATCTTTTCAGGTTTCGTCCATTCAAGCATACCTAAGGAGTTTAAAATGGTCACATTGTGATCAAATCTACTAGGCAACGAACTTAAGACTTTCTTAATGACTCGTTGTCTGGTATTTTATCTCCCAAGTTAAACGGCAAGTTGACAATATGGGACAATCTAGTGTAAAACTCATCAAACATCCCACTCTCTAACATTTTAATCGTCTCAAATAGGGCAGCGATGTTTGAAGTTTAGACGCCCTAATCGTGCTAGTTCCCTCGTGAGTAAGTGAAAGAACATCCCAAACCTCTTTCGACGTCTCACACATCAACATAAGATTATATACTTTCAAGGTGATAGACGATGAAATAACAGTTAAACCTTTAGAATGTTAAAGCGCAATTCTATGTTCAACTTTGGTTCATAACTCAACAGGTTTTGAACAAGTGGCCTCTCCATCTCTCGTGACTGGTGGTGACCATCCTTTTTTTACCGCTAACCAAACACGCTCATCAATAGCCTTAAGTTAAATTTTCATTTAGCATTTTCCAATAAGCATAATTAGGCCCATAAAAAATAGGAGTTCTATCCGCATCAAAATTTTTGAAATTCATACCTAATATCACACAAGATCACTTACACAAACAAAATATTTCTAGCTCTAATACTAATATGTAGGCCCCTTTTTATATGTGTTCTTTAGGCGAAAACAATTTTTCCAACAAATAAAAAATTTCAATTTTAATTCGCACCAATTTTACTTAGCCAAATTTTATCTTGTTAATCTTAAACATGCATCTAGTGTAACTCAGTAAGTATAATAAATTAAGTCCACAAAACACACAACATCGATCTATGAGTAAAACACTAAGGGAAAAAACCTCGGACGACCCAAGCCAGACAATCACTATGATACGGTTTTTTAAAGCACAGATATTAGACTTACTCAATGACTCGATACCCCATAAGCCTTGAGTCTCTTATTTGCTTCAACCGCTACTGCACAGTGGAACGCATAAATCCTTCCACGACAGGTCCACAACACACAAGTTCACGTGTGCCTCAATATCCACTAAATAGCTTTGGAAACCACCTACAATTTGAAACACGGAGTCCACCGCTTATTTATCGCAAAACTCAATGAAATAATGTTCAACAGGGATGAAAAAACTCCATATGGTGCTAAACCAAGATCTCTATAGCATATGTATATTAAAGATCAGATCTTGAAATACAATGAATGTTTTTAACTTTGGAAACCTTTTTAAACAAGTGCAGAAAACGGTATAGGTTCTTTTCTGTAATTTTGGTTTTGCACACATCAAAATTCTAAAAGAAATTGCCTTAAATAAAAAATCTTAGGTCGGTAAGTCATTAGATCGACATCGTCTTTTGGTTAGAACGACTATACATATCTCGTTTGAATGAGACATGCATGTCGTTAGATAAATCTGGTTATGTCATTAGAACGATATAAAATATCATTTGATCTTTCTAAACAAAAGGAAAAGATCTACACAACTCTAAAACATGTTTATCTCATAATAAGCAGAGTTATCTCCAAAAAAATGAAAGTTAAAACATTTCAAAAATATTTTTAAACAAAATAATATCCTTAAAACATTTTCCAAGGCCCATAAACATTACGCGTACATACATGAGATTATCTCAGAATGCAATATGAAATGAAGACGTGAAACATGAACCAATAAACACGACATGATATATCTTGGAAGCTTGGCCATTATGTCTGCAAAACAACCCCATAGACTATGTGGGAATCGTGACAAGTAAAAATCTACCATGACAAGTAAAAATCTATCTATGACTCAAATTGGTTTGTGTCTGAAATAATTCTAATACATAAAAATCGACACTACATGGAAATTTGTCCTTTCAGTTTTCATCACTAGATTTATTAGGGATGGTAAAACTAGTTTTAACCATGTCACATACCTCCACTCCCAGTTGTTGGATGTATGAAACCATCCTTACTTTAGAGTAAGTAAAATTGTCACACCATCAAACATTGGAGGACATAGAGAACTACCATTATTATCTTTTATTTAAAAATAGGTTTTAAAACAGCTCATGATCTAAAAGAGTGAAAAAAACTTTAAAGAAAAGTAATCATGTTGCACTATTACCACTTGAAATAATAATGCACTATTGTGTCAAGATTAAATAAAACTCTTTTAACTCTTTGGTAAAAACCTTTTTAAATTTTAATAGTTGAATTACACAAAAAAAATTACTGGTTGGTATAATGTCCTTTATAGTCAACAAAAATAAATTATAATGGGATGAGAAGAAAGGGAGCAAACACAATATTTAATCGCAAGGAAACCAGCTAATAGGAAAAGTCTTGGATCCCTTAGTTCTAGGACCACGCAAACACCCAAGTCCACTATATGCAAAGTTTAAGTAAAAATTACATTTTACAATGTGTAAATGAAATATATCAACCCATACAAATAGTACTCCAAGGCTAACTCCATACAACCCCACAATAACTAAATTTGACTAAACAAACCAAGGCAGTGATAACTTAGGAAACATACTCAGAGCTCCATGCTCAAAATCAGAGTATGTAAAAATAATAACATAATAAGATAAGATTTTTATTTAAAGAAATAAACGAAGATTATAACTATTAAGTCCTTGCATAGTAAAAGTCCCTTTTTAGTAGATAAAAATCAGCATAAGTGATTAAGACTAAAAGTATTTTTGTTTTGTGCAAAACTCTAGATAAAAATCAGCATAAGTGATTAAGACTAAAAGTATTTTAGTTTTGTGTAAAACTCTAGATAAAAATCAGCATAAGTGATTAAGACTAAAAGTATTTTAGTTTTGTGTAAAACTCAAGATAAGAGCAATTGACGTAATATTATAATAGAGCTTTATACATCAACTAAAATAAAGAACCAAACTTCAGTTTCAAGTGTTCATGTAGTTTAAACATCACTATGGTTCAAATAATTAGATCTATTCACATGCAACCAAGTTTGCAGATGTAATCAAAATATAATTAGTAGATTTAATTTAAATAGCCCAGTTACCAAAAGTAGAATGTAAAAATTATTTTGTTAAATAAACAAGGGTTGGGAGTGAAATTAAGATGAAGCCCCCTAACTTCAACAAATTAAAGATCTAATTAAACATGCAACGATCAGCACAGATAGATCTTGTCTAAACGGTATTCAAGTTAAGTTTAGGGTTTCTAAAACTTAGTGTTGCTCAAATATGATTTGGGACAAATATAACAAGCACATGTCCCAAATACTCTCAAAAAAGGTTTATTTAACAAATAAACCCAAACTCAATTTAGATATTAAAATCACATGAGATTTTAGTTTATTTAAACAATAAGAATTGGCCTCCTTTTAGATCTAAAGAAAATGAGTGCAAAACTTGAGCATGCAGAATCAAAGGCTTGTATAAAATTGAGTTATATATATATATATATATATATATATATATGTACTTTAACTAAAAGAAAAGAATGAAAAATATAGATACTAAGATCCAAAAATTCAAGATAAGATAGGATGAATCTTTCAATTTCCAAACAACTTAAAACGGACCAAATCAGGGAGTTTGAGGGCCCCTTCAATACCCGAAAGTTTAGAAAATAAACATTGAAAGACCAACTACGAAAACACCAAACCACACAATCAATGTCCCTAAAATCTTATACACTCAAAATAAACACTCGAGGTCTCACGATATGGTGTTCGGATGTAAGAAACTTTGAAGTTAAACACTCAGACATTGATGTAGAAGATGTAGGAATTTAAGAGAGAGAAAGTGAGAAAATTTTGGCAGTACAACGGTATAATTTTTCTCGTTGTGAATGTAAGAGCCAAGGGGTCTTACTTATAGGTGAGGATGGAAGGATAGAGAAACATGTTGGTAAACTCATAAATACCAAGAAAAATAAGGGCACAAGCATAAAAGACTAGGGGCGGCTGATGGTACCATCATAAATGAGAATTATCGGTCACATGTGTCAAAAGACAAATGAACAGTAAGGGGAAAAGGGTCCTTTATACCCTAGACAATATCTTCGACAATCAGTGGCCTCACAAACACCTCTGTGCTAAAATCTCGTGTGTCAAATGAACAACTTCCATTGGCTAATAAAAGATCACACGGATTGCACAAAAACAACCCACTTTTGTAAAAAAATGTTGTCGATTTGATTTTTGATATTTTTCTTAATAAAAAAAAATGTTTAATCAAATTGAAACTTGTCATTTTAAAAATCTTTAAAAAATTATAAAAATATAAGAAATTGTTTTCACAAATTCTGAAATTTTTTAAAACCAATAAATTATAATATAAAAAAAATTAAGTTAAAATGCATAAAAATTGTATATTATCAAAAATAGTTCAAATATTACTTTAATTTAAACGATTATATTTAGGTTTTAAAAATTATAAATATTATTTTTAGGCAAGAATAAAATACAAGAGAAATGAATATATATATATATATATATATATATATATATATATAGAGAGAGAGAGAGAGAGAGAGAGAGGGAGAGTTTGTCTAAAAAGGGAGCCAAACAAAATAGGAGTATTTTTAACTTGACTCATTATTTGTTCAAAGTTGAACAGTAAGGTGTATTCCATATCTACCCAATCTGGCCCCGATAATATCAACCATGCCCCACTATTGTTTGCACAGGATAAACCGTCAAGAAATAAACTCCATATTGATGACCCCGATGTAAAGGGACCTTCGTCCAAGGCACCATATTTTAATAGCAAGTATCATTTCAGTGTGTCATATATGGTGTCGACCAAAGTTCCTTCGGTTGCAATTTCCTTTCCTTTTGGATGACCTTTGCAACGTTAATCGGTACTCCTATTTTTTGTCTTTAGTGGATTCCCATGTAAAATCGGCCATAAAATTTGCCAATGCTTGGCCTTTAATCGAACTTCGCGACTGAGATGATATCAAATTCACCTAGCTCAATCGAACGAGCCATTAACTTACCCGATTTCTTAGGTTTGTGAATGACTTGTCGTAGGGGAATGTTGGGGAGCACTACCATCGTATGACCTTGAAAATAGGACTTTATTTTTCCTACAGGCATGGATCAAAGCATATGTAAGCATTTCCATGTTCAGACACCTCAATTTCGCTCCTTAGAACTCCTTGATATTGAAGTGAATAAGTTTTTGGACTCCATTGTCGTCTTAAACAATGGTCCTGTTAATGGACAAATCTGAGATGGCCAAGTACTAGTATGAATTTTCTCCTTGGATTGACCGGTAAAGGAGCATAGGTGAGATGAAATAGGCCTTTAACTCGTGAAATGCATTTTCACACTCCTCATTCAAAACAAACACTTTCCTTAGAATCTTAAAAATGGAAAATACTCATCTGTTGTCCTGGACATAAATTTGATCAACACGGTAACTCTAGTCTCTGAATATCATTGATCGTCTTCAGTGTCTTCATGTCAATAAGTGGTTTTATCTTAGCATGATTCGCTTCAATTCCCCTCTGATTGATGATGAACCCCACGAATTATCCAGCTCTAAAGAAAAATACACACTTTGTTAAATTTAATTTCATTTTGTACTGATCCATGGTGTCAACATTCTTTCTAAGTCGGTAATGTGACTCTCAGCCTTCAAACTCTTCGTGAGAATATCATCCACGTAGACATCCATCATCTTTCCAATCTGATCCTTAAGCATTTTGTTGACTAAACTCTAGTAGGTAGCCTCTGTATTTTTCAAGTCGAACGGTGTAACTTTATAGCAGTATATTCATTTATCTATGATGAAGGAATTTGTCTCAGCATCCCCTTCATACATAAAGTTCTGATTGTGCCTGGAGTAAGCATCCATAAAACTTCTGAGTTCATGACTGATTGTATCGTCCACTATCTGGTCGATTATTAGCAAAACAAAGAAATCTTTTTGACAGACTTTGTTAAGGTCAGTAACTCTATAAATATCCTCCAATTTTCATTCTACTTAGGCATTATGATAACATCGGATAGCCAGTCTACATAATGAACTTCTTTAATGAAGTCTACCATACGCAACTTCCTTACTTCATCTTGTATAACTTCATATATATCTCTGGAAAATGCCTATCTTTGTTTTTTACTGGTTTCACTACCTCGTCTATGTTAAGTCGATGATAAATATCCTAAGGGTCAATCCCCAACATAGTGATATGGCTCCATGCGAACACACTTTTCCATCTTTTTAATAACTCAACCAACTCTTTCTTTGTTTCTTGTCAGAGGGATAAGCCTATTTGGATGGTTTTTTCGGTTCATCCTCATTGAGGATAACAGATTCTACCTCTTTCACAAGCTCTCCTTTTTTGAGCTTATGTTCATCTCTTGGGTCAAGACTGTCAATGTTGTGTGACGTTGTCTATCTCTTGTGGACTTCCTTCTCTTTCATCGAGGTGAAATAGCACTCGCATACTTACACTTGATCACCATTTACTTCCCCTACTCCATAAGGAGTTGGGAATTTCATCAATTTGTGTATGGTGGAAGGCACAACTTCAAACTCCTTAAGTGATACCTTTCCTAAAACTATGTTGGAATCCAAGAAGACGTTCTCATCCATCACAAAAAAGTTAATCTTCCTGGTTTAACAACTTGGTTAAATTCGTATGTAAACATTAATTTAAAAAAAAAATAGGGGTGGAATTTCTCTCCACTGAACACAATCAATGGATGATGATAGGGAATAAGTCTCTTCATTCTTAGTTTTAGCCCTATGAAACAATCTCATAACATGACGTCAGTTGAGATTCCCCCATCCACCAAATTACGAGCCACTTTGTAGTTGAGTACTCGCATGCTAATGATGAGGGGGTTATCATATGGGTCTAAAATTCCATTGAAGTCGTACCTAGAAAGTATTACAACGAGACTCTTCCTATCGACATTCTTTAATTTTCTAAGCCTAATATTTACCTCAGCTAAAGTGACTTAAACTCTCTTAGGCTCGACCTTAGCCTCAATCACATGAACCTTCCTATAAGTTGGCTCAATCCCCCCACCTAACATTCCTACGCATATTATTTTCACATTAAAAAAATCATGTTAAGTTTACCCTCAAATGCAGGAGGTCTTCTAGGAATGTTTAGGCCATCTTCATCATAATCGTTTGACTCTAGGTTATTTATATTTACTTTTACCTCCTCCTTTTCAGGCTTGGTGTCCTTAAGTGAAGATTATCTCTTTCTGTTATTGTTGCAGCCTCCTCTCTTTTAAAAGTACTTTTGTAACTTCCCTTATTTTAGTAACTTTTCAATCTCATCTTTTAAAGCGAAGCATTGGTCTGTTGTGTGGTCATGATCTTGATGGAACTCATACCATTTGCATTTATCCCTCTTGTAAAGGGGATATCTCAACTTCTATGGCCACCTGAGATCTTTGTCATCCTTTATCTCATTGAAAATCATATCAGTACTAACTATTACAGGAGTGTACTTTACAAACTTATCGTCATTAGATCTTTTTCCTTTTATTTTCTTTATCTCGACTTTGGACAGACTTGTTAGTACCATTATCTTTTTGGTCTCCTCTCTTAGCTTCCATGTCCTTCTTCACGTTCATGATACTACCCACATTATCTATAAGATCTATCATGGATTTTGGACGATCCTTTGAGAGATTCTAATAGATCTATCCCGACTGAAGTCCACTAATGAGAGGTGTCATCGTAATTATCTCTTCATCATCCTCAACTTCCAGCTTCTCCTTATTAAATTGAGATATATAATCCCTTATATACTCACTCTTACCTTATCTAATGTTCAATAAATGACTAACACATTTGGCCGACATCATACCGAAACAAAATTTATGGATAAACTTCACCGCTAGCTGCTTAAAACTTTCAATGGATCCTCTCGAAAGGCAGATGTACTATACATAAGTAGCATCAATAAGCGTAGCAGAGAAAGCCTGACATCTCATCTCGTTCGGGGTAGAGTAAATGTTCATAATCGGCTAATACATATTTATGTGATGGATGGGATTAGTACTCCTATCATACCTCGGTTCCATGGTTGTAGGATTAAACTTCTTGGGGGTTGGATAACTGACTATTCTTGGCACAAAAGGAGATCCTTACATGTATCCCCTTTGGCTGGGATATCTGCTTTTAATGAGAGTGATGATCTTATTTTCTAACCTTTGAATTAATCTATTCCAAGGTTTTTCCTTTAAAACTATGTTGTCACCTTCTCTTTCCACTTCAGCGAAGATCTTGACAGGCCCCTACCTGAATTTCTCTATTCACTATTAACTTCTCTATACTCCCCCTTTCCTGGCCTCCTCTCGACTGAGTGGTACATGTACCACCTACACTGTAGGGTATATTATCTCAGTTGCCATTTCCTCATAGTCCAAGATGATTGAAGTTTGACCCTCCAGTTAGTCTTCCAAATAAAGAATCATTCTAGTGACTTTTAAGGGTGTGCTAAACATTCCACCCTTGATAAATTGGAGTTGGGGTTATCTTTGGATGATAGGAGGCTTTATAAGTCTTATGCCTCTCCCAACGGTTCTATTTTTTATATGTTAAGTCCCCTAAATACTTTGAACTCCTTTACTGAGGCAGAGACACCATGGGTCAGTAATTTCTCTCCACCTGAGATTTTCCTAGACTTCTTTAATAGGAGATGGGGGTGGTCCCCCGACTGTCGGATGTGCAGCCTCTCTTACAGTCGGAGTAATAAGATTGGCGATGGGATCCTCAAAAATCCTACTCATGATATCTTTGTTGAATGCCAAGAGATGCTATTGCATCTACTGTTGGATGGTTATAAGGGACCTAAGCGTCACTGCCACATAAGACATTTTTTATTAATGAAATTTGATGCAACTAGCCCTAGCGTTTGACGGTGGATCAATGGTCATCTTTGGATAAACAAAGAGAATCAGGAAAACGGGTGGAAAATGAAGAAAAAAAAACTAGAAATATGAGGAATTGATAATCCTGATGGACCTCCCAAATCACGCTCTCTCAGTGATGATTCAGTCCAAACAGCGATGGGGTTGGATCACAACGAGAGATGAGAAACTGAGAGTTCAAGCTAAAATGGGGTAGAAAAAAAAGTCTCTCCCCATAGACGATGCAAAAAGATGATTTTGGAAATCATCCTTTAGGGTTCAGATTCTTTAGATCTTGCACAACAATTGGGGAAATAATAAACACAAGTAGAGTCGTAAAAGGGATGCGAGAAAATAGATGAAGCAAAGCATTTAAGTGGTTCATCGATAAATATAGGAACTGCCACTACACCAAAACTGGGATAATGGTCACGGATTTTATCCCTGTCCATGCAGGGTGGGTCACGGATTTTGTCCGTGAGCAAATAGGGCATGACTATTTCTAGTGGTCTCGGCCCAAATCCCCAACCCAAAGACTGCTCACATATCTCACATAGTCACAGATGTGGTCACGGCCCATAGACCTGGCCCTAATTGTATGCGTGCTCATGACCCAAATCCGTGACCACCTCACGAATAAAGAACATGTTCTCACAGTGTAAGTCTGTGACCAGTTCACTGTGCGATCCATATTTGTCACGGCTCAAGGTCGTGACTAATCTTAATGTGCTTATGACATTGTCATGGACCATATCCATGACTATGCATTAAATATTGTCACGACCAAGATCCGTGACTACACTTACTATTCATAAGTCATTGTCACGGCTTTAGTCTGTGACCAGTTTTAATAATAATAAAAAAAATTCTCGAACCGGGAGGCTAATCGGTCAGTTGATGAAAGTGCTCCTTGGGTGACCTCGAGGAGGTCCTGTGCTCTCAAATCGGGGGTCCCGTGCTCTCAAATCTATGGGCCCCATGACCACGTGGTCACGATACCCGTGTGGGCATTCTGAAATATGGGCCATGATCTCAAACTAGGGGTACCGTGGCCAGCTCGTACGGGCTACGTCGGTCCCGTACGAGGTGTTGGCACCGTTCAAGGGGCCGATTAGGGGGCGCGACGCTAAGGGGTTTCGTCCCCCGATGGCACCTTTTCAAGCCTTAGTGTGGGCATTCTGAAATATGGACTGTGCTCTCAAACCGGGGGTCCCGTGGCCATGCGGTCAGCTCATGAGGGCTACATCGATCATGTGAGAGGTGTTGGCGCCGATCATAGAGTCATTTGGGGGGCTCTAAGGTGTTTCACCCCCGATGGCACCTTTTCAAGCCTAAGTGTGGTCATTCTGAAATATGGGTCGTGCTCTCAAATTGGGGGTCCCGTGGACACACAGTCGACTCGTGTGGGCTACGTCAGTCCCGTGTGAGGTATTGGTGACACTCATGGGGTCGTTTGGGGGCGCTAAGGGGTTTCACCCCCCGAGAGAACCTTTTTCAAGCCTAAGTGTGGGCATTCTAAAATATGGGGGTGATCTCAAACCGGGGATCCTGTGGCCACGCGATCGACTCGTGCGGGCTACGTCAGTCCCGTGCGAGGTGTTGGCACCACTCACGGGTCCATTTGGGGGGAGCTAAGGGGTTTCACCCCCGGATGACACCTTTTCAAGACTAAGTGTGGGCATTCTGAAATATGGTATGTGCTCTCAAATTGGGGGTCCCGTGGACACGCGATCGGCTCATACAGGCTACGTCGGTCCCGTGAGAGGCGTCGGTGCCGCTCACGGGGCCGTTTGGGGGGAGATAAGGGATCCCCCCCCCCCGACGGCACTTTTTCAAGCCTAAGTGTGAGAATTATGAAATATGGGTTGTGCTCTCAAATTGGGGGTCCCGTGGCCACGCAATCGGCTCGTACGGGCTACATCAGTCCCATAGGAGGTGTTAGTGCCCTCACGAAGCAGTTTGGGGGGTGGTAAGGGGTTTCACCCCCCAATGGCACCTTTTCAAGCCTAAGTGTGGGCATTCTGAAATATGGGTCGTGCTCTCAAACTGAGGGTCCCGTGGCTACGCGATCAGCTCGTGCGGGCTACGTCAATCCCACGCGAGGTGTTGGTGTCGCTCACGGGGCCGTTTGGGAGGCACTAAGGGGTTTCGTCCCCCGACGGCTCCTTTTCAAGCCTATGTGTTGACATTATGAAATATGGGTCGTGCTCTCAAATCGGGGATCCCGTGGCTACGTGGACGGCTCGTGCGGTCTACATCTATCCCGTGCGAGGTGTTGGCACTACTCACGGGGTCGTTTGGCGGGCGCTAATGGGTTTTGCCCCCTGATGGCACCTTTTCAAGACTAAGTGTCGGCATTCTTAAATACAGGTCGTGCTCTCAAATCGGGGGTCCCTTGGGAACGCGGTCAACTCGTGTGGGCTATTTCGGTCCTGTGCGAGGTGTTGGAATCACTCATGGGGCCGTTTGGGGTGTTATGGGGTTTATCCCCCCGACGACACCTTTTCAAGCCTAAGTGTGGGCATTCTGCAATACGGGTTGTGTTCTCAAATCGGGGGTCTCGTGGCCACGCAGTAGGCTCGTGCAGGCTACGTAGGTCCCGTGCGAGGCGTTAGCGCTGCTCATGGGGACATTTGGGTGGCGCTAAGGGGTTTTGCCCCCCGACGGCACCTTTTCAAGCCTATGTGTCGGCATTCTGAAATATGGGCTATGCTCTCAAACCGGGGGTCCCGTGGCCACATAGTTGGCTCGTGCGAACTACATCGATCCTGTGCGAGGTGTTGGTTCCTCTCACGGGGCTATTTCGGGGGAACTAAAGGGCTCCCCCCCCCCCCCGACGGTGACTTTTCAAGCCTAAGTTTGGGCATTCTGAAATATGGGTCCTGCTCTCAAACTGGGGGTCCCGTGGCCACGCGATCGGCTCATGTGGGCTACGCCGATCTCGTGCAAGGTGTTGGTGCCGCTCACGGGGCCGTTTGGGGGGCACTATGGGGTTTCTCTCCCCGATGACACCTTTTCAAGACCAAGTGTGGCCATTCTAAAATATGGGTCGTGCTCTCAAATCGATGGTCTTGTGGCCACCCAATCAGCTCATGCGAGCTACATCGGTCCTGTGCGAGGTGTTGGCGCTCCTCACGGGACCGTTTGGGGGACACTAAGGGGTTTCGCTCCCCAACGGAACCTTTTCAAGCCTAAGTTTGCGCATTCTTAAATATGGGTCATTCTCTAAAACCGGGGTCCCGTGTCTCACATCATCATTGCTTTAAGTGTGAACTTTTCACCCTTGTGAGAGTCAAATGTCATCACGCCTTTATCCCACAACTCTTTAAGCTCTTCGATTAAAGGGGTTAAGAATATATCAATATCATCACCCGGAGCCTTCGGCCCGAGCATCAATAAAGATAATAGTATGAACTCTTTTCTCATGCACAGTGTCGGAGGGAGACTTAAAGGCGCCATTCAAACTGGCCAATAACTTTGACTAGTACTTGAATTACCTAAAGGGTTATACCCATCAGTTGAGATTGCAAGACAAATGTTGCGTGGTTCTTTTCCAAATTCATGGTCTCGTGCATTTGAAGGTCGCCAGACGAGTGAATCAACCGGATCACGCATCATATTCCCACCCACCTCGCATCGAGCGTGACATGTCATGGCATCCGCTATCTACGGTACACTAAAAAATCGTTTTAACCGTGGCCCAAGTGAAAAATACTTCAAAACCTTTTTTAGGACTTGTGAGCTCTCTTGATATTTTGCAAGTTTGTCATTTATTTTCTCACAAATGACATATATAGGCTCACCGCATACTGGACATTCATCCTTCTCTTCGTGTTCGTTGCGATACAACATGCAATTATAGTTGCATGCATGAATAGATTTGTATTTCAATCCCAAACCCTTCAATCTCTTCTTCATGGTAGGATAATTGCCTAGTAACGTGTTCTGTTTTGGGAGAATTTCTTTAAACCACTTAAGAATTCCGGTTACGCTGTTCCTAGAAAAGACAAATTAACTCTTTAATTTATGCAAACCAATCATTACATATAATACCTAATGATCTTAATCGCAATTTTTATATAACGGTCTAGGCGCATCGACTTTTAACCGTATATATTTTCGGTCTCCTGGTAGTTCAGTATCAAATTGTTCATTCTGCGCATTATCTATCTCTATATGTTGGTGGTCTTGGTCTTGGTGGACTCTGTTAGAATCGTCAATTAGGTCGGTCAATGGACGATGTGTTGGCGAATCATTTACCATTTCCACTCTTTGGTGTTCTATTACGTGGTCGGTTATCAGTAATTCTTCGGGAACATAAGGTAAATGCTTTTCACCATGGTATGTCCACTTGTTATAATCTTGACAAATTCCCCACATTATTAAATGTACAATGGGTGCACAGACACGAAATCTTCTCACTTTTAAGGTTCTTAAAAGCGTATCTAATAAATTCTTGAACGCCTTTAACATAATTATTATCTATTCGGTTAGTCCCCCCCCCCCCAATCCACTCTTTGTATTGTGGAAAATCCATGTAATAATCTTCAAATTGCAGTCATGTGTTAACATGATAAAATAAATATCATGTTTCATAGTAAAGCACTAATATAGTATCAAAGCAAAGCACTAATATAGTCAACAACACGCACCAATCAATCAAATTGTGTAATAACTTAAATACAAGAACACGCCAATCAACGATACTACAAAACCACTTAAACTCAAATTAAATAAATTTGTCTACTGATATTATTACAACATAAGAAAAATGTTACTACATCTTCATCAAACTATAAACTATCCAAGTGGGAACAGAGTCTACATTATTTTTCGAAAAACTCCCTTATCCATTGTTGACGTGCGCTGGAACAGTTTCACAACCCTCATATACTGCATAAACCACGATCTGACACTCACCCTCATGCAAAGGTCGATTATGTACTAAAGTTCCTACGACAGTGGACATGAGCGTGTAGATCCTAAAGACAAATTTATCGCTCAGGTCATGTATATAGTATTTTTTTCCATAGTCACCAAGGGTTGTTGACGATGATCCAAGACATGTGCCATGCTGAGGCACTGAGAAAGGGAATGTTGAAGGAGGAACCGGAATGTGTGGGGGGAATTGAGAATGAGGAAAATTTTGATGAATCCCTGACATCTGTAGAGGGAAGCTGGGAGGCATTGGGGGCTACAGGGGCATACAACTGGTTAAAAGGGACACAATATATTCAAGTTTATCATTCACACCTCCCAATTCATTTCGAAGCCCCACTATATCCCTTTTAGTCTTAGATTGACGATCATCGCTAGACACGAAACTCTTATTAACAGAAGAATGCTCGTTCACGAGAGGTGCAGTGTGTTTGAATCTTATTTTTGACATATATGACACCAAACCTCTCGTAATCCCTCTGTTGTCCTTCCCAAAGGTTTGTGCGATGGCAACATTATCAATATCCTCTATCGGGCTTGAATTTGATTGACTACTGATAGACTCTATTGATTCTATAGTCTTGTCCAAGTGACTAAGGAATTTATTATCTTTGTCCCATCTATCATGCACGTACAAGTTGGCCCTATTAAGTGTTTTTCCTTCATCTGAGCTACCTTTCGTAATGGTCGTCCACTCATTCTTCAAATATTCATAAGATTTTGATCCAAGACGATGGACATCAATTTTTTTGGCCTAATTCTGCCTGTTTTTCTCCTTTTACACCATTTTGGAGTCCTTTTCCTCATTCTTTAGAAAATCATTCCATTGAGAGACTGGCATCTCAACGGTCGAAGGGACTTTGTCTTTGAGTATCAAAATGTTAGGGCTTGATGCTCCCTTAGGGAAATGCTTCTGCCTAAGGTTTCTATGATATGTTCAGAGTTGTTCAGTAACCCGAGAAAGCACCTTATTTTTTTAGTTGGAGGAAAATGAAAATCATTTGCTGAGTTGCTCATAGATGTCATCTTTAATAGCTTTATCTATGAGGTTCCAATTGTCAGATCCTACCCCTCCCACATTCATTTTTTCCAATGACAAACACTGGGCTTTAAACTGTTGAACGTGATTCTTATCCCCCGTGGGGTTATTTCCCAAAAGAGATAACCCAATGGGCTTCTTCTCAACTGACCCGAAAGTTTCAGGCGTATTAGGCGTGTCTGCTGGATTAGTGGGAGGAGTACCTTGCCTACTGTAACTCTGAGTAGGGGAGTGAGCAGTTTATGGAGAAGGGTTCCCATGAATAGTTGGTGGAGTTGATTATTGCTCACCAATTAGTGATGAGAATTATCCTTGTGGTTGTTAGTTGTTGTTAGTTAGAGTGTTGGTTCCATTATTACCCGACACTATCTATAAAAACAATAAAAGTTAAATGTGTATCTATAATATTAGATGCATAATTTCAAAGTTCAATAACAAAAAAAAAAAATGGCCATATATTATAATCTACCTGTTTATGGTAAGACTTTAACAAAAGTTCAATGTGTATGATCTCCATCGATTCTGGATTTGTGTTTAAAAAACTACAGATTTTTTACGTGGCTAAGTAGGAGGAAGCGTGTCTATAATGGATGCATAGATATCAGTGACATGAACTCAAAATCTCAACCTCTTTAGCCTATTGGCCATATCGAGTTTGACGTGCATATGTCGTGAGACATCACAGTATTCATCAATGCTCTTTGTACGTAATTCTATCCATAATGGGTGAATTTTTTCCCGGCCTTCTCTAATAGCGTAAGCAAGGTCAGTGCTCTATCGGGATTATGTATGCGATATATATATTATACAGCTTCATCCCAACATTGTGGCAAGGAAAATAGAATACGATCGAATAAATACTCTTGCTGGAAATGAACTCCACGGTTTACAAGGTAGTTAAATTGTTCAATCTTCCTATTCCCATACCAATAAATCGGAGGACCCATTTTATGAGGATCATTAATGAAAGAGGTACGAGTGTGGACTAATTGCAACCTTTCATACTCTTATTGCCATCGATTATCACCGTGACTCATTTTTCGTGAGAATAATGAACGAGGGCGTGAATATGATTCCTATAAATAATGGGTCTAATGAATCATTAACTATTTATTGTGTACGAGGGTGTCGATATGATTCCTATAAATAATGGATCTAATGAATCATCAACCATTAATTTATGGGGGTTTTGCGAAAAGGTCCTCATAATTCTCAAAGTATATAAAAATAGGGCACCCCACATAATATTATAAATTTAGTCATGTACTAAAAACACCATGGTGCCGCTAGCGCGGACCAATAAAATGAGCTCCTAACTCTAAAGGGACCACACAAATAAATACTATTGTACCAGAGGGACTAGATTTATAAACTTGAAAAATATTGTCCTAAAAATCCAAATATGGGAAGGAACATGACCTTTACCTTAATTCTTTATTAATTTATTACATTTTGAATACCTACTTTTGTTATTTAACCCAACAATCCCTAAAATTAACCCTTATGTTTGGTATTTTTTTAATGGTCAGGTATTTTTTTTTAATGGAGAGGTATTTTTTTATATTTCAGCACCAAACTTAAACCAACAATATCCATAAAATTAAAATTGTCCCTAGTTTGAAAATCAAACCAACAATATCCATTAAATTAAAATTTTCCCTGGTTTGAAAGTTAAACATACATTAATCATATATATGTATTTTTTTCTAGAATACAGACACAATGCACAATGATAGTTTATACACACCTATGTACACAATACATACACGTATGCACACACACATAGAGAAATACACACATGTATACACACACACACACACATATACACACACAGAGAAATACACACACAAAATGACATGAATAACAAGGGTTTGGAAATAGACACATGCAATGAAATAATTAAAAAGGGTATGAGATTATATACACACGTATACACACACACAGAAATACACACACGTGTACACACACACATACACACATAAATACACACATGTGAGGACACACATAAATACACACAGAAATAACAATTAAAAAACTAGGGTTTTGATTACCTTTAGAGATTGGAAATGAAATCTACGCAGAGAGAGGGAGGGAAAATTGTTTTCGAGGGAAATGAAAACCCTGTTTTGGGTTTTTTAAGTATAAAGACCATGGTCATGGCTTAGGGTCGTGACCCCATGACGTGACGCCTTTATTTTTAACACATCAGCGTGGAAACAAGTCCACGGTCACGATCAAAATCCGTGACTCAATCCTCATAATGGTCGTGGTCCTAATCAATGACTATATTGGTGTGTATTTGGGCCCCTGGTCACGGTCATAAGCTGTGACCCTGTCCATGACCACACTTGGCGGGAAAGTTAGCACCGTAATGGTTATGGATGGGTCAGGATTGTGAGCCATGACCCATGAGACTCACGGTTAAAGGCCGTGACCACCTACAAATTAATCCATGACCACACTGGGTCTTGGAATTGGCCACACTCATTTTTCATGTAGTCACGGCTTTTTCCCATGACCATTGGGTTACGGCTCTTGGCCGTGAACCCATTTTCGTGACCATTTCTAATTTTTGGTGTAGTGTGTGTGAATTAAGGGAATGATTCCACGATAAAGATAGGAAAATTACCATGAATGAATTATATAAGTTTCTTTCTCTCTCCCTATCTCTCACTCTACAAATACCTAGAATAATAGCAGGGTTTCTGAATTAGATCCCTAATGAATAAGACACAAGGTGCCTTTTATTGTTCTATCGGTGCGCAATGCCCCCAACCATGCACTCCATGTGTAAATAAGAAAGGGGACAATGAGCGTGTGACACCTATAGAGAAGGGTGTAGAACTTTTAATGGAGAATATTCTCCCCGCGTGCTAGTTCATCTTCCATAACAGTTTTAGTTGGATATGTCAGCAAAAACCCCTCCAAGATTTCCATGCGGTAAAAGATGTCTAAGGTCAAAGTCCTCGACTAGTCGAGTCTATCACTGAGTTATACCACTTTTGTTTAGTCAAGATGAGACCAGTTAACTGTCATAGACTGATACAGATGGTTCTACCGAGTCGTCCTTCTGGTATTGTGTGAGGCCGACACTAACAACGGCCAAGGTTTGATGTCGTTCACTGAGGCGACTATCCTAACTGGTCACCTGGAGTGCTCCCTGAGGATGAGACCATTTTACACGAGATTGTAGGTGGGGGACTCTTGAAGATGATGCCTCTATTTGACGACATGTTTGGAGGATGACTCTTCCATGGCAGGTCCTTGGTACGAGACCAAACTTATGTATAATAATAACCCCTTAGACCTTAGTCTTAAATGACAGTGGGAGGATGAATTTTAAACACTTACGTTATCTTATCTCATCCAGTCCCTTTGTTTCTTAGTCTGCATGACGATATCCCATGACTAGTGGGGGTATAACAATAGTATTGGGTTTCTGCAGAGGTGTCACATCCCAATTATGAGGAGTAATACACCTACCATTAATTAAGTGCCTGATCAGTGTTGGAACCATTCTTTAAGCCATGCATATAGCCAGACATCCTAATGGGGGTGTGCCCTAATAATGGATATTTTTTAAAGACGTGCGCATGTGTTTCAGGCAGCAAAAGTCTCCATGGCTATTCATTTTTGTCTAAATTAGTTTTAGGGCAAAAGAAATATACTTTGTCTCTTTAAAATCCCCTTCTTCTCCGATATGCTTTCTCTTCTTTTGGGGGGATTTCTCGCATTTTCAACCTCCTATTTCTGCTTTCGAGGTATTCCTTTCATCTCCTCTATTTATTTCCTCTATTTTGATCTAGTTTTCAGCATATTCATTTTTTCAGTGTAATTTTATGTTTATTTATACCACCAATTGTGGTGGTTTACACCTATTTCATGAAATTTTTGTGTTGGTAGGAAGTTAGGAATTCCTTTGAGTTTGAATTAGTAAGGTTTTCGAAGATTTGGGTTAACACTAAACCATTTTTTGTATATTGGATACATGCATAGCCTCGATCATCCAAGTGACGTTCGTGAGACTAATCTGCTGGTTTAGAGGCATATATATAGGACCAATCCTTTTATCGGCATGAGACTTCCTACTAAGGGTGGATGCGCCTTTGATCTTAGGAATATAGGGGAAGTGGTACTCCATGAACAAATGTTTAGGATCGGATTTTGACATCCTTTTCACCCGTCTATTAGAGAAATTCTTCATTTAATTGGTTTTGATCCATCCCAATTGACTATGAATGCTTAGAGGGTCCTTTTATGGAGTGGCTCATCTCTGGAAGATCACTTATGAGGTAAATCTTCCAACTGAGATCTTCAGTAGTCTATGAACAGATGTTTTGGATCAAATTTTTTCTATAAACAGATGTTTAGGATTGGCTAGTCGATGCTATTAGTGTTTTATACCACTTCGGTTAAGACGAGATTGGACTAATTAAATATCTTAGACTTTTACGGATGCTACTGAATTGTCCTTCTGGTACTGTCTGAGGCTGTCACTGACAACGCTCGAAAAAGGTTATCATTCCTTGAGGTGACTATCCTAACTGGTCACCTAGAATGGTCTCTAATCTCAAGACCATATTAGATGAGAATATAGGTGAAGGCCTCTGGAAGATGATGATTCCGTTCAAACACATGTTAGAAGGAAGAGTCTTCCATGGGGGGTTTATGGTATTGGACCAAACTTATGTATATCACTAGTCAAACAGAATATTGATATACCATAGTCATCAGCCAGACAAGAAGACGCTACTCTTGATTTAGTGTGCACAAAGATGCAATTCAAATATAGTTGTTTAAGTAATGGAAATTTTACACAAAAGATACCTATCTGGAAGTTTTTTATTAACGGATCATCGTGCACCACCAGTAATAAAGCTGGATTAAAAATTACAATGTCATATAACATTTCTATGGAATATTCCCTCATATTCCAATTTAAAGCCTCAAATAACGAAGTCAAATACAAAGGATTTATAGTGGGTTTTGGACTGGTATCATCACTGAGCGCCAAGAAAATATAGGTATACAGTGATTCTCAGTTGATAGTTAATCAGATAATGGGAATCTACGAAGAAATGTAAGAATACATGGAAAAATATTTAGGCAAAGTCAAGGGTTTTTTAGTAAAATTCCCAGTTGTTCGGATAGTGAGAATACCAAAGGCAGAGAACACTCGAGCAGGCTCACTTGCTCGTGTAGTATTGGAGACAAGGAAATAACTTTGAAGAATAGTGCCAGTAGAAATACTCACACACCAGAGAACCGACGTAAATCATGAAAAGTTCATATAGGTAAAGTTGGGACCATCTTAAATGGATCCCATACGAACATACTGAGAGCATGGCATAATAGCAATGAATCCTAAAGAGGCAAGAAGGTTCCAGTATAAGGTAATAAGGAACGTCGTAGAAAGGGGACTCCAATACCGCAGAGGGTTCATCATACCATTTCTCATATGTATCCTCCCAAAAGAAGTCAATGATTTGATAAAAGTTATCATCAGGGTCTTATGGAGAACATTCAATGGGAATACCATCGGTAAAGCGAATGTCCAAACAAGGCCACTACTGGACGACCATAAAATTGGACTGTAAAAATTACGTGAAGAGGTGTGCTGAGTGTCAGAAGTACGCTAACATACATAAGAGTCTGAAAGCTTCCTTTCTGACAATAACATCTTCCTAGCCATTTGTGATGTGGGGAATAAATTTTATCAGTACTTTACCCAAGACTGGGGGTAGATTCAAACACTTAGTTGTCGCAGTAGACTACTTAACTACATGAGTGGAGGTTGAACCCCTAGTGGAGATTTCGTATGAAAAAGTCTTCCACTTAGTTTGGAATAATGTTATTTTCCATTATAGAATGTCGTATGTTTTCATCACTGATCATGTCAATCAATTCGACAATCAAGTGTTTGAATACTATTGTGTGTGATCTAAAATCCAAAAACAATATTCTTCACCCGGCCATTCTTAAAATAATGAGCAAACAAAAGTGATGAATAAAACTTTGCTCGATAGAATAAGAAAATGTATGGATAATGCTAAAAGAAATTAAATTAATGAGCTCTAAAGTGTTCTGTGGGTGTAGATGACAATGCCAAGGACGACAACAGGTCATACCCCTTATATGTTGGACTTTGTAACATAAGCAGTAGTCCTAACAAAAAATGGTCTTCCCAGTCATCGTGTTCTCAATTCTGACTCACTAAAAAGCGACGCAATAAGAGGAGTGGCTCTTGACCGAGTAGAGGAAGTAAAAGAACATGTAGCACTCCTGGTGGTAGCGTACCAATACGGAACTACTTGTTTTTACAACAAACGAGTAAAAACGAGCATCCTAAAAGAGGGGGACTACATGCTAAAAAAGTTCATCCAGAAAAGAAACAAATTAGTATGGTTCATATAGAGTAATCGCGGTCATCCGACTAGGGACCTATGGAATTAAAACATTGGAAGGGGAACAATTCAAGAATCCATAGAATGCCACACACCTAAGAAAGTACAACAAATAATTAAGAACATGAAACACCCTCATTTTTCTTGAAACCCATTTCTTAATGATGAATAAAAATTTATTAAGTCAACATTATTGTTTCTTTTAATTTTTTTCGATATAGGGAGATAAACTCAAACATTTCAAACTCAAACATCACAAACCACATAACTTCATGTATGAACCCGTCAAGAGATCAAGAATAAGAAGTCCACCAAATTACTTCATGTATGATCTCGCCTTTATGGCAAACCAAGAATAAGAAGTTCTCCAAATTAATTCATTTTTTATCTCGCCTTTAGAGAAGACCAAGAACAAAAATTTCACCAAAATTAGGAAATCTATTGCAATCATATGAACGACAAGATCCAACCATAACTAGCTAAATGCTAATATATTTCTTAACACATTTGGTCATCATAGGCAAATAACACCGGTATTTGGTTATAACGAGAAGATCCATCTATACGACTAGTAAAAGTGGCATTATTAAAGCCTGATACTGAAAAATCTAGGTTCATCTAACCATGGTAAGTAGTCAAACAGATCACTTAAGTATTGGCCAACCACGTGATCATAAGATTAAACTAATACTAGAACCATTTTTCGACATATAGAACCCAAAAAGATGACATGACTAAAAATTACAACAATATGATTGCATCTACTTGTGAAAAACACAAACAGGTAAGGAGGCATGAATATAATAGTCCATTATAACTTGAAGATCATTGCAAGAGTATCAAATTATAACAATACATCACAAAAACAAACTTCAATAGAATTTTTGAGACACGAGAAGAGGTTAGATTGCTTTTTTATCCTTCAAAACCAACATGAGGAATGTATAAGGCATAAGGGGTAACGACCGTCTGTAGATCTCTAGTCCCAGACTGACTACTAGAACTGATCCTATCTACCAAATGAAAAGGTCAGCTTACATCTTCATATATAGCAAGGCTATAGTCCCCAATATATTTTCTTATTAAACTCATGGGAATGGCATCTGGAGGAACAAAGAGGCGTCAAGATTGAGAGGAGGTTCGGGAAAATCCAAACAACCTAGGTCATGCTAGTACCATAGTTCTTTCTCTTTTGGAACCTTCATTACTGGCAAAGCATTAAGCCATCCATGATCGTATCTAACTTTCTTTGCCTAATCAAGATCATCCCCCATATATAGATATTCCCCATGATAGCCTTCCATCCAAACAGTGTGAGGTTACTTATGGCAATTCTCTGTCACATGATCTACCTTCTCTCTCAACCTATTAATGTGGGACAACTAGTTCTTAATAGTCGTTGCTTGGTCTGGTAGATTCTTTTTAGTTCTTTTCTTTTTAACTAATCATTAAATCCTCCTTTACTATTGATAAGGTTGCCCTTTTATTTTCTTTATCTACTCCAAATCTTCTCTCAGATGAGCAGTTTCCTCCTCTTGAAATGAGGCATTTTTATTTTAGTTAGCAGGCCCAAAATTCTTGAAACCATTAAGTACAACCCCAAGAGCATTATTTTCCTATTCAATCATGAAAGAAAATTGCCTAGAACCAATTAGTTTAATATTGAGGACAAGATTATTTTTGGAATACGCTGATGATAAAGAAAAAAGCTTCTTATCAAACCCACTACTCTTTCATTAGTCAACCATCTTTCTTTCATGGTCGGCCTTAAGTCTTTCATTGATTGTTTCTGGTTCTGCTATATAGTGAAAATCATATTATGGTAGGCTGCATTATTTGTGACCACCTGATGAAAAAGATGATGCAAATTCAAGTATGAGGGTGAGGCTAAAGGTTAAGCATGCAGACTAAGTAACTCTTCAAGATCCTTCCCATCAACTTCACTAAAATTAGTGCCAAATAATCGATTATGCCTTTCCTGCAAGTACTTTTTTATGGCGACCAAAGCTACAAATTTGCACTTATGCTGCAAAGTACGTTATCAAATATAAGTATATTTAGTTAACGAGAAATAAGAACTAGCTAAAAATGAAATTGAAGCATTAGTATATGAAATAGTAATAAGAGTTACATTGGGGCAAGCCCCATTAATTAGAGTAAAATCATAAAGATGGCCAAAAAAACCAAACATCCCTAAACTAACTTACAAGATTACTTCCCCACCTTTTCCTTATCTACTTCAACTTGACCTTCACATTTCTCTTCCACCACCAACTGCTCTTTGTCAGTAGCAACACCAGTTTCCTCTTCATAATCATTAATTTCTTCATCAACCTGTGGAGGAGTTCCAGGAAGGTGTAGTTGGAAGAGGTCGAACTCGTTGGCAGTGCCAACCATGGTGAGCGTTTCATCTCAACCATCTTTAAAGAATGACTTCTTTAAGTAGTTTATTTGCATAAAGGCATTGGCGAAGGTCGTATCCCAACCATTTGTAAAGTCATCTTCCTTGGCCTTGGAAATAAAAGTCAAGACTTGTTCGGTCTTGACCTTTGCTTTCTCAATAATAGCCCGAGCATCCTCACTCGCCTTTTTAGAAATATCAAAAGTAGCAACGATGTTATGCAATGCCAACTTCTCCCCTTCTTGGTTGTATAACCTCTTCTTTAGCTTCTCTTTCTCTTGTATTTGAGCCACGTTATATCGATAAGTAGCCTCTAACGATTTTCATAGTTTATCAAAAGCAATCTCTTCATCATAATATGAATCCCTCATATTATCATTTCTCGCCAACAGTTGTTCGTAATCCACCAGGATTTTCAAAGTTAAAGGATAAAAGGACACATTATCAAGAAAATGCAATAAGTTTGAAAAATAAGCATATAAACAACAAACTTACAAGGTCCGTGTTGTGATTGGCTCGTTCTAGCATCCTAGTGTGAGGGATCAAAGAAGTAGCCACTCGTTTAATAGGAATGGCACTAGTGCCAAGCCTTTTCTAGATAGACCAAATAGTTTCTAAATTAGTAAAATTAAACTTTGAGTCATGAGGAAGTTTTTTCTTACTCTTTACAGCAATACAAAAACCATGATTAATAAATCAGCAATAGAAATAATGTAGAACTAATAATAGAAGCATTCAAAATGTGCATCCTGACCTATTTCTCTATCGTTTTTAGGGCACCTGGGCACCTCATATGTTGTAACCTCAGGAAGAAACTATCAATTCTTCATAATCAAACCATGATCCTAATAATCTTTATTGGAATCTGGTAAATTCGCAACCAAGGCCTTCTTTTAGTGCATTGTCTTCATATAATAATTATTTTCATTAATGGTGACCCAAAGATAATAATACTTAAATTTGAAATCCCAATATGGGTCCTATAAGGTTCATTAATACGGTGGACCCCATTAATGATTCTCCAAGTATTTAGGGACACTTGGGTAGGGACGACATCAAAATATTAGCAGAAGTCTAGAAATAGATGGTTGGTGGTAAAAATGACCCCACATTCATCAATGAAAATAGATTGTAACCAGTGACCTTCAGGCAGGACCCAAAGATCACAAGCCCAACACACTATTTTAGTGACTACCCACTAGGAGATCCCATGAGTAGCCCTAAAAGCTGCTAAGGAACTCTTAGTGATAGTATAAATCATGCTTCTAGAATAATAAGAAAGCAGTGCAAAGGAAATTGAAGACGGATAAGAGGATCCTTACAGAAAAATACAAAAAGCTCTCATAAAAGGATAAAGCTAAAGATGTAAAGCTCTCACAGATATCTGAAGTTCTTGGAGACGAAGGAATGTTTTTGAATAAAGGTGAAACGAGCAAAATATTGGAGCTGATATATTATGATGTCTTCACGGTTCCTAAAGTCGAATTATGATTAAATGTATTTAACGACTTTGTTTTTACGGTAGATTGACGCCAAAAGTGGTTTATTACCAATATACCCCCGACACACTTTGCCTCCCAAATTTTATCATTAGTTTGAAAATTGCCACTGAAACTAAGAGAAAAAATAATCTTAGTTTTCCAACTCCTTGAGGTCGGTAGCCGACCTATTCACAGGCAAAGATCAATGACCAAAACCCAACACAACTTACCCATTCAGAATAATTTAAAACTGCATTCCTTCATTACATACCCAGAGCCACTCTAAAGATCCAATACTCTAGATAATCTACTACCTGTTATAGTCATGAATGAAGTCTTGGGGGTTATTGTTGTATCATAAATATGGAATGTGATGTGTACTAATGGTATTATGACACCTATCATTAGAAGATCCTCATCTCCTTAACTGACTTGGTCGTCTCATTATTACCCCTAATCGACTGGGTAGCCGACCAAGAGTAAATTGATATTATTAGTTTGAATCACCAAGAACACATGTGTGTCACGCGAAGGAATATGTACAACTCCCATTACACACACGTGGGTTACTTCCTCCAGCTGATTGTAACTAAATATTTATTAACTACCCATGGTATTTAAATGGGTGAAATTGTCTGACTTATAAATGCCCTCCACCTATCCACCTATTTTCTCTCTCATATAAATAGCACACATTCCCAACCCAAGGGGTAAGAAGATGAATACATGGATAGGGATAACTTTGAGATCTTTTACCCATCTTTGTTGATGATTGAATAATAAACGCCTGCTCAACACCTGTGGACATAGGCACCATATTAGTTGAACGCCATTAATCCTCTATCTCAATATCAATTTATCTCCTTTCTCTTCATTCTAGTCCATTGATGTCCTCGTCTATAATAAGTTTATCATTGGTATTTACTAGGCTATGATTCATAAATCCTCATATCAATTATAAACAATAACATGTGTATTATTTAATTATGAAAATTTATGGAAATTAACTATATGTGTATAATGTGACTGGAGATGTCACTATTTACATCTTTATGCATTATTTAGTTCTTATTTCAAATCAGAGTATGTCTATGTTAATTCATATTATTAATTAAATGTTATTTGGACTCATATTGATTAATTATTAAATGTCTGAATTGTTAAATATTTGATTTAACATATTTTGTACTTGGCTTTTGAAATGCGTAACATGTCCATTTTTAGTTTAAAATGTTGGGTTTTAAACCTATTGGGTTAGTATAAGTCTTGGGTAAGGTTCTAAATCAATTGGAGGTGATTTTGGGCTATTTTAGGTGATTCCCATTTAGGGCCCAAGCCTAATTTCATGGATTAAGGGTTTTAGTAAGTCATTTGGGGATCTCATAAGTCACATAGCATAATTGGGGAAGCTCCTTGAGAAGAGAGAGAAGGAACTGTAAGAGAATAGAAAGAATTGGGGGATATTGGCATGGTTCTCTCCGTCACATTAATTAAGGCAATTTTATATAGAATTTGATTATGAGTGAATGTTTTAAGATTATATTTATTCACTGAAACTTAAAACTAATTATGTTGCAAATCCTATTTTAGATGATTAATCAATTAATTTTCGTAATTAATCTAATCAAGATATTAATTAGGTAAATTTCCCGATATATTATTTCATTTCCTCATGAAATTGGATTAAAATTATAGAAGATGATTAGGATTTGTTTTCTATTATAGTTAATTCACAAGCACTCTAATTATGTGTATAAATCTTTTAAAATCATGAGCTAATTGAAAAAAATGGTATATCTAGGGTTCTTGAATGAGAAACTGGGTTTTCCTTTGGATCTTGATTTAAACTTGGGGATTTGATGTTATAAATTGGTTATAATTGTTTATATAATGTGTTTTATTGTTTGGATGTTTGGTAGAGCTTGGGTTGACATTTTTGAGTCAGTAATGGTGGTTTTCGAAGAGAAATTGGGTATTAGAGAAGATGAACCCTGTAATTAGGATATTCAAATAGCTATAGTGATCGATAGATCGACCCTAATCCATTGATCTATCGATGGTCCCAAGTGTGGGCTTTTGTTCATTTTTTTGAATTGTTAGGTTTGGGGTCTTAGGGCTAGGATGCGTTAGCCTAAAGACTTCTTGTACTATTTGAATGGGAATGCATTCTAATGATTTGAGATGTTAGAAATTGGTGCTTGGTTTATTAAGATATTTGTAAAGTTTGTTAGTTTAAATGGGTTAAGTTAAGTATAGAGCATTATCTTATAAAACCATAAGTGGGCTGGGTAGTTACTATAAATCGAAAAGTTTTAAAGGTTTCGGTTTGTTAGTCGGGATTTATTTGCATCATTGTAATGGACTAGTGGGGTGTATATCCTTTGGTAAGATTAGATTTGGTTAAAATCCCTAGGGAGGGGTAGTTAACATATTTGATGGTTTTATAGAAATTATATGTGGATTGAGACCTCGACATGATGCTTTAGGAGATTGGCCTAGGGCTAATTAAGATTAAATATGGTTAATATCTGAATTTTAATGTATGGTAGGTCAAGACAATGACTAAATTAGGGAACCCAAGATATTGGGTTAAAACAGTATGAGATGAATGTAGGATTAAATATGTGCTTCACTTTTTATAATAGTGATGCTAAATGGGAACCAGTAGTGTTTGGTCAGTTTGTAAATATGTGTATTTGATTGAACCCTTTAGCGAGGGTTTTATTTGATTGGATGTTTATTGTGCAATGCACACCATGTGTGAATGCTCGTGTTTAATGTAGTAAGAGGGGTTGCATTATAGGTCATGTGCAATGTTGACCACGATGGTTCCTTAGAGAGTAGATGATTTTTCCATGGTAGTTTTACCCTAGGGTCCTACGTCTAGGTATCTGTATACCGAGATGGCTTCACGGAGAGAGTTTATCCTATAGTCTTGGATATGGTAGGATGATTGTATGACATGTAAGCATAGAGATTTATCCTTTTATCATGATGAGGTATTAGGTTTGGGGAGGACTAAGGCTATACCTAGTGCGCGCGAGTGATATAGAAATAGTCCTTCATTATATGTGGGCGTGCGACTAACCCATTTATTTGTAATTTTTAAGAAAGATACCTATGTATGGATGTCAAACGTAGTGATTGTCTTTATCCTGCCTTATGTGATTATGTGTTGTGGTACTAGAAATCGGTTCATGACACGACTTAAAATTTGTCTTAAAAGTGCGTTCACTCTAGGTTCAAGTGCAAACCTATCGCTCAAGTAATAACCCGGTAAGTCGGGATCGAATCCACAGGGAAGGAAAACGTCAAATAGTAATCAGGAAAATTATTAAATCTGAAAATGATTTCTTAAAAGAAACAAAAAGATGATTAATGATTTTGGAAGATTTCTTAACAAAAGCAAACTGGAAATTTTAATGAAAACAGATTAAAAATTGCAGGAAAAACTTTTAATCAAATGGGAGAAAACAGGGTAGAATACAATCCCTCAATCCTTAGCAAATTATCATAGGGAATACTAGACTTGTAAATTAAAATAATTGATTAGATCCAGCCTTTATAACTTCTAAGCATTCCATATATGAGGGATTTAGCCTGCACAATATGAAATCAAAAATAGGTATAAAGCAGTGAATGATAAATTATACTAGAAAAGCTTTCTTAAACATCTCAAGTACCTAGGGCAAGAGAGATTAAAAGATTGACAGTTTTTTGTATAATTTTCTTTCACGATTCAATCAATATTTTAATTTAACCTCTATTTTCTACATAGATAATCTACCTTGGATTGAGTTCATGTACCCCAACCCTTGGGAAATTTAGCTACTCATGATTGGATTGAAGAACAAATTCATACTCAGAATTATGGAACTACAAGACATGGGAAATAAAATTGCAAATAATAAAGTAAAAGAGAATAGAATGATATTACTTGAATTCAGCAGCAGGAAAGTAATTGAAATTGAAATCCAGATAACTTCTCCTTAATTAGCAGTACAAATTAAGGTAATTATGAAAGAAATTTAAACTTCTGAATGATTCTCTCAAAAACTCACTCTAAAATTCTTTAACAACTTTGTAATCTAACAACTTGCTACAATTCTCTCTCTACTTTCTTGGTTGGTCTCTTCAAATGATATAGGGCACTAGCTTTTATAACACCAAGTATAGAAATTGATAGCCAATAATGCTTGTTGGTACGTTTTTCCAAGAGTTGCTCTGTTTTAATTGAATAATTAATTCTCAGCATTTCACACGATCGGACCGGTCCGGCTCAACCTCGGATCGGTCTGAATACACCGAATCGGTTCTTTTCTTTTTACCGAATCGGTCCAGGGCTAGTCGGATGGGTCCGAAGTTTTTGCTTCCATCGGTTCGTCATCAATCCGGGGTCTACTGGACTTTGTCAATTCGGATGGATCCGGATCCAAACCGGATCGGTCCGAAATTCTTCTAAGTTGACTTTATCCTTGAAACTTTGACTGACCATATCTTTTGATCTAGAACTCCGATTTGAATGCCGTTTCTTCCTATGCTCTTGTGAACTCATGCTCTTCAACTTCAATTTTGACGTTGCTTCTAAATTCTGAATGGAATTTACACTTTTTCCCTTTTACATTTCTTCTAGTTTTCTTCTTTTCTTTTATTGCATTCCATTCCTGAAATCTTTATCACAATTACACAAAAACTAGGGAATTTTGTTAGAAACAAACAATAGAGTGATATGGACTAAAAATGATTCAATTACCTTGTTCGAGATATTAAAATCACTAACTTAAGGGGCTAAATTCGGAAGAATTTACGCTTGGTCAAATCCCCCTAACTTAGGACTTTGCACATCCCGGGCAATGTATCTGAATCTAACCAAAATTCAACTCTTGAAAATTCCTTTATTAAAATAAAATTCCACTTTCGCAGGCACGCGATTGCATTGAGCATATGCAACAAGCCTTTAAACCCCTAGGTTACCCTAGTAGGACGAGTTTTGTCTCGTGAGGGTTTGTAGTGAATATACCCACAAAATTCTTTATTGACTCAAATAAATATCAAAATACTTAAAAATTTGTACAATTTAAACTTTTCTACAAAATAATCACCATCAACTCATATTCAACTATCTCAAACCATAGTGTGTGTGTGCAAAGCCAAAAATTAAACCTCAAATTTCCACCGATTGAGCATTACGTTACTTTTCGAAAATTCGTTTTGATTCAAATTCTTATGGATACACTCACAAACGAATCACTCGGATTGTGGTTATTTCCTCTCGGTATGCATGATATAAAGAGTAAATATAATGGACACAAATTCATGCATACAAAATTGAAAAGAAGGAAATATATGGTGAAAATATCTCATCATCGGAGTACGGTTATAGGGAAACGGGAACATCACCTCTAGTTCACACCATTTTGATCTCTTATTTTATCTTTTCATAGCTTAGCTCTCCATGCAGTAATTAATTTCGCCATTTGGACTCGGTTAGGACTTTTTAGGTTAAAAGGTGTAAAGGGTAAAAATATAAATGGATGGAATGTTCGGAATTGGAAAATACCTTTATGACGTCCATTTGTGCTTTTTCGGGCATTTGCTCATTATTCTTTTCTTTTTCTATTTTTTTTTTCTTTTCTTTCTTTTTTTTCTTGCTATTTTTGTTGAGCATGTCTATTTTTTTTCTTACCCCCTTTTTTTTAATTGCACAATTTGGACTTACTTGATGAATTTTCGATTTTCACAATTCCGGGCTATTTGGGTTTTTCGGGTTATCAAACGGAAGGAAAATATTTTATTAGGCTCAACTTGGGTTGCAAAGGGATAATTTTGTTTTTCACAACTTTTTATGGCTAATATTTTTGGGTAACAAACGAGGGCCTACTTCATTGTCCAAATTGCTAATCACATTACCATATGCATCTCGAGATTAATTAAGTTTAGAGATATACTTAGCACTAATTTCGAGATAACATTTCACACATTTCTCATAACCGATCAAAACAAAGGATTGAGATCATCAACGACTTATTAGAACGCTGAAAAGAACTTTGAGTTAATCATAAACTCGGATTGATTTAAAAACTCATGAAAAATTGAAAGGCTCGAAATCTCACCGGGTTTGATCAATCTCCACACTTATTCGTTAAGTCGTCAATTTTATTTCAATTTCCATCTTCGGTCAATTTTGGCTTAGTGCAATTGAGATTTAATAATTTGAGACTTTAAATAGAATAAAGGTGACATTTTTGAAAAATTTAAATTCCAATTTTTATTTATTTTGAACAAATATATATATATATATATATATATATATATATATATATATTTTATGCGAAGTTTTATGAATACGCACCTGTCATTCCCCCTAACTTAATGATTTGCATTGTCCACAAGCAAAGGATAAGAGAGATAAAGAAGATAACATAAAGAGTGCGAGAAATAAAACAAGCCAATATTATACTAAAACTGTAGATTACAAACTGTTACAACACTGTGGAAACAAATAAAAAAAAAATACAAACATAGGTAAAAAAATCCTAAAAGGGGAGAGGGTAGCCTAAGGGGCGGGTGGGTGATGGGAAGTAGTGGGGGCAGTAGGATCATATGGATTATAATAGTAAGGAGGAAGAGGGGCTTCGGGTCCCGCCTGGAGACGATACAAGTCAGCCTGCATACGCAGGACCAAACTCATGTCCCTCTCGTAGGAGGACACATGTGCGTCAAAATGCGTTTCAAGAGAGAGAACGCGCTCAGTTAATCTCGTACCAACCGGAACGTAATTCGGATCAGCCGTCTCATCATACTCTTCCTCGTCACCTTCCCCCATCTCAACATCCTCCTCGTCGCTCTCTTCGTCACTCGAATCGCCACCGCGCCTTGCACGGACTAGCTGAATTTTCCGCTCACTTCGAGTGCGGGACTCTTGACCTAAAGTCTTAGGCAAGTTGATAAGATCTTGAGGAGGTACAATCCCAGGATCCCGAAGCATGGATGTAATGAGTCGACCATAAGGAAGAGGAGCGCGGCCCTTTTTATCATAAGCCACAAAAAGGATATCGGTGTAAAATGTCCGGGCCAAGTTGATCACGGTCACAGGGTTGAACAGATGATACATCATAGTGGCTTGGCGCGGCCTCATCGCCGAATTATTGGATGTTTGCAAGATATTGGCACAAACGATATGAAAGGTGAAGCGTGCCTTGTCGGATAAGCGACCGATGGGAAAGGTCTCGGTATTCCAAACCGCACCGGGCTGGATTCACGAGATATAAACCTCCTTAGAGAGAACGGGATCGGGACCCGAATAATGAAATTGGGCCGGAGTGATCACACCAAAAGACTCTAGTTTCTGTGCCACAAGGTCAAGTGAGAATGGGATAGGGATGTAATCCAGATAGGCTTGGGATTCAAATTCAGCGGTACGGACAAGAGATCCGTAGAACTGACACACTTCATTCTCCCAAACTGCCTCATAAGGTTCATTGAAGTAGCGGCACCAGCCCCGTGATAGGAAAAGGGTTGTGACATAATTGGGCATTTGATCCCACAACACTTGACGTTCGATATGAATCTTTCGTGTTGGGCTGAAAAACTTACGGCACCAATTTGCTTTGCGGCGGGAACGGTACTCTCCATGTCCGTCGGGAAGGACTTCAATGGAGGTATACTTCTGAGGAGCAGCCATGGATATGGAGGATAGAAACAGTAATGGAGAAGATAAGGTATGTGTAGGTGAAGGTGTGAAGAAAATGGTAGGGTGATGGGTGTATCTATAGTGGGTGAGTAGGAATTTGGAGGGAATGAAAGGGTGGATGAATTTGGACGAATTTTTGAAGGAAGTGAAAGGATTGGGGGAAGTGAAGAGGTGTGGATCGAAGAGGTGGATCTTGGGAAATGAATTCTGCAGACCACCGGACCGATTCGGTTTTGGGAACGTACCAATCCGCCTAACCGGATCGGTTCTTTAATTCACCCAGACCGATCCGCCGAACCGGATCGATTCTTTTAATATCAGCTGGACCGATCTGGTATGTTGATTTCTTCCTCTCTCTTCTTTTCTTCAAAAATGCTTCTATTCTCTCGTCCAAACATGAATTTCCCACTCCTCACACTTCAGACTATCCTCAATGCTCATCGAAAATGAACCACCCCTCACCCTTCGGATTCTCAAACCCGGGACTGACTCAAACCTAAGACTCCTAGTTCCTAAGACTCCTATGTACTACAATCACCCCATACATGTCGGGGGTGCGACGACCTTACCTCTCCTTGTTCAGTCAGTCCCCATAAATGGCGTCCGACAGCCAGATGGTGTCGGCTTCCTTGATAATTGCTTCCAAGTAGGGCTTGAGACGATGCTCATTAACTTTAAATGTGGTTCCCCCTTTCTCATCTATGAGTTCAACAGCTCCATGGGGAAATACCTCTTTCACAATGAATGGACCTGACCATCTTAACCGCAATTTTCCGAGAAATAAGTGCAACCTCGAGTTGTAGAGAAGTACTTTTTGTCCCGAATGAAATTCTTTCTTACGAATGATTCCGTCATGAGTTCTTTTCATTCGGTCCTTGGATATTTTAGCACTTTCATACGCATCATTGCGTATTTCTTCCAACTCATTCAACTTAAGTTTACGTATTTCACCGGCTTCATCCATACTGAAGTTCACCCTTTTGATAGCCCAATAGGCTTTGTGTTCGATTTCTACCGGAAGATGACAAGGTTTGCCATACACAAATCGAAATGGAGACATCCCAAGGGGATTCTTGTATGCGGTTCTATAGGCCCAAAGTGCATCAGTTAATCTGATAGACCAATCTTTCCTATTAGGATCGACTGTCTTTTCCAAGATATTTTTAATTTCCCAATTAGCAAGCTCGGCTTGGCCATTCGATTGAGGGTGATAAGTTATTTCAACTTTATGGACAATTCCATACTTCCGCATTAGTTTCTCCATAGGCCTATTGCAAAAATGAGATCCATTATCACTGATTATGGCCTTAGGCATACCAAAACGAGAAACTATATTATCTTGAATGAATTTTATCACCACTTTGCTGTCATTCGTCCTTGTAGCTATCGCCTCAACCCATTTTGAGACGTAATCTACAGCGACGAGGATGTATAGAAAATCAAAAGAAGGTGGAAATGGGCCCATGAAGTCAATACCCCAGCAATCAAACAACTCCAATACTAAAATTGGGGTTAATGTCATCATGTCACGGCGTGTAATAGCACCCATTCTTTGGCATCTATCGCATGATTTACAAAAAGCATTCACATCCCGAAAGATTGTGGGCCAATAGAGACCACTTTGAAGGATTTTCGCAGCAGTTTTATTTTTAGAAAAATGACCTCCACATGCTTCCGTATTACAAAATCGAATTACCCCTTGAATTTCTTCATCGGGTACACATCTCCGGATGATTTGGTCAGCACAATACTTAAATAAATAGGGATCATCATAAAAGAACATGCGTGACCAAGTAATGAACTTCCTTTTCTCTTGCGGAGTCCAACTAGATTGAACGACTCTAGTGACAAGATAATTAACTATATCCGCAAACCAAGGGAGAGAGGAAGTAGCAAATAAATTTTCATCCGGGAAATACTCGTCTATGGGAATGGGATCAATAGGCACGTCGGACGAGAGGCGTGACAAATGGTCCGCGACGACGTTTTCTACTCCTTTCTTATCTTGAATCGATAGATTAAACTCTTGTAGGAGTAGGATCCACCTGATTAGTCGGGGTTTGGCATCTTTTTTACTTAAGAGATATTTAAGTGCCGAATGATCAGTGAAGCATATGATAGGTGACCCAACAATGTACGAGCGAAATTTGTCGAGAGCAAAAACGACTGCTAGTAACTCTTTCTTTATAGTAGAGTAGTTAAGCTGAGGGCCAGATAATGTTCTACTAGCATAGTAAATAACATGAGCTTTCTTGTCTTTCCTCTGTCCAAGAACAGCCCCAATAGCGTAATCACTTGCATCACACATAAGCTCAAATGGTAATGACCAATCCGGAGCTTGCATGATAGGTGCGGAAACAAGCATGATTTTAAGTTTATCAAAAGCATCTTGACATGCTTTATTCCACTCAAATGGAGTGTCTTTCATGAGAAGATTACTCAAAGGTCTAGCGATGGTGCTAAAGTCTTTGATAAACCTCCTATAAAATCCAGCATGGCCTAGAAAGGACCTCACATCTTTAAGTGATTTTGGCGGGGGTAACTCAGCTATTACTTCAATTTTGGCTCGATCAACTTCAATCCCCCTATATGAGACTATGTGGCCTAAAACTACACCCTCGGTAACCATAAAATGGCATTTTTCCCAATTGAGGACTAAGTCTTTTTCCACACATCGGAATAGAACTCTTTCAAGATTAGCTAAACATTGGTCAAAAGATGGACCAAAAATGCTGAAATCGTCCATGAACACCTCAAGACCTTTTTCAATCATGTCGCTAAAGAGACTTAACATGCACCTTTGAAAATTAGCTGGTGCATTACATAACCCAAATGGCATACGTTTATAGGCAAATGTACCAAACGGATATGTAAAAGTCGTCTTTTCTTGATCAAGTACATCCACTTCAATCTGGTTATATCCGGAATACCCATCTAGGAAACAATAGTAAGGATGGACCGCCACTCGTTCAATTACTTGATCGATGAACGGTAAGGGAAAATGATCTTTTCGAGTTCCGACATTGAGCTTTCGATAGTCAATGCAAACACGCCACCCGATGGTGGTGCGTTGAGATATTAATTCTCCCTTAGCATTTTCAACCACGGTCATTCCTGATTTTTTTGGAACGACTTGAATTGGGCTCACCCATTTACTATCTGAAATGGGATAGATAATTCCAGCATCTAATAATTTGATGATTTCCGCTCTTACTACATCTTTCATGGTTGGGTTTAAACGCCTTTGCATGTCACGCGAGGGCTTCACTTCTTCCTCAAGATGGATTTTATGGGTACAAATCAATGGACTTATACCTTTCAAATCTGCTATAGTCCAACCAAAAGCACTTCTATGCTTTCTCAACACATCCAACAACATACCCTCTTGCCCTTTTTCTAGACGGGAAGACACAACAACAGGAAATGTATCATTCTCTCCTAGAAAGGCATATTTGACATGTGAGGGTAGTTTCTTCAACTAAAGACTAGGAAATCTATTTTCAGAGGGACTCATGGTTGTCTCCCTCGGAGGTAATTCTTTATACCTAGAAATCCAGTCAACATCTCTCAAACTCTCAAAACTCTCTTCATCTTGTAACCAATTTTTCAACTCTTCATCTCACGCTCAAACTCAGTATAAGAACTCTTTTCCACACCACTTTGCACTAAACACACTTCCAAAGCATCTCCTCTTATGATTTTCTCAATATTCTCATCCACTACCTCTTCAATAAGATCAACCTCAAGAATTTCATCCTCATCACCCATTTGGTTAGCGACATTGAAAATATCGGTCTCGAGAGTCATGTTTCCAAAAGTGAGTTGCATTTGGCCATTCCGTGTATTGATCAAAGCATTAGCAGTAGCTAAGAATGGACGGCCCAATATTATTGGAACATGATTTCTCGTATGGGGTACAGGCTCAGTGTCCCAAATGACAAAATCAACCAGAAAGTAGAACGTGTCCACTTGAACTATCACGTCTTCTACAATCCCTCGAGGCACTTTCACTGTTCTATCCGCTAACTGTAGAGTGATTCGGGTAGGTTTTAAATCACCTAATTCAAGCTGCTTATAAATGGAGTATGGAAGGATATTGACACTCGCACCTAAATCAAGCAATGCTTTTTCCACTCTTTTCTCTCCTATGACGCACGAAATGGTCGGTGCACCTGGATCTTTGAATTTAGGTAGAAGATCGTTGAGAAGAATTGAGCTCACATTTTGTGCCAAGAAAACATTTTTCTTTACCTTAAGCCATCTTTTGACAGTCAAAAGATCTTTGATAACCTTAGCATATGCTGGAATTTGTTGAATAGCATCAAGTAATGGAAAATTCAATTTTACTTGCTTCAACACATCCAACACCTCGGTACGTGAAGCCCCTTTCTTGGGTGGCTCTAAACGTTGAGGAAATGGAGCAGCAATAGGCAACTTGACTTCAATTTCTGGTCGAACTTCCTCATCTTTCAATTCCTTTTCTAAGGGAAGTTCTTCGGACTCGAAAGTTTCAAATTCCTTAGAAATTTCGGGTTCAAATTCATCATCGTTCACCTTTGGAAGTTTAGGTACTAGATCAATTACGCGGCCACTTCGAAGAGTAGTAACAGCTTGACATTGTTCTTAAAAATACGATGATGTGGAGCCAACCGTGGTTTGACCTTGAAGAGGAGGTCATTGGCCTTGGGCTGTAAGTTTACCTTTCTCTTGAGTATTCGCTGCAGCTTGCAACCTAGAGATGCTAGTATGCATTTCAGCGAACATTCGTTCATATTTAGCATCTCTCTTTTTGGGATTGGATGAATTGATTGAAATTATCTTCAAGAGTTCTCCTAGGTGGAGCTACATACAGACCATGAGGTGGTACTTGCATAGAATTTGGCATTGGAGGAGCCACTTGCTGAAATTAAGGAGGTGGTGGTAGAGTCATTTGTGGGTTATGAACCATCCCACCTTGAGGTTGTTCATAATTATAACCAGGATTCCTCCACGACTGATTATATGCATTCCCTTGTTGTGCATTATAATTTCCTCGAAAACCCCCTATTGCCTCAACCTGTTCAGTATACATTGCTTTGTATGCAGGAATGGTAGGACATCCTTTGGTAGAATGACCCGCATTACAAATGGCACACACTTTCTCCTTTCCAGTTTGTACGGATCCAGACACATCTCTCAATCGCACTTCAAGCATATCTCTGAAATTCTTCTCTAATTGGTCAAATTTTCGATCCAACAAAGTGTCCTTATCCAAGTGATAAATACCAGACGCAGCAGGCATGTTGGACACTTGTCGATTTCTATTTTGACTATTGGGATCAGAAGTATCCCATACTTGGGTAGTTTCGGCTATATATTTCAAATGAGCTTCAGCATCGCTCGAATTTAACTCCCAAAAAGGTCTTTCACACATGGTTTGGACAAGCTGTTTCGATGCTAATGTAAGGCCTTGCTGGAAAAATGAAATTAAATGATGCTTTTCAAAATCGTGATGTGGGCACGCACTAACTAACTCCTGAAATATCTCCCAACATTTATCAAAAGCCTCATTCTCATTTTGTCGAATAGCTTGAATTTGGGCTTTAATAGAATTAGTTTTGTGTTGTGGAAAAAATTTTGATATAAACTTGTTTTGCATATCTCTCCAAGATAACACAGAATTTGGGAGTAGAGACCATAACCAAGTTTTAGCTTTATCCTTTAAGGAAAAAGGGAAGAGCTTCAACCGGACTACATCTTGTGGACAAGCTTGGTCTCCAAAAGTCTCACATGTATCTTCGAACTCTCGAATATGGAGATATGGTTTTTCAAAATCCATCCCATGAAATGTAGGAAGGATTTGGATCATGCCATTCCGGAAATGGAACTGATCGGCATTATACGGGAGTAAAATGCAACCAGGGGTAACAGTTCGCTCCGGAAATAACAAATCTTTCATAGGAAGATAGGGTATCTCATCCTCTCCAGCACCAACACCAACACTACCATGATCCGACATATCGCTACCAAAAGGTTCATAATTCTCACTCCGGGTTTGACTCAATGTACGACTAGTGATGGAATTATTAGGCGAAGGAGGTGGATCCCAAAAAGGAAGAGACTCAGAATTTTCAGAACTTGCTTCGGCTATAGGATTTTCGTGAACTTGGGTGGGGGATGAATTCAGCATAAGCACATAAGAGATGAAATGAAATTTTTTTTTTTTATAGAAATCACTTGTATATACAAATAACTTTCTTGAAAATTTAACAATTTTTCGATCCCCGGCAATGGCGCCAAAAACTTGACACGACTTAAAATTTGTCTTAAAAGTGCGTTCACTCTAGGCTCAAGTGCAAACCTATCGCTCAAGTAATAACCCGGTAAGTCGGGATCGAATCCACAGGGAAGGAAAACGTCAAATAGTAATCAGGAAAATTATTAAATCTGAAAATGATTTCTTAAAAGAAACAAAAAGATGATTAATGATTTTGGAAGATTTCTTAACAAAAGCAAACTGGAAATTTTAATGAAAACAGATTAAAAATTGCAGGAAAAACTTTTAATCAAATGGGAGAAAACAGGGTAGAATACAATCCCTCAATCCTTAGCAAATTATCATAGGGAATACTAAACTTGTAAATTAAAATAATTGATTAGATCCAGCCTTTATAACTTCTAAGCATTCCATATATGAGGGATCTAGCCTGCACAATATGAAATCAAAAATAAGTATAAAGCAGTGAATGATAAATTATACTAGCAAAGCTTTCTTAAACATCTCAAGTACCTAGGGCAAGAGAGATTAAAAGATTGACAGTTTTTTGTATAATTTTCTTTCACGATTCAATCAATATTTTAATTTAACCTCTATTTTCTACGTAGATAATCTGCCTTGGATTGAGTTCATGTACCCCAACCCTTGGGAAATTTAGCTACTCATGATTGGATTGAAGAACAAATTCATACTCAGAATTATGGAACTACAAGACATGGGAAATAAAATTGCAAATAATAAAGTAAAAGAGAATAGAATGATATTACTTGAATTCAGCAGCAGGAAAGTAATTGAAATTGAAATCCATAAAACTTTTCCTTAATCAGTAGTACAAATTAAGGTAATTATGAAAGAAATTTAAACTTCTGAATGATTCTCTCAAAAACTCACTCTAAAATTTTTTAACAACTATGTAATCTAACAACTTGCTACAATTCTCTCTCTACTTTCTTGGTTGGTCTCTTCAAATGATATAGGGCACTAGTCTTTATAACACCAAGTATCGAAATTGATAGCCAATAATGCTTGTTGGTACGTTTTTCCAAGAGTTGCTCTATTTTAATTGAACAATTAATTGTCAGCATTTCACACGACCGGATCGGTCCGGCTCAACCTCGGATCGGTCCGAATACACCGGATTGGTTCTTTTCTTTTTACCGGATCGGTCCAGGGCTAGTCGGATGGGTCCAAAGTTTTTGCTTCCATCAGTTCGTCATCAATCCGGGGTCTACTGGACTTTGTCAATTCGGATGGATCCGGATCCAAACCGGATCGGTCCAAAATTCTTCTAAGTTGACTTTATCCTTGAAACTTTGACTGACCATATCTTTTGATCTAGAACTCCAATTTGAATGACGTTTCTTCCTATGCTCTTGTGAACTCATGCTCTTCAACTTCAATTTTGACGTTGCTTCTAAATTCTGAATGGAATTTACACTTTTCCCCTTTTACATTTCTTCTAGTTTTCTTCTTTTCTTTTATTGCATTCCATTCCTGAAATCTTTATTACAATTACACAAAAACTAGGGAATTTTGTTAGAAACAAACAATAGAGTGATATGGACTAAAAATGATTCAATTACCTTGTTCGAGATATTAAAATCACTAACTTAAGGGGCTAAATTCGGAAGAATTTATGCTTGGTCAGTTCATCGATTTATCTGTTATATTATATATGTATATGAATTATACTAAGGATGCCTACTAACATAATTCTGACTCGGATTCATGTATTATATATACTAGAGATGTGTATAATGCATTATTGGCATGGGATAGACCAATATGGATGCCACCGTGGTTATTTAAGACTTTCCTTAGGTTTTAGACCTTAGTACATCATATGTTTCATAATGAACGATATTGACCTAATATTGTAATGGTAAATATTAATGTATGAAGAGATAAAACTTTAATCCTTGGACTACATATGGGTTAAGGATTTAGAACCCGTGTTATTTTAGGTTGTTTGGTTGGGCAACTAATAAAATAAAATTAACTAAAAGACTAAAGGAAGATGTATGTCTATAATGTGGCCCAAATTTAGTTATATTATTATTCTACATAGACTTGTTGTTTACATTATTGTGTATTTGTACTTTTCACATGTCTTAGATTGTTAGAGAAGAACCTCTAGTGATGTTCTATTTATTAATCCTAGGTTATAGGAGTCAAGAAAATGTAGCTCATCCTCTTCTTGTTCTTTTATGTTTGAGTACGCTTGTATATGTGGTACTTATATTCAGAGTTATACCTTTAGATGGAAACAATTTTATTCTAGTGTTGGTTTACTTATATTAATAGTGATTGGTATCAATTTGGATTTTTGTTATTCAATATTTCATTATCTTATTATTACTTGATCGGTTTTAGTTATTTTGTTAAGTTGAGTATGTTACCAAATTCTTTTGATCCTTTTGATTTTTATATTAGACATGACCAATCCATTTATAGATTTTGTGGGGTTTCTCAGAGCCTTGGCAGTTAATTACTCTCCCTATTTCCAGTTTGAGACATGTTCCATTCCTTGGTCTTTTAAAACCAACTAAGAGATCTTTTATACTATTCATTCCCTATAAGTCTACTTATTTTTTTTCCTCGTTTCTCGATAATTTTTCTCTCCGTTTTTCCCATTATTTTCTTTCTTGAGTTGTGAAAATGATTAACCCGGTTAATGATAATTCCGTAAAGGAGGTTAGGAAACTTTTTTCTATCCTTGAATGGGTAAAGATAGAGTTTGCAAAAAAAATAAAGATTACTATAATATTACCGGGGGGATATTGGATGTTCACCTAATCTGTTTCTTATGTCGGCATAGAATTTCTTCTTAACCAACTCTTATTAGAGTTTTATAAATATTTTAATATATAGTTTTTCCCAATGTACCCCAAACACTTGGAGGATAGTTAATGGGGTCAATAGGATAAATGGATTGTATCAAACTTAATTAGGAATCCCGAATATCCGAAACTATTGCATATGGTGAAAACGAACGATAATACCTTATATTTGAAGGAGATAAAGGTAGAGAGATGGTTGGTTGTGAATTTTCTTGATTCCAACAAAGATAATTGGTCTCAGTGCTTTGTTGTAAAGCAATGGGAATACCCATTTATTCCTTATGGTGGTGAACCTTACAGGGGCTACAGGTTCCCCACTCGGGGCACGAAATAAGTTAATTGTTGATTTGAGTTATGCTCCGTTTTGGTTGACCAAATCTTATATGATTGTTTACTGAAGTTTTCCTCCTCTATTCTATATAGATGCTTCTAAAAGAAAAGAGCCTGACCAAGCGCATATCAATTTTGACAAATTGAGCAATGTTTGAAAACTTGGGAGACCTTTGTTTGTTGGTGCCAAGCATCCAAGGTCGGGTTCACTTTTACTCAATTATACCTACGCCACTACTTCATGTATTTCCATGAAAGTATAAAAATAGCCTAAAATCCATACTTCTTCTAGTAGTGAGGAGTCTTCAAGTAAACCACTTTGGGCTCCTTCGAGTTTGTAGACATAACTCTAATCCCTATGTGGTCCCTTCTACTTCAGAATAAGAAATTCCACTAAGAAAAAAGATCCTGGTGGTGGAATAATGTCCCCATTCTATAAAAGCTTAATCCTCTAGAAGGAAAGAGTTTGAGGGACCATATGACCCCGCCAATGTATAGGATTTCCCCAATAATTCACACGCCCATTTCATAAAGAAAAGAAGGACTAGAAATATAATTTCAACAGCTACTTTTCCCATAAAGAAGGTGGATATCCCCCAGTAAGGGGAAGAGTCTTATATCATGTCAGTGATTTAGAATCCTGATTTATCCCTCACACTACCAAAGGGGACTTACTTGCAGACTATAAAAAAGGTGGTCATCAAACAGTCAACCGATTAATCGGTCTCCCATGTCGCCCAAGCATTGTCTTTGGTAAGTCTCTAAATTTTTTTCAGACCATTACTTTTTCAAAAAAAAAATAATGTATTAACCCTTTTGGTGGACTTTTATCTTGCAGTTTTTAGTGGACTTTATTGACTATCTACATAGAAGGTCCAACCAAGACAAATCCAACATAAGATTCGTCCATACCCTAAGTGGGTCCCAGAAGGCCTATGAAATTGAGAAAAAGGCCAGAGAGTTGATCTTACCAAGCAAAAATCCAAAAATGAAAAGCTAGAGAAGGATGAGGAGGATTCCTCTCAGACCTTATCTGGAGCCTTAGAGGCAAAAGACAAGGCCTATGATCAAGGGTGGGAGGAATCCTTCGTTTAGTTTAAGAAATAGTTTGACTACATTCATAAATCATGTTTCAAGAAAAGATGGGGTGAGGCCCGAGTTAAGGTGGAAATCCCTTCTAAGACTTATTTCTTTCGCAAGAAACATCCAAGTTCTAACCTAAAGTTAGATGAAGATGAGGGAGAAGCTGTAAATAGAGACCATGGAAAGTATTGAACCGAGCAAGCAAAAGAGGCCATGGACTAAAATAAGGCCTTAGCCGAAGAAGAGCAGGGGAAAGAGAAACAAGGTTAAGCCAGCTAAATTAGCCTATGAGCTTTTGTTCTTTGCATTGAATGTCTTTTACTTGTTTACGTTATAAGGGATCTCCCATAATTATATTTATTTTAAGGAGAAGGGATAATACCTCCATACATTTTATTATAAATAAATAGGAGAAAGATCCTCTTATATTTCAATGAGGAAGCTTTATCATTTTTTTCCTTGTTGTATCTTGCTTGAATATTTTTTTCTAATTTTTGGTGTATGCTTGGTTTATATTTTCTTAATACATTTCATTGTTTATCTTTGTAGTCTAATAAAAACTTTCCATTGTCACCAATAGATCAAATGAGTGTAGATTTGGACCTCATCCTTGGTCAGGATGATTTGGGTGAGCATATGCAACATTTTTATTTATTCAATAAGAACTTCAAAAAATTACAAGTTCTTATGGTGAGCAAATAAGTTTGGTGGACTCTCTTCAGGACAAGATCAAAGATATGGGGGACAGTGATAGTCTTCTATATAATGAGAACAATTATCTAAGGGGAAAGCTTGGCAGAGCTGACAAACCTTCAATGAAGACCAAGTGACCAAGCAGAGCCCTTAATAAAAATTGATGAGACTAATATATTATTTTCCTCATGAACCTCACGTAGTCTGGTCGGAGGGCTACGATGAAGGATAGAGGGATGCCCTGCCTCATTTGGATAAATCCAATTAGGTTGCCTATAAAGACGGGTAGTTGAATGCTTTAGTCATCAAGAGAATTTCAAATGATTCCTAATGTTAGTATTAGTATGCGATTGACTGCTCATTTGTTTAGCTCCCCCTCTTAGAAGTGACGAATTGTAGATCCCTGTAAATATCATTCCAATTAAACTAATAAAGGATTATCTCCTTGATCATCACAGCGATGATGAATTTCTTCATGATCCAGACGATGATCACCGTGCCATAATGGTTGTTGAGATAAATCGTCGAAGATGAAATATCTATTCATCCTTTTATACTTCAGATTTGGTAACTTGTCGATTTGGCTACTTGTGATTTAATTGAATATGACTAAAATTATCTTAGTCAATTCCACATCTTTCATTTTCTCATTTTACTATGTTGAGCATGTTTCTATTAGTTTCCTTTCCTTTTAGGATAAGTGTCGTGACACCACCACGTGCCCAAGACAAACTAAGGCAAAAATTTACTTAGTCGCGGGGCAATTCACTCATTCAGGATTTTAGCCGACCAAAGTCGGGACACTTAGTGCCTAGAGTTAGCGGGGGGTTTCTCTAGGAAATTCTTGATGTTTTCATATTTATCAGTAATGAAAACATGTAACCTTGAGACACGTTTAAGTGTAGTCTCATTTAAACAATTTAAATTGGAAATTACAACTTGACCGAACAAATTCGAAAAGAATTATAATTATGATATCTTTGTCATAATGATAATCTGTAATCAAAGAACTTAGCCTGCCATTTTGAACAATAAGAAAGCTAATTGCTTTAATTGAACTTTAAATCATCCAAGAAGTTGGAATAATAGAAACAGAGAACTTAAAGAAAATAAAAAAGTTTTAGGAATAAAATCTTTTAAGATTGGCCATATTACAAGCCCTAAGTTTCTCCCTGCACCTATTATTTCCATATGGTAGGCTCCTTAAGGTTATCTCTGATGACTTAAAATAGTCTTCCCAATTGTGACCCAATTTGTTGTCTAACAGCTTCCACGCGCTACCGATGAACATTCTGAGGATGTAATCTCTGACCTGAAACTTCCTTCGATTGATGCCTTTGTTGTACTTATAGGACAACTAATATTGGTATGAGGGAAGTTTTATTAATTCATGCTATCTTCTCTCCTCGTTTAGATCTATCTCGGCCTATATGATTTCATCGTTCATGGATTGATTGACAATGGTCATCTTAATGGTCAGCAAGGCAGCTTCCAATAGAATTATGACTTCCATTCCATAGGCCAAGACGAAGGTATTTTTCCCCATAGACCTCATAAGAATTGTTAGATATACTTAGAGGACATAGGTAAGCTCATCCACTCAATTGCCTTTTATTTTTTCCATCCTTTTCTTCATTTCGTCAAGGATTGTCTTGTTGGAATCCTAGTACTGTCCATTGCTTTGGGGTAGGCTACCTAGTTAAAGTAGTGCTTAATGTTATGATTTTTGCGGAAGTCTTGGAATGGTCTTCTTTAAAATTGAATTCCATGCAGGTAATGATTATTCTTGGCATGACAAAATAGATCACGATATTCCTAAAAAAACTGATCATATAAGTTTCCCTGATGTTTGCCAAAGGTTCAACCTGTATCCATTTGGCAAAGTAATATGTGTCTACTAGTAGATCCTTTTAATTCCCTAGTACGATAGGTAGGGGACACATAATGTCTAATCACCATTGAGAAAAATGTCATTGACTGGTTGGTGATGTAAGGCTGCTAGTAGGCTGACTGGTGAAATATGGGTGAGAATCCTTAGCAATTATTTCTTAACTTGACATATGAGGCTTTATATTTTTCTATTTATGGCCACTAGCATCCTACTTTAATGGACTTAAATGCCAAATATCTCCCCCTGACATAACTTCCACATATAACATCCTGTAGATTATATGGGACTTGGTCGATGTCGCTTGGATGCACACATTGGAGGCATGGACCCATGAAAAATCACTTGTAGAGCTTTCGCGAAAGTGATAGGTAAAATCGGGAAGTTTTTACATGGTCTAGTTGGCTTGTTTCTTTTTGGAAGGCAGAATATACTCTCGCATGTATACTACGTAACACCCCGTATTTTTATGGCTTTTAAATTTAGGGATTTATTAAATTAAATTGAGATAGATTAATTTAATATTAATCCGAAAATTTGTTTTAAACATTTACTAGCATGACGAGAGTTAGTAATTATTGGAAAAATGTTGATTTGTTAAATATTACTTACTGAGTAGAGTAATATGTAGAATTGAATTTATTAAAAATTATCACGAGGGAATAATATGACAATTATGGAAATTAAGTCGGGACGCGCGTGTGTCGTGTCAGAATTAAATATTATTATTGTAACACCCCGCCTAATTAAATATCGGGTGGCCAGTCCCATACCAAATTTAAACAGAATATACAGTTGGCTCATTCTAAGCAACACTGTCAAAAACATTTACAACTCACCTAATACCCAATTAAGCTGGTGTTAAAAAATTTCCAAATTTTAATTCAACAAAAATCATTTTTAGTTTATGAATAACACAACACATATTATTCTACAACATTAATAACCGAAAAGATAACACAAAAGAATTTAAATGCAATTGGAATAAACATTACCACGTAATAATCCAATACAATAATCCCAACGATAGTAAATATATTAAAAAGACACGACTACAAAAGTATTTGACTCCGATAGAAAAGATAATTGAATTCCGTTGGGGTGACATGCCCTATCTAAGAGAATACTATGAATCAAATGATGATAGGCGTCTAAGCAATACTCCATACCTCCATATCTCGTCATAATCCGCTAAGGTTGGCGTCCCTGTTGCTAGACACCTGATATAGAAGATACAATAGAAAAGAAAATATGCAAGGAAACGGGTCAGAGCCCGATTGTGAAAAGGATTTTGAAAACAGCAACTATTTAACAAGTGCAATAAAGAATTTATTATGTACATGTTAGTATCCAACTCTCACTTGTTATTCTCACCTCTCATCTAGAGTGCACACTTAACGTTTCCTATTAACCTCTTAGTTAATGGTTCCTTTTTAACAATTCTATAATATGATTCCATTCCCATATCATAACCCCGTATGTCCCATACCATACGTTATATAATCATTCTTATACAATTCTCATTTATATGAATCATTTCATCATTAACATGAATTAAGCTCGTCAATAAATAGTCATTAACTTACTTCAATTCTTTTCTGAATTCACTATTATCTACAATTATCACACAGTAGATATTTTAACCACAATATAACCATTCATTTATTTAATTCATTATATATATATTCATATATAATACAGAACCCCGAGTCACAGCTGCGGTGCAATGCATTACTCTGCTATCATGTCCCAATATCGCTGGTCACCGAATAGGAGACCAAAGGTTCGGTAAGGATTCCTCGAACCACAAATAACAACACATAAATTGGAGGCGAACATAGTTCTCGTATCCATGGGTCACGCGCATACCTACGTTCCCATAGTCAGCGGACTTATCAACTCCCCGATAAGTCTTTCATAGACCTATGTTCTCGAGCGACAAATCAAAAATCCCATGGATTCATCAGGATATGACTGCCCTCACGCGCAAACCTTCCCATCGATAACAAGTAAGCTAGGTATGTCATACACATAAATCATCAATCAATCAAATAGGCATTATCATCTACCTACAATAAAATATCAACAAGGTACTCACATTACTCTAAGATAACTCCCATACGTAGCATTATATCTCTCACATCCTATAACATTTATCCACTCCCGACGTCGTTAAGGTTCATGCGTGAAGCGTCTCGCAAAGCGAAATCCAAACAAGGAACCCCTCCAATACACTACTACTTAACTTTGTCGGTCGTGGAGGTCCGTCAACTTCAAATAAGAAACCGGGATAACCTCATCCCCCTCTTTTAACCAAATGTGGTCTGAACTCCCATCTCTATCCAGGATCCATACCACTAAGCGCTTGTACTACACTCAGTCCTTGCGCAATCAATAATGATCTTAAACTCAGTCCTTGGTGCTCAAATTGTAACCCTAAGGCTACCCAGGTGTTATATTAAATCTCCTCTACTGGACATATCTTTAATCCTCTTGCATACAAATTAGAATCCAACACATGAATCTAGCAACCGAAATTTCTTCCAAATTAATTATCAAAATTCTAATCCATTAAATCCCAATCATATTAATTCGATTCTTATCTAGGGCTTACTGATCTTCCCTAAGTCCCATAATATCCAAATAATAATCACCAAATATATACAAAAGGTTTGGGACAAGAACAATCATTAAAAGAAACAACTTCAAGGATTCTGGGGAGGTCGATCAATCGAAGGCAGGGGGTCGATCGATCGATCGCCCCGATAACAGCCCAGTTTTCTGCATTTCTTCTACTACGGGTTTTATCACTTTTAACCAATCAAAACTTCATATTAACTACCCAAATTCCTTACAACCTTACTACATGAGATAGAAACATATGTGAATGATTTCTAATGCTCTAAACATCCTAGAATCATCAAGAGTTTGAATTAAAAGCATATGTTTATCCTTTTTTCCAAAAAATTATATACATAATATCTTCAAAAACACACGATTGATTCTCTTAATATCTTCAACATATTTATGATTATTTCGTGGATTACTATCTATCTACAACATGAATTTAATTTCTATAAACTTCCATTTTTCATAAATCCATTAACAACCCTTCATTGTCTTCCAAACATGTAAAAATCTCATATTTTTATAACTATCCTAACATGGAAAATATACAAACTTAGATTGCAATTATCAAACACTTTCCTCTAATGAAGATCTGATCCTTTGGAGTTGAATAACACAGGTGGTTCTCCCTTTCTCCGGCCAACTTTCGGTGGTGATGGGTGGTGGTGACTTTTGACCTTTGGTTCTCCTCCTTTCCAAGCAAGCTTCTCTCTTCCCAAGCAACCTTTCACTCTCTCTAGAAAGATGACTTCTCCATTGTGTGTAGATAAGATGAATAACCCATGTACACTTAATCTTCAAATACTTATAATAGGACAAAATCCGAAATCACTATTCATCCCCCCTATAAAAATAACCAAAATGCCCTTTTGGGTTGTCTTTTCATTTCCAAATGACCCGAGACCCAAAACCAACGTCCAAATAGACTTTTCTGACTATTTCAACCCTTACGGATGCAACGACGCGGTCAAAATGACTATAAGGTCGATGTAAAAATAAGTTTCCTTATTAATTTAACAAATTAGTCCCGACACGTCCCATACCGCGCCCGAATAAAAATTCAAATTATTGAATTAGTATCACACCGTCATATCAATAACATCACATTCATATATTACCTAAATATCTTTAAGTAATATTCAGAATCATACATGTTAATATCCACAATTGGAATAAAACCCAAATGAATTAATTTATAATAAAATCGAATTAATTCATTAATTTAAAATATAATCCATTTTAAAAGTCATTTAAAATTACGGGGTATTACAATTATTAAAAGTGAATAAATTATAAGTTGCACATATGGTCTTTTCGATTGCTCTAATGTGTCTGAAAGGGTCGAGATAGTCAGAATAATGTACCCGGGGGTTTAGTTCGGATCTCAGGGCATTTTTAAGCCTAATTGGCATCCCGAGAGGGTATTATAGACCTTTTTTCATTTTTCGACAATTAAACCCACGAATTTCCTAAGCGTAGATCGCGCGACGAGGAACGCAATCATACCTCTTTCGTCCGAAAATCAGAAACCCAAATTCCAGGCAAGTATTTATCTTGCTTTATTTTTAGTTAATGTTTCAATCATGTTAGTCTAGGATTGTTTAGAACATGTTTCATGAAAGAAATTATATTTTTGGAGATTTCAAATCATATGTTATAGAGTAAGTAGACGTATTCTTGACATCTAAATCACATGTAGAGGATAAGCCATGAATTTGTATGGGCTTAGAAGCAAGAAATCCAGGAAAGAATTGAAAGAATGGAAACTAAAGGAAAATTAGGGTTCTTGTAGTTTATGTGAATTTTACCCCATTAAATCATGATACTTGATGAATTCGGACATGTTTTACGTAAAAAATCATGTATTTAGGTATATGGTACTTGTAGTATTATTAATTGGGAGTTTGGAAATCGTTAATGGAGATTTGGTTGAGGTTGTAGAGGTAAACCCATAACTGGAAAAGAACAGGTTTCGTCATAACTGCTTGATCGATCGATCGATCAAGAACATCGATTGATCGACGATCGATCGATCGACCCCCTTACATTGATCGATCGACCCCTCCTGGAAAACTGCATATTTTTATTCTGTTGGTTTAATTCGATTAAAATGTGTAGAAACCCTTAATTTCTATTATTAGAACAAAATGGGATATAGAGAAAACCATCAGGGTCTAGGTAGACCCCGTTGAATGAAATTTAATATAGGATGAGATTACGGGTTAATGAGGGGTTATTCATATGTAAAAGAAATCATGCGTGCGTTTAATAAAAGATCGAGACCGTAAGGGAGTTAGACCAGAAGGTAAGTGAGAGTGCCTACTGAAATTATACTTAGGGTGATAGAATACTTCGAAAGATAAGTAAGTATGGTGTAACTTATATAAGAGAAGAAAATGTGATGAGTCCGTTATGCGAAATAATCGAGTGAAATGTGTTAAGGACGGATAATTATGATTATGGGTCGTGGGCGCACCTAATTTAGAAATATGACTATTTATATATATGTAAGACTGTGCATATATTATATACCTTTGTAAAAATCATACCCGAGCTACTTGCTATCACGGGGGTATATGCGTCGGGAATGTCGTATCTCGATTGGGCCTTTATGGGGGATAACGACTCGTACATTAGAAGATAGTATCCTTGATACAAGTTATTTAAGTGATAGTCAGATGGTCCTAAGAGATGTGAGGGTATGTGCTAACCTCTTAGTGACTTGGAACTATACTCCGCCTCCAATTGTATGTGTTTTGTGTTAATACAGTTCGAGAGTGATTCCGAACTAGTATTTCCCTTAGTACGAGTGATACGGGGACTTGATAGTAGAGTATGTCAGCACCATAGATTTTATGTAGGGTGCATATAGTATATATATTATATGAGTGACTTATCTATATATATATATATATATATACTTAAGTATGGGGACTTTCTACTATGCATAAAAGTAGTTAAGTAATGAATAAATACTCCAACTTTACTATAAGTGTTTATGAATTTTGTGACATCATTGGGTTTTTTTAAATAACATAAGATATACGAGAGAGCTTAATTTTCATAAATTAAATATCTTATCCATAGTATTTATCGGAGTGAAATCTTATGGGAAAGTTAACCTAGAATAAACTTCATAGATTACTAGGACGGTAGGCGTGCACACTAGAGGAGAGGTGAGAATTTTTCAAGAGAGTGTCACTTACTAATATGGTTGTTACATTAGCCGGTAAGCTTTTTAAATACTTGCAAAACTATTTTTTAAACTGTTTTAAACTCGAGCACTGACCCGTTTCCTGTTATTTCTCTTTTATTATATATATATGTATATATTACAGGTGCCCATCCACAGGGGCGTCATGCTTAGATTTCTTGGGACGGATGCGTTAAAGCTTAGATGGGAGTTGTAGGCCATTGCTTAGATGACCTCGTTGATTGACTCCACTCTTATTATAGTTCTGATTAGTTAGGGAATGTGTCGCCCATTTCCTTATTCAATTGGATGGTCAGAGATTTTTATTCATTTATTTTTCAGTATTTAGTACTCTTTGGGATGTAATTCGTGTCAGGATGATTTCATTTGTAGTTTTTAGACTTGGTATTGGTTTATCTGAATGGTTAAATTCTTGTGTGTTCCTTGCCATCTTTAACATTTATATAATCGTAAACTATTAATTATTTAAAAGGTTTTCTTAATGGAATTAAATAAAATAGAAATAAGGTTTAATTTGTTTTGACACTTAGCTTAATTATGTAGGGCGTTTAAATTGGAAACTTTATTTTGCGACAGTGATGCTAAGAATAAACCAACCGTTCACCTTTATTTTTAATTTAATAAAGGACTGATCACCCGGTATTTAATTAGGCGGGGTGTCACATAATATGATTGGGTCCATCCAATTAGGAGCTTTTTGGATGGTGAGGACTTTTTCAGTCATCTTTGGCTTCATGATGGCTTAATGGGCAATCTATTCCATCTAAACTTTCTTTTGAGATCAGAGTCAAATGCTAAACATAAAGTGGCCAAAGCATCAACATGGTTTTTATTTCTTAAACCTAAGGACCAGGTCCTGGGAAACTTGTAAGTATGTTGGCATGCGCTCATCTCTGGAATTACAATCTCCTAATATTTTATTAGATATCAACCTTAAATCAAATAAGACACTAAGGTGACTTGTGCTAAGGGATAGTGCCTTCCTCAATTTGGCAATGAAGGCTTCGTATTCGAACTCGTCGTTGGATGAATCAAATCCAAGTCTAATTCCTTACTCGAGCGTGGTTATTCTAGAGTTATAAGGATAATCCCCACTCCAACCTTTTTTAAGTTAGAGGCTCGTCGACATAGAGCATCAAATTACTAAATTGCTCACACTCTTCATCGTTGACTTAGTTGGCATGTTCCTCTTCGTCAGACTCCTTCCCTCCGGTTAACTCAATGATGAAATTTATAATACCTACCCTTTGTCACAGTTCTTAGTTGATAGTGTATATCGACCCTCTATGATTCCATTGACCATTTAGACATCCGTCCAATGAGGTCAGCCATTATGACTTCCTTGACTAGAAAGGAGGTGATAACAATGATTGAGTGAGCTTTAAAATAATGCTTCAGTTTCTATGAGGAGATCACAAGAGGGTAAGTTAGTTTCACAAGAGGAAGGTAGCATTTCTATGCATACAATATTGTATCTCTATTATAATATATTACAACTTGTGTTCGCTCTTTGTTACATATTAAAGATATGTTAACTGCATGGTCAGACACCACGAGATATAAGTAAACTAGATCTCGTGGATTTGGGACAACGAGCATAGGTGGTCATCTTAGATAAAGATTGATTTCTTCAAGATCCCTTTAGCATTATTCATTCCAGGCTAGGCCCTTATCTTCTTTCAGAGTTAAAAAATTTGTTGGCACTTATGAGGATTTAGAGATAAAGTGGTTGAGCAGTGCTAATATTTTGATCAACTTTTGAACATCTATAATTGTTTCTGGAGCCTTAACATTATTAATCGCCTCAATCTTGTCCGGGTTTGCCCTGATTCTCCTTTGGCACACTAGGTAGCCCAGTAACTTCCCAATTTGTACTCCAAATGAGCATTTAGCACGTTAAGCTTCATCCTGTAGTACCTAAGGACCTTAAACGTCTTCACTAGATACTTTAGGTGATCATTTTTGTCCTTTATTTTCATGATCATATCATCTATATAGACTTTTATTGTGTTACCAAGTTGATGTTTGAATATCTTGGTGACCAACCTTTGGTAAGTTTCTCCTGGGTTCTTGAGACTAAATGGAATGATTATGTAGAAGTTCAAGCCAAGGGTGGTAACTAATTACGTTTTAACTTGATGTGGACCGAACAAAGGAATTTGATGATACCTTGAGTAAAACCCTAGAAAACTCATTCATTCATGGATAGTTGTAACATCAACTAACTGGTGAATCTTTGGTAGAGGAAAGTTATCTTTGAGACATGCTTTCTCCAAGTTAGTGAGTATATGTAGACTCTCCACTTCCCACTATTCTTCTTGAAGACAACTGGATTATAAAGCTACTCGGGGAATTGAACTTCTTTAATGGACTTTACCTCATATTTTTTTTCAAATTATTCTTCCACATCTTTTTCCTTCTCGAGAATTGTTCGGCCTGCCTTTTATGTGATTGATGAGAATACTAGGTCCACATTAAGTCAATGGTACATGACTTAGAAATCAATCCCAGGCATATCATAAGATAGCCACGCATATTCATCTTGATTCTATTTGATAAGAGATATCAACTCCTCCTTTTGTGATCATTATATAAGATATTGATAAAAAATTTATGCTCAGGGTGTGAGTCATTGAACATGGATTCTTGTAATGGTTCTATGACTTTATTTGTGGGTTCCACCCTTATTTCTTCCACCCTCGGTATTTCATAATTTAGTTGCTACTTGGATGGGGTATTCTCATATTTGGTCAAATCATCAGAAACCACTTTCTCTTTCTTCATTTTTGTTTTAGGCCTGATGGTAGCGATAACGCATTATCGAGAAATGACCTAATTTCCCCTTATCTCCATTATCCCCCCTTTGGTGATGCATTTGAGATTTTGTTGAAAAGTGGAAGGGTCGTCCTTCATGGTGTGAATCCATCCTCTTCCAAAGATATACTTGTAGTGGGAATCAATTTTCATAACTAAAAATTTGATCAACTTAAAGATATTTCTAGTTCATACTCATGGTATCATTTTTCCTAAAGTCATAATCATTTTTCCATCGAAGCCAACCGAAGGGATGGTAAATTTCTATGGATATTCCATTTTAAGGTTGAGATCATTGAATAATTTTAGGCATATGACCTCTCAAGAGCTTATATGGTCGAGTAGTAACTTGTACATGTCACAACAAGATATCTTGAGATTGATTTCCATCACAGCGTGATGCGGAGTTCTAACTCTACCCATGTCTTCCTTAATATTGACTATATGTTTTATAATAAATGTCTTATATTGACGGATTTTCCCATTGCGGTCTGGGAATGTTCAATCTTAAAATCCTCCATGACTACAGTAATTATCTTAAATTTCGTACAAATGGCATTACCATGAATTTAGTTCGGACTTGACGCATCGTGGATGACTAGAAACTTATGTCCCATCTCGTCATCATCCAAGACAATGTCGGGATTTTGGTCGTGCCAAATGGTGGTCTTTGTGGGCTTATTTTCCACATAGTTATCTAAGTGGCCTACTTGGCCTAACTTCTCCAGTTGGGATTTGAGCACTTTGTAATTATCTATCTTATTCCCATGCTCCTTGTGGTAGGAACACCTCATGGAAGTATTTTTTTACGAATTGTCTTTTATCTTCCTTGGCCACTTAAAACATTATTGATCTTTAAACTTATTTAAGATTCTATAGATCATCTCTTTGAAAACAGTATTGAATGTCTGGTGAGAGTTAGTGGGTCTGGCTTGTTATTATTTTTAGATCCACCATTCATCTTTTTTTGCCCTTCTTGGGATCATTTTCGCTATCTTCGTTATTGGTCATATTTGATCAATCGTTGTCGTGCTAGGTGCTAGCTACCATATCTTTTACTTTGGCATATTTCACAATCTCCATAGAGTCATATCTTTCCTATATTGGCTAACATAATTGATGGTATCAATCCTCCCATCATAAATTCTGAATTTAGGTGTGGAGAACATCTTAAGAGGTTATTATTATTCTTTTGTCTTTGAAAAATGAGACTGCATTTGACTGATGAAGACTCGCATATCCAATTTCTTAGTATATTTGGACCTTCGATGAGAAGGATGCTCGTCCATCTCTCATTAAATAAGATCAAAGATATCCTTCTTTTGATGGCCCCTATCCTAGTCTCTTTTTTTTTTTGCAGGCTCCTAATCCTGGAGCGTTCCTAATCGTGGTCTGAACTCCTTCCTCGGTTGCGAGTTTTCTTCGCCTGAGGGATAAGGCTTTGAGATCATCCTTTTTTTTATCCTCATGGATCTTATATTCTATTATCTCCAGGAAACATTGAAGTTGGATGTTTACTTCATGTTAGTGGCACACGGTGTCATCTTATTGATGAAAGTGCCTCTCAAAAGCAGCCACAAGCCATAAAATCAAGTTATATTGTGGATGATAATTTTTTTTCCACGGTTTCTTCCTCTTAGGGATGGTAACAAGTACTACGAGTTTTATGACTCCTATTAGGGTGAACCTTATAACTAACCCTAGGTGTTGGACGTCCATTTTAATTATTCTTATGGTCGTCGTTAAATGACAAACGTGGTATATGTGAGCAAGTCATTATTCCTTTTTAGCTTTCCTTCGTTGAGAAAAAATCAATTCCCACATACAATGCCAATTGTAGGTGGTAACATTATATTGTTATTGATTTAACAAAATGAAGTTAAACAGAAAGTAAAAATCATGATCACATAACACGGTAGTATGTGATTCGAAAATGTGCATACATCCACAATGTATTTCTCTCCTTATTGGTCAATTCTTAATAACAAAGATTAGTGTTTACACCATATAATTACCGTTTAATTAGAATTTTCCATGAATTATTACCAAACAAAAATTATAGCCGAGTATAATGCATGGATGTAGTGCTAAAGGGAGATTAAACACTTGACGCATGTGACAGATTTGGATGTGGTATTAAGCACTAAGTAACGGTTATAGGGGCACTAATTCACCTAGGCGTGAATCCAAATGGTTAACCATCCAACTACTTGACAATATCATGGCAATAAACTCTATAAATAAGCAACTAGAATACAAAGGAAGATGGGACACCCTTAACAAAAAATTAACTTTACTCATTTTATCCTTTATTTTCTTTCTTTTTTTCATTTATTTACAATTTTTCTTTCATCCCAAGTAGATTGTATGGTATAATGTAACATATTTTATAGTTTATTTAAAGTTTCTTGTCTTTACATTTGGTTTGTTTTATTTTATTCCTTTATATATCGTGGTGTAGTTGTTTACTTTATCGCAATTACCTTTGTTCAATTTCAAAGATTTACTTTTATTTTAGTTTATGAAATTTCCAGACACTTCTTTTGTTCTAGTTAATTATTATAATTTATCACTCACATCAAAGTTTTCCCTAAAGTAATCACAAGCCTTATTAATTGAGACATCGAACGGGAAACAATCGTCTAATTATCATAAGGCTAAGATATATTGGTTTGCAATACCACAACCTACTCTGCCATGCACACAATTAACTTAAATATATTAACCAAGAAACGTGAAAACCATAAACATACTTTTGGCATGCCCGTTAATACTCTGGTGTTGAACTATTTTTTATAATGACAATGACACATTGAAGCGATGATATCACTGAAAATGTTGATGAACTTGGCTCGACCAACTAACATATTTCCACTAATAAGCAAATAGTGGCTGAAACTGCTCATGAGTTAGGAACAATTGCTCACATAATTAAATATGATAATGGCTCCAAGGGCCAAAAGATTTCACTCAACACTTGTTATTGGTGTATCCATAAATACCAAGATAAATTAATCAACCAACTAAACTCGATTCTTGAACACCTTCAGCATATAATGAAAAATATTAGCACTATGATCACCAAAGTGACTAGTAGTTTTTTACACCTACTAGTGCAGTGTCTGATGGTCAGGGATATGCACCAGTTTGGTATAAATCTCACCATTCAATATAATACTTATCATTTGTCTACTATAGGACTAATATGGGTGAAACTAACTTTATAAATAACCTAAGGATATGAACTTACTCTAATACCATTAGTCTAAGCATGAACAAACCACTGAAGGGTTTGGAAGGACCTAACACTTACTAATAGTAGGGTTACCATAACCGAGTAGGGAGAACACCTCTCCAAGTGGTAGAAACAACTAGTTCATACCAAAATGAAACTAATTTAGGCTTTTCAGGTGCTTCGAACTATAGAATCATCAATAATCCTATGTTCGAACTAGAACTTATGGGATTGGGGAACGACGGGAGGTTTGATAACCAATTTTCTCAAGTATATCAGTCCATACCTTATCAAACATAGCCAAATTTCCCCCCACAAATTCCATCACCATTGGTACATCCAGCTCCTATAATGAACCAAAAAATTTCTCCACAAAATAAACAATTGTCTACATGGGTCGAAAGAAATGAGATTGTGGATATCATAGATGAAATTTATGGTCCTATGGCTCGGAGGTGCATACCCCAATATATAAGAAAACACATCGTGAGTGGAAGGATAAGATAGAATTTCCAAAAAGTCTTTAAATTCCTTAACTTCTCTTTTTTTTAGGAGATGGAAGTTAGTCTACTATGGAACATGTTGCAAAGTTTACAAGGCAATGTGTTGATGCTAGAATAAATGAGTATATCTAACCACATTTTTTTCCAGTTCACTCACAGATGTATCCTTTTATGTTTCATAAGTTTGCCACCTAACTCTATCCAAACATGGAAACAAATGGTAGACATGGTCCATGCACAGTTCACCCAAACATAACTAAAAGTCACCATGATTGATTTAGCTAGACTAAACCAAAAACCTGATGAGAAAGAAACTACCTTCATGAATAGGTTTAAAAGGTCTAGGAATAAGTTCGAAATAATACTACTTAAGTCTAAATTTGAAAAATTATCCAAGAATGGGTTAAAATTTAGACTTCGAAAGAAATTTGATGCAACTAAATTTAAGGATTTGATAGAATTAACTACCAAAGTATATAGATATGAGGCTCTTCTAGAGGAGGATAACGAAGAAATACAACTTCTTTTAAGTCATCTTATAAGGATCTGATCCTGGAAATAGATATTGTTGAGATTAGAGGAACTAAAACTATAGTCTGTGAACCATTTCTTCGACAGAACTCAACAACATGATATTTTTCCACTTAATCGAAAGGAATGATAGAATTGTATTCATTTAATATTTCTAAGGAAGATGAAATCTTTGATTTTCTCTTAGAATCAAAGATGTTAAAATCGACTCATGATGCTAAAATTCCAACTAAAATTAAAGGAAAAAACTATTGTAAATGGTATAATATTTTCTCCCACTCAACTAATTCTCACCATGTTTTAGCGATAGGATTAAAGAGTTAATTAGGTAAGGAAAACTCTAGTTTCCTGAAAAATAAGAGAACGACGTGGTTGTTGACGACAACTCATTTTCCAACCTAAAATAAGTAGGAACAAATATGAAGTCAATTCAATTGCCTCAAAATAACGGGCATGTTGAATTTAAGATGAAGACTAAGGCTGAGTTAAAGGATTCAAAGCCTGAAACTATTGAATACCTACACCAAAAGGTCATGAAATATATATACATCAAGTGTGGGGAACAATATGCATAGATGTTTTAGTCTGTGTCTTCGAAGGGAAATCAACAACTAAAACGAAACAAGAATGGGAAGATTGCATATACTGTTACAAACACCCCATCCTAGGATGCCCCTAAACACCTCCTTAGGATCATAGCGCCCACTCGTTCACCTCAAACCCGAGGTTATACTCCGAGTACCGATCTAGTGGCCACCGGGCACTCTCGGCCCGTTTAACTCCGATCAACTTCCTTATCAAAGTAACAACTCAATGAATATTTTAAGTGCTTTGAATCCCCTTTCCAACGGTCTGCCCCTTGTGAAAATCAGTCTTACGGTCTAGATGAACGGTCCATTTTACTACCAAAAATTAATTTGGAGGCCACCAAGCACTTTCGAGCCCTGTTTAACTCCAATCAACTTCCTTCCTGAGAAAAATCTCAATGAATCTTAGAAGGGATCTAAATCTTCTTTTCGATGGCCTAGCCCATGCACTAATTGGACTTATAGTTCGGACGAACGATCTATTTATCCCGAAAATTGATCTAGAGGCCACTGTGTGCCTCAAGCCCTATTTAATTTTAGTTAATTCTCCATCTTGAGTGAAGCTCAATGAATCTTTGAAGGGATATAAATCCACTTTACAATAGTCTACCACATGTGTGAATCACCCTTACGGTACGGACGAACGACCCATTTTACTTCAAAGGCTCACGAAGTGCTTTCGAGACCCGTTTGACCTTGGTCAACTCTCTGATACACCAATAACCTATGAGTAATCTTACATATTCTTAACAGCACAACCATAATATATTACTAGGCTCATATTTCATAAAATATCAACTCAAGTGACAATATTACATAACTTATAGCTTTTAAATTCATTAGGGAGCATCGTATATTTTTCTCATAGTTTATTAAATTTACTAAGGATTTTATTTTATAATTATAGAATTAAACATAGTAGGAAATTTGGTGTAAGAGTGAGGGTGCAATTGAACTTAAATAATGCTTGGAGAACAATTTAGGTTAATGTTTAATAAGGTAAAATAATAAAAGAAGGAAAAGGAAAAGTTTAGGGTAAAAATGAAAGGGAGGCTAAGCTAGAAATGGGCCCGCTATACCAATCAGGGTCGACAAGCCATAATGGCGGTCAGGAAGAGAGAGACATAGGTTTGTTTAAAAGGGTGGTTAAGTTCATTTTTTTCTTCTTTTGTGTTATACACTTCCCACTCTTCTCTTCTCTATCATTCCCTCTATAACAAACATATAACACACCCTACTGCCTCATGTTCCCAATACACAAATTAACCATTAAACCTTAACTAAATTCAATAACAATTACATATTCCCAACCTATAAATACACTATTTTATTCAAGACAATAATTAAACTTTTTAGGAGGATTTTTACGACACTAATTGGGTCAATTCTAATGAACTTTTGGAAGGGCAATTGGATACATAATTCAATCAATTGAAGGAGACTAGTCTGTACACATTTTTAACACTTTTGAAGATTGATTTGCTTCAATTAAGGTAAGATAATTCGACTCTCTCCTTTCATGTTATAAATAATAATTTCTACCTAAATATTTTTATAAATTATAAAATTGATGTTGAAATAACTAAGGTTTTGTAATACCCCACTTTACTACGATCAATATTGTCCGTAATTTAACCACCACTCACACTGATATGGGATTTTATTATCTTTAAATCCACAAACTGTTGTCAGTGGGGTTTGCACCTCTAACATGTGCATCATTAATCACGTGCCTTACTAATGGAGATAGAAGGGCTCGGAGTTAGAAGAGTGTAAATATACATATATGAACCATTATTTCCCTCACCCAAGTGATGTGGAATGTGAATATTTGGCTACCAAACCAACAATGGGACCAGTCTGTTACAATCCACCCCCTTAGGGATCTTAAGGTCCTCGTTGGGATGAAATCAACCATTACTCAATACATTGGCACACTTATTCCAGCTAGACACTATCTCTAATACCATTCTATAATTCCCCACTCTATCACCATTGATATTGTCCCCAATTTAACCACCACTCACAGCGGTATGGGGTTTTTTAGCTCTAAATTCAAAATTTGATGTCAGTAGAGTTTAAACCCCTGACATGTGCATTATTGATTAGGCATAAATTCTTCCTAATTTATCCCTTGATTTAGTTACTTTTAGCACCTCGAACAACGTAATTGAGTTGGATTTATCTCATAACTGTGCTACTGACTGATCCTAATGAGTACACCGAGTTTCTGGTATTTTATAGTAATTTTGCAGGTATTTGATGTCAAGAAACGAAAGAAGGAAATCGGTAGAATCAATAAAGAAAGAAGGAAAAGTCTCAATGGCAAAAGCGTAATTTCTACACGGAATTCGGATGAGGTACCTAAAGAGAAGTTGAAGACATCTCATTCACGAGCACAAAGGAAGAAATGGCACCCCAATTGGAATCCCGAAACAAAAGTTATGAGCAGTCAAAGAGGAGCCAGAAAGTCAAATAGCCGGACCGGTCTGCCCCTTCCCCGGACCGGTCCGCCTTGCCAAACTCCAGAAGACCCCAGATCGCATGCAAACCGAAGGATGCAAAAATAAAAGGAACAGGTCCGCCCCCGGACCGGTCCACCCCAAAATAAAAAGAACCGATCCGCCTTGGGGGCAGAGCGGTCCGCCTAAGACCCAGACCAGTCCGGTCTTCGAGATCTGAAAATCTTTTCTCTTCCTAAAAAGACTCCTAGTGCAGCTGACTTCCGATATTATTGTAGGGTATAAAAGACCCGATTTAGTATTGTTATAGACAAAAAGAATTAGTAGGTTTTACCTCTCCTTTTTCAGAAACCCTAGCTTAGTTAATATTTTCAGATTTATTTCAAGGATTGAAGATTTTATTCAGTGATTTCTGTGAGTATATGTTTCTTTCATTGTTTCACTTAGTGCTTGGATAATATTAGTGATTAATTTTTAGTTCTAATTCTTTTCTACATCTAATTATTATTTTTCTTAGAGTAATTATGAGTTCCTACACATTAATCCTTGTTTCCATCCTTTTCAACATGTTAGGCTCGATTTCTTAAGGCCGTGATACATGAACCCAGCCTGATGCGTTAGTGCGTGTGTATAAAATTAATCCATTAAATGTAATGATTGACCTTGATCGTATTGCGTAGTTGCACAACGATTGTAGATCCTTATATCTCGTTCGCCTCTGGGTACTCGTTATGATTTAGAGTGCAATTCGAATGCTACTATCGTGATACCGATTTACTCATCCTCAGATTAAGTATGACGCGGGCTTGAACCTCGTATAGGTAATGCTTGGGAGTACTAAATTCCGGGTCAAATCAATCAGATAAATTTAAGATTAGTATTATATCCTCACTACACTAGGGTTGGGGGATTGTATTCCCGCCCTATTCTTCTCATCATTTAAAACAAAAAGTGTCAAATCATCCTTCATTCATAAATTAGGTAAGTTAGTGTAGTTGCAATTTTTTTTTTATAATTTCATATTTGCATTTAGTTATAATCATACCCAAAATCAAATCATTTTCCCTTTATTTTTAGAGTCAAGGTTAGGATTCCTCCGTCTTTCCCATCGTCACAACTTCGTTGTCCTTTTTCCCTGAGGATCGTGTGACACCCCGACTAATTAAATATCGGGTAGCTACTCCTTTATTAAATTAATTCAAAATGCCAAGCTGGCTCAGTTAATAGCATCACTGTCGAAAACATTTTATTATTACTAACCACCTAGTATTTAAAAAGTAAGTTGCCAAATTTTAATTTAAGTCTGATTAACATGCAACAAGTGTAATAAAGAAAAAATAACACCATTCACCATACTGAAGTAAAAAGAATAACCATCACATAAGGTAATTAAAGTCTGGAGGGAAACTCCTCACAACAATCCCATAACTGAAATAAGTAAACCGAATACTGAAACAATACATGCTAGAGTCTGAAAACTGAAATGTAAAAGATGTCTCTAATGGAAATGGGCAACATGCCCTACAACTGATAGATAATGAATCTGGAATCCAAGTGATAGAAGCGTCTACAATCAAATCCCTGTAGCTTCCACAAACAGCTACAGCTCGTCATCAGAATGAGAATCCTATGCTTGGTGTCCTTGTGGCTGGGCACCTAAAATGGTTTTACAAAGAAAAATAGATTTGAAAAGCAAACGGGTCAGAGCCCGAATGTGGAGTTATATTTTAAAAACCTGCAAGTGCTTTAAAAACATTTAAAACATTAAATGCAAAGTACATGTTAGGACGTGCACTCACATGATATTCTCACCTCTCGTCTAACTGTGCACTCCTAACGTAAGTACCCATCTAGAGTGATACAAACTACTAGCTAAGTGACAACATATCTATCTAGACTATCATAGGTCCTACCCTTATTACTCGGTTCTATTAACATTATAACACTCGTAATTAAGTGGGGGTTTAACGCAAACTCAGATGCTCAATATGCAATATATTACTATCAGCTAACTCGTTATGTTTCTCGAAACAATATTGTAATTATATTCACAACAATAACATGAAGGTTCTCATTAATTAAGTGTATATTATTCGCATCATAAATATACAATACAAGCACCCCGAGAACTAAGCTGTGGTGCACACATACTCTGCTATCCATCCCGGTACATCACGTACATAAGGATTACATATTCCGAATCTCTCAGGAATAGTTCACAGATAACAACATCACAAATAATGGAGGCGAACACAGTCACATCACATAGGTCACGCACATACCTACGCTCCTACGATCAGCGGACTTATTAATATCCCAATAAGTCTTTCTATGACCTATGTTCATCAAGGTAACCAGTCTAAATCCGGGCAACACAAGGATTAGAGGGCCCTAAGCGAACGTAAACCTCCCGTGATAGAAAGTATGGTAGGTATGTCATACACACAATTCATATACCAATACTAAGTAAACACACATCTTAGTAATTCCGTAGTTTAATCGTAGTACATATCGCATTCTCGTACTAACTTATAATTATCACTCTTTATACTATTCCGGTTTATAATCATACGCGCCATAATTTACTCACGTCGTAGTAGACGCTCACGTCTCAACCCAAATCGTCCATTTAATATAACTCTCGTATATAATTTACTCCTCATAATAACCCAAAAGTCCCAAATCCATCAATACATCATCAAGGAATGTTAACTCTACCCTCGAACAAGTTTACGGGACTCCAAAAATCAAAACATTCCAAAAAGGACCAAACTGTCAACTCGTTAGAAGTCTCGTTCGAACGAGACTATTCGAACGAGATTCCACTGTCAACTCGTTAGAAGTCTCGTTCGAACGAGGCTGTTCGAACGAGATTCCAGTTCATTCGAACGAACTGTACCTTCTAACGATATCTCGTTCGAACGAGATATCGAACGAAATCCCTTCTCGTTATCAGTGACTGGTCAACTCGTCAGAAGCTCGTTCGAACAACCTGGGTAGGGGCTTCTAACGACCTGCCAGTTTCATCCCAAATTTCTCTAAGTTTCGTTTTTCACCATTTTTACTCCTCAAATCTTCTCCAAAGTTCGTCCCAACAATGTTTTAAGTTCTCTAATCATCCTAAAACATGCTAAGGTCATAAACTAACATCTTTTAAGGCTTTATTGCACCCTATACATCATTAAATCATAAGATTCTATATTTTTCCCCAATTTTTATAAGAACATGAACGCTAGATCTTTATCATCATCAAATCCCCGAATTAAATCCGTTTTTGTTACAACCAACATACATTAATACCTGAATAATCATCTCTATGTAATTCTACATGCGATTTGTCCTCAATATTCAAGTTGTAAATCCAATTAACATGGGTTTTCATTCAACTTTCAAGAACAATTAAAATTCTTCAATTTCTAACATGGAAAGGTCATTCTCTGAAATTAAATGGAATAAAGTCACTTGCCTTGGTTGTCTCTGAGTTTGGTGTAGGTTTGATGAAGCTTTTCTGCAGAATTTCTTCTCTCCAAGCTTCTTCTCCAATGGTGGCTTAAGGTGGCTAGGGTTTGATTTGGGGAACTTAGAAAACTCTTCTAATAACCTACGTAGCCTTCTAGGTTAATATGGGTTGGTTAGGGGCTTAGTGGGTCAAATCCACATCAGATGTAATTAACCAATTTTCGTCACTTTTAATTTCCCAAAATACGAAATTACCAAAATACCCTTTATGATGTCGGTATGGCCTAAAAATACCCCGGGATCCAAATTACACCCCCGGCTAGTGTTTTCTGACTATCTCGACCCTTCCGGACGCGTTGGAGCACTCAAAATGACCATACGGTTTATAGATTTTAAATTCACTTTTATAATCAAAATATTACACCGTGACGCGGCGGTCCCACGCGTCTCAACAAAATTTCTAAAATGCCGTATATAAATCTCACGACAAATTTCATAATTCCAAATTCATATATAATCATATATGCACATAATCAAATAACAACTCGCATCTCGTTAGTATTTATAACCCGAATTAATTTCCAATTAATACGCATTTAATTAATTAATCCCAAAAATAAATATAGCCAAAAGTACGGGGTATTACAGATCGATACCCGACTTGTCGGATTATTACTTGAGCGACAGGCTTACACTTGAGCCTAGAGTGAACGCATTTCTGAGACACATTTTCAGTCGCGTCAAGTTTTTGGCGCCGTTGCCGGGGAATTAGGTAGACTCAGGATTAGATTGAGTCAATCCAAAGCTTTGACCAAAAATTTCAAAAATCCAAAAACATAAAAAAAAAAAAAAAAAAAAAAAAAACACAAAAATTTAAAAAAAACACAAAAAAGATTCACCATCATCTCTCCTAAGCTTTAATGCAAAATTCTGAAACCACTCCCACACCCCATAATACTCCAATCAACATTCACGAAATCCAATTGTTGAGTATAACCCTGATAGTCCCCACACTCCAAACACCCCACAGTTCTGGATCCCACCTCCCACACCGTCGCACTCAATCTCCGATAACACTCCCTTTCCCTTCTTAGGACACACTTCGAGCACACCCAGTGAGAACACCGAGTCAATCAGTGAGGGAGAGATGTCTCAACACGGCAGTGCACCCGCCGGTGAGGAAGAGCCCCCATATCGTCCGATTAGAGAATTCTTATATCCCGAGCGTACTGTCACTCTGGGATGCATTATACTCCCGTATAATGCCGGGAAATTACGTTTCAAAAATGGGATGATCCAGATGCTACTGCATTACCACGGTATGGATTCTGAAAAGCCATACCTCCATATTAGGGAATTTGAGGACGTGTGTGATACTCTCAATGATCAAACCTGCACACAAGAGGTAATCCGCCTCAAACTCTTCCCTTTCTTGCTCAAAGATAAAGCTAAGGCCTGACAATGGTCTTTACCTCCAAGCTCGATTCCATCCTAGAATGAGCTATAGTCGAAATTTCTCAAGAAATTCTTCCCACCACATCGAACAATCTCCATAAAGGCTCAAATTCAAGCATTCAGGCAAGTTGAAAATGAGTCATTCCATCGATGTTATGAACGTTTCAACGAGTTAGTTGCTTCATGCCCCCATCATGGATTTGATTCAGCGCAAGTCATCTCTTTTTTCTATAACGGGTTGAATCTTAACTCCAAACAACTTGTTGAAACAATGGGAAGTGGTCCGTTTATCGATTTAGATGCCCAGGATGCTGAGCTTCACTTGAGGTATGTCGTCGAGACTACCCAATCCTGGGACACTTCTGATCCCAACACTCAAAATCAAAATAGACAAGCGACCACTACTCCGTCAGCATCCGGCCTATTCCATGTAGATAAGAATTCTATGACGAATAGCCGATTAGAGACTCTTGAGATAGAATTTCGAGATCTGTGCGAGATATATTGAAAAGGACTAGCTGGACCCATTCCAAACCCAGTCGTAAAGGTGTGTGCTATTTGTGAGGCGGGACATTCAACTGAGGAATGCCCGACGATACCCGCCTATAAAGCAATGCTGCAAGAGCAAGTTAGTAGTGTAGGAGGTTTTAAGGGTAATTTCGGTACCCCGCACGGGAATTCATACAACCCTTCTTGGAAAAATCATCGCAATTTTTGTTATGGGTAACAACAGGCCGCAATGAACCCTCCTTCGCATGTTGCCCCTCCTCCACCACAACACTTTCAACAAGCTCCACACATGCAAGGGCATGTGCAAGCACCGCCACCTCAAGGAAATTATATTCCACCACAGCGGAGAACTCTCGAGGATACCATGAATCAATTCATCGCAAGCCAGACCGCAACCAATGCCAAATATGATCGTCTGATTGGCGACATAAATGCGAATCTGTCTAAAATACAATCCTCATTGAGTGTTCAAGAGAAGGGAAAGTTTCCTACCCAAGGCCAATGACCCCTCCCCCCCCCCCCCCCCAAGGTCAACCTAGTGTTAGCTCCACCTCCACTGAACATCAGGAGCAATGTCAAGTTGTTACCACTCTTCGTAGTGGGAGAGTTGTTGACTTATCACCTCCCCCACCCGACACAACGAAAGCCAAGGAGATTTCGCCCGGCACGAAAGAGGCCGAAGATGTCCCCTTGAATGAGAGTGACCAAGAAGCTGCTAGTGGGCCAGAGGTAGTAGTGAAACCGCCTTCTGCGGCACCGTTTCCTCAAAGGTTGATTCCGTCCCACAGAGGAAACCCACGTGATGACGTGATAGAAGTGCTAAAGCAGGTCAAGCTTAATTTACCTTTCCTTGAGGCCATTAAACAAATTCTAGCGTATGGCAAAGTTATCAAAGACCTGTTGATGGTTAAGAGAAAGATGAAAGTGAAGAAGAACGTCTTTCTAGCACAAAATGTGAGCTCCATCCTACTAAATGAACTCCCGCCTAAATTCAAAGATCCCGGTGCACCCACCATATCCTACATCATTGGGGAGAATAAAATTGAAAAATCCTTACTTGACTTGGGAGCAAGCGTAAATATACTCCCTTACTCCATTTATAGGCAACTTAACTTGGGCGACCTCAAGCCCACGAAGGTCACTCTCCAATTAGCGAATCGAACCGTGAAGATCCCAAGAGGTATAGTCGAGGACGTGATCGTTCAAGTTGACACTTTCTACTTTCCAGTGGATTTTGTCATTTGGGACACGGAGCCCTCCTTCCACTCGAGTAATCATGTTCCCATCATCCTTGGGCACCCTTTCCTAGCTACGGCTAACGCAATCATCAATACTAGGAATGGGCGAATGCAACTCACATTTGGGAACATGACCTTGGATACCAACATCTTCCACATAGCCCAGAATGAAGGGGAGGAAGATGATCTTCACGCGGTGAGACTCATAGATGAGATAGTAGAAGAGTACTTTGAGGAGAATTACTGTGGAGACACTTTAGAATCCTGTCAAGCGGTGAGATGCGAGAGTGAAGGGACGTACACCGACTTCTAGAGGGAGGTTGAAGAGTTGAACGAGCTACTCGATGAGAGTAAGTCGGACGAGGACGTGAGAGAGGTTAATTGGGTTTCGAGATTCGAGGAATTACCTCCGAGGGATACACACATGGTTCCCTCCAGTGAAAAATTTCCAACCCTCGAGTTAAAAAAACTTCCCTCCCATATTAAATATGCATATCTAAGAGAGGATGAGACATTTCCTGTTGTTATCTCCTCTAGCCTAAATGAAGGGCAGGAGGGTAAATTATTGAAAATTATGAGGAAGCACCAAAGTGCTTTTGGTTGGTGCATAGCTGATTTGAAGGGGATAAGTCCTTTAATTTTCACTCATAAGATCCATCTCGAAGAAGATATCAAATCTTCTAGAGAAATGCAAAGAAGACTGAATCCCAACATAAAAGAAGTTGTTAGAACCTAAATAATCAAATTATTGGATGCCGGGATCATCTAACCAATCTGGGATAGCAAGTGGGTAAGTCCTATTCAAGTCTTACCGAAGAAGTCGGGTATGACTGTGATTGAGAATGCCAAGGGAGAGTTAGTTCCCCAATGTACCACCACCGGGTGGCGCGTTTGCATTGATTATCGGAAACTCAATGCGGGAACCAGGAAAGACCATTTCCCCTTGCCATTTATTGATCAAATGCTTGAAAGAGTAGCGGGCCACCCTTACTATTGCTTCCTTGATGGTTATTCTGGGTATAACCAAATGGAGGTAGATGTACTTGACCAGGAGAAGACGACCTTCACTTGCCCTTTTGGCACGTTTGCCTACAAATGTATGCCATTTGGCTTGTGTAATGCACCCGCGACCTTTCAAAGGTGCATGTTGAGTTTATTTAGCGACATGATCGAGAGAGGACTCGAAGTGTTCACGGAAGATTTCAGTGTTTTTGGCACCTCTTTCGATCATTGTCTAGAAAAACTGGAAAAAGTACTTACCCGATGCGTGGAAAAGAACTTAGTGCTGAATTGGGAGAAGTGCCATTTCATGGTCACCGAGGGAATAGTTATTGGCCACATTGTATCATCCAACGGAATAGAAGTTGATAGGGAAAAGATAGATGTCATAGCTGACCTTCCCCCACCGAAATCGCTGAAGGACGTGCACTCTTTTTTGGGTCACGCGGGGTTTTATCGAAGGTTCATTAAGGACTTTAGAGCCATCGCTAGGCCTTAAGAAACTTACTCATGAAGGAATCCCCATTTGAGTGGACGGAAGCATGCCAAAGTTCTTTTGACAAATTGAAGACCATGCTTGTGTTCGCTCCCATCATGCAAGTTCCGAATTGGTCCTTACCATTCGAACTTATGTGTGATGCCAGCGATTACGCGATTGGGGCTGTTTTGGGCCAACGTAAAGATAAGCAAGCTCATGTCATCTACTACGCCAGTCAGACTCTTATCGGACCTCAACTCAACTACTCTACCACGGAAAAGGAGTTGCTAGCGGTAGTCTTTTCCCTTGATAAGTTCTGGTCATATCTCATTGGTTCTCCTATAATTATTTTCACCGACCACGCAGCTTTGAAATATCTACTTGCGAACAAAGACGCCAAGACGCGCCTCATAAGGTGGATCCTACTCCTACAAGAGTTCAATCTCTCCATCAAAGATAAGAAAGGAGTAGAAAATGTCGTTGTCGACCATTTATCTCGTCTTTCGTCCGACGTACCTAGTGATCCCGTACCCATAGACGAACATTTTTCGGATGAGCAGCTTTTATTTACCTCTTCATATCCCTGGTTTGCGGACATAGTGAACTATCTTGTCACGGGAGCCGTCCCTCCCGACTGGACATCGCAAGATAAGAAGAGGTTTCTTACTTGGTCGCGCATGTTTTTTTACGATGATCCATTCCTTTTTAAATACTGTGCAGACCAAATCATCCTACGATGTGTACCGGATGACGAAATCCCAAAAGTCATCCAGTTTTGTCATTCGGAATTTTGTGGAGGTCATTTTTTGACGAAAAAGACGGTTTCTAAAATTCTGCAATGCGGCCTCTATTGGCCCACAATCTTCTGGGATGTGAACGATGCTTGCAAATCATGCAATAGGTGTCAACGGATGGGAGCCATTACTCGACGAGACATGATTCCTCTTACCCCTATACTCATCATTGAGATATTTGACTGTTGGGGTATTGACTTCATGGGTCCTTTCCCTCCATCCTTTGGTTTCCTATACATCCTCGTCGCGGTAGAATACATTTCTAAATGGGTGGAAGCTATAGCTACCAAGACTAATGACCACAAAGTGGTGATAAAGTTCCTGCAGGAACACATACTTTCCCTCTTCGGTGCACCGAAAGCAATAATTAGCGATAATGGTACGCACTTTTGCAATAGGCCTTTCGAGAAGCTTATGAGAAATTATGGTGTCGTTCACAAGGTTGGAATGACATATCACCCACAAACGAATGGACAAGCCGAGCTAGCAATTCGGGAAATCAAGAACATTCTTGAAAAGACCGTCAATCCTACCCAAAAAGATTGGTCCCTTAGATTAAACGATTCGCTATGGGCCTACCGTACCGCATATAAGAATCAACTCGGCATGTCCCCTTTCCGCTTTGTGTATGAAAAACCTTGCCATCTTCCTGTTGAGCTCGAACACAGGGCGTATTGGGCGATTAAGCAATTGAATTATGCCATGGATAAGGCCGGTGAAGCCTGCAAGCTTCAATTGAATGAGTTAGAAGAACTACGCAATGATGCGTATGAGAATGCCAAAATTTCAAAATAGAGGATGAAACTCGCTCATGATAGCATCATTCGACGAAAAGAGTTTCTCCCCGGGCAAAAATTTCTCCTCTACAACTCTCGACTTCACCTCTTCCCAAGCAAGTTGCGATCACGTTGGTCTGGCCCATTCGTCGTGAAGAATGTTTTCCCCCACGGAGCTGTTGAACTAGACGATTTAAAAGGGGGAAATACATTCAAAGTGAATGGACAACGCCTAAAGCCATATCTAGAGGCGTGTGCAGAAGAAGTCGACACTATCTGGTTGTCGGACCCCGTTTACGGGGTTGAGTGAGCTGTTGAAGTGAGGTCGTCGTACCCCCGACGCGTATGGGGTGAGAGTCATGTGTGTTTTGAGAGTCGTTAGGACTAGGTTTCATTCGGGAGAAACATTCGTGTGTTTTGGGAATTCTGAGTCAAAGGGTGTTGACCAGTGAAATCGAGAGGGTCCTAGTTCAATTGGATAGAGAGGATATCGGGAACGTGAAACTTTTTGAAGAAGGGAGCTCGAAACCGAAGTAAAAGAAGTCCAGCCCAAAAACCCTGGGGCGGATCGGTTCCTTTTTCAGGAGGACCGGTCCGTCCCCAGACCGGTTCCTTTTATTTTTAAAGGAACCGGTCCTCCTGTCGAGGGTTTGAAAAGACAAAGGGCCGGACCGGTCCGACCCTACCCCGGACCGGTCCGCCTTCTGCAGACCTGCCTTCTCCTCTTCCCAAGATTCACTCCCCTTTCCCCCCAATCCCATTCATTCCCTCCAATCCGTTTTTCCTCTTCCCAGACCCAACCTTTCCCTCCCAAATTCATCCCCTTTTCCCTCCAAACCCCTTCCCTCCAAAACCAAACCCTCCCCTCCCCTTTCCACTATAAATACACCTTCAATCCTCCCTTTCTCCTCACACCTTCAACCCAAATACTCCCTTCTTCCTCTCTAGTTTTTCAAGCAACTACCTCCCTCTTATTTCCATGGCACCCCGTGTTGCCCGCACCAAATACGACTCCACCATGATCCACCCCTTCGGTCACGGAGAATACCGCTCCCGCCAAGAGGAGCGATGGTGCGCTCAATACTTCGGTTTGGGCCGCAAACTCCATATGGAGCGCGCGGTCCAATGGGAAGCTTTGCCCAACTCCGTCACCTCCCTTTTCATGGCCCGGGGTTGGTGCCGTTTCCTCAACCAACCTCACGAAGCGGTTTGGGCAACCGAAGTCCGCTTATTCTATGGTACACTCGTCCGGACGGGCCAATTCGAGGCCGAAGCTTTTGTAGATGGGACTCCCATACCCTTTTCCTTGGCCCGTCTCACGGCCAAGTTGGCCGAGTTTGATGTCCCGGATGTCCAAGAATTTACTTATCCCCAAAATGTCCCCCCGGTCGACAAGGACATTATCATGGCCCGCATTGCACCGAACATGGCTTGGGCGGGACAAACCGTCGCCGTTGGACGCCTCAACGAGAAGGCATGCCTTACATTTCATATTATGTGCGCCAACCTATTGCAAATGTCCAATGACTCTGCCATGCGGCCCTAGAAAGCTACCTTGACATATCATCTCTTCGACCCCCAAACTTCCATCCATTTGGGCTGCACCTTATACGTGGACATCATCAACGCGTCCTTGGATGAGAAGGGCGTCACCCCACTTCCTTATGCCCGATTAATCACGTCCATCCTTAAGGATGCTGGCATGAGGCTCCGAGCGACCATACGTGCCTCCCCGGTCCTTTCGGATAAGGGACCCGCACCAAAAGCGCCAAACAGCTAGCCGTCCTCCGGGCTAGGCAGGGTGATGATGTCGAAGAGGAGGCTGCCTCGAGCGACAACAAGGAAGACGTAGGGGCAGCTGGTGAAGACGTTGAGATGGGGGATCTCGATCCGGATGAATAGTCGGCAGACGAGGAGGATGACCCAGATTTCGAGTGGGCGGGAACGGACCTATCAGCGCGTATGTCGGCGCTTGAGACCAACTTTAACACCTTTCAACCAACTACGAGCGCGACATGAGCATCGTTCTCCGCTTCCAAGAGGACATCTATCGGCGCATAGGGGACCTTAATGAGCCACTACCTTCCTAATACCATAATCCCTATGACCCCAACGCGCCCGGTTCCTCCCATCCCCCACCCCGGTGATGCTTTATATGGTGTTGGCAGTTTTTTTTCTTTATTTTTCCCTGTCCACAGTTGTATGTTTTCCCCTGCACATATAACACAGTCCTGTTGTAATAAAAACTGCATTTTCTCTATTTGTTTATTTTATGTTTCCGCACTTTTTATTCGCTTTGAGTTAGATTTTAGTCCTTTTTGCTTAAGGACAATGCAAAAGTCTAAGTAAGGGGGGGTCACAAGTGCGTATTTCTAAAGCTTCACAAATTTTCCAAAATGCCCAAAAATTTCCAAAAAAAAATCATAAAATTTTGAAAAACCCAAAAATATTTTTGTTCAAAATAAATAAAAATTGGAATTCAAATTTTTTTCAAAAATATCATTAAAAGTCGAATTGAAGTCTCAAGTTGTAAAATTCAACGTACACAAAGCCAAAATTGACCAAAGATGTAAATTGAGCGAAAATTGACGACTTAACGAATAAGTGTGGAGATTAACAAACCCGGTGAGATTCGAGCCTATCACTTTTTGCGAGTTTTTAAATCAATCCGAGTTAATTGTTAACTCAAAGTTCTTTTCAGCGCCTAAAACGTTGTCAAGGATCTCATTCCTTTCGTTTTGATCGGTTTTGAAAAATGTGTGTAATATTGGTTTGAAAAATGTGCCAAATTGATCTCTAAACGTAAAATTCATCTCGAAACGCATACGGTAACGCAATTGGCATTTTGGGCAATGAAGTAGGCCCTCGTTTGTCACCCCAAAATATTGGCCAGAAAAAATAGCGAAAAATTACCCCTTTTGTAACCCAATTTGAGCCAAACAAATTGCCCCTTTCGTTTGATAACCCAAAAAACCCAAACACCAGGAATTGTGAAAAATGAGAAAATTCAGAAATTAAGTCCGGAAAGTGCATAAAAAGGGTCAAGAAATAAATAAATATGCTCAACAAAATAAAAAAAATAAACAAATGAGAAATAGCCCGAAAAAAGCACAAATGTACATCATTAATGACTTTTTCGATTCCAACCTTCCCGACAATTGTCATTTTACCCCATATACCTTAAAACTCGAAAAAGTCCTAACCGAGTCTAAATTGCGAAATTGGTTACCGCGTGGAGAGCTAATACACCAAAAGATAATAAAGGAGATTAAGTGTGCGAAATAAAAGCTATGTTCCCATTTTTAAAACCGTAATCCTTTGATGAGGTCCTTTCACCACAAAATTTATGTCTTTCTAACCGTATGCGTGATTTTGCTTCCATTACATTTACTCTTTATATATCACGCATACCAAGAGAATAGCCATAATCCGAGAGATTCGTATGTGAGAGCATTCCGTGAGAAATTGAAATCAAAAAGAATTTTTGGATAAGTAACGTAATGATCAATCGGTGGAAATTAGCGGTTATATTTCTGGCTACGCACACACACACCACGGTTTGAGACTTGTAAATATGACTTGATGATGACTATTTTCTGGAAAAGTTTGAATTGCACAATTTTTGCATATTTTGAATTCTCTTTGAGTCGAATTTTGTGAGTATATTCTCTGCAAACCTTCACGAGACAACACTCGTCCTACTAGGGTAACCTAGGGGTTTAACGGCTTGTTGCATACGCTAAATGCAATCGCTTGCCCGCGAAAAAGGTATTTTATCCCAATAAAATGATTTTTAAAGAGTTGAGCCACGCTAGGATTCTTTTACATTGCTCGGGACGCGCAAAGTTCTAAGTTAGGGGGGTTTGATTAGGCATAAATTCTTCCTAATTTATCCCTTGATTTAGTTACTTTTAGCACCTCGAACAACGTAATTGAGTTGGATTTATCTCATAACTGTGCTACTGACTGATCCTAATGAGTACACCGAGTTTCTGGTATTTTGTAGTGATTTTGCAGGTATTTGATGTCAAGAAACGAAAGAAGGAAATCGGTAGAATCAAGAAAAAAAGAAGGAAAAGTCTCAAGGGCAAAAGCGTAATGTCTACACGGAATTCGGATGAGGTACCTAAAGAGAAGTTGAAGACATCTCATTCACGAGCACAAAGGAAGAAACGGCACCCCAATTAGAATCCCGCAACAAAAGTTATGAGCAGTCAAAGAGGAGACAGAAAGTCAAATAGCCGGACCGGACCGCCCCTACCCCGGACCGGTCCGCCTTGCCAAACTCCATAAGACCCCGGATCGCATGCAAACTGAAGGAGGCAAAAATAAAAGGAACCGGTCCGCCCCCGGACCGGCGTGCCCCAAAATAAAAAGAACCGATCTGCCTTGGGGGCAGACCGATCCGCCTAAGACCCGGATCGGTCCGGTCTTCGAGATCTGAAAATCTTTTCTCTTCCTGAAAAGGCTCCTAGTGCAGATGACTTCTGATATTGTTGTAGGGTATAAAAGACCCGATTTAGAATTGTTATAGACAGGAAGAATTAGTAGGTTTTACCTCTCCTTTTTCAGAAACCCTAGCTTAGTTAATATTTTCAGATTTTTTTCAAGGATTGAAGATTTTATTCAGTGATTTCTGTGAGTATATGTTTCTTTCATTGTTTCACTTAGTGCTTGGATAATATTAGTGATTAATTTTTAGTTCTAATTCTTTTCTGCATCTAATTATTTTTTTTTCTTAGAGTAATTATGAGTTCCTGCACATTAATCCTTGTTTCCATCCTTTTCAACATGTTAGGCTAGATTTCTTAAGGACGGGATGCATGAACCCAGCCTGATGCGTTAGTGCGTGTGTATAAAATTAATCCATTAAATTTAATGATTGACCTTGATCGTATTGCATAGTTGCACAATGATTGTTGATCTTTATATCTCGTTCGCCTCTGGGTACTCGTGATGATTTAGAGTGCAATTCGAATTCTACTATCGCGATACCGATTTACTCATCCTCAGATTAAGTATGACGCGGGCTTGAACCTCGTATACGTAATGCTTGGGAGTACTAAATTCTGGGTCAAATCAATCAGATAAATTTAAGATTAGTATTATATCTGCATTACACTAGGGTTGGGGGATTGTATTCCCGTCCTATTCTTCTCATCATTTAAAACAAAAAGTGTCAAATCATCCTTCATTCATAATTTAGGTAAGTTAGTGTAGTTGCAATTTTTTTTTATAATTTCATATTTGCATTTAGTTATAATCATTCCCAAAATCAAATCGTTTTCCCTTTATTTTTAGAGTCAAGGTTAGGATTCCTCCGTATTTCCCGTCGTCACAACTTCGTTGTCCTTTTTCCCTGAGGATCGATACCCGACTTATCGGATTAGTACTTGAGCGACATGCTTACACTTGAGCCTAGAGTGAACGCATTTCTGAGACACATTTTCAGTCGCGTCAATCATCAATCACATTCCCAACTAGTGAAGAGAAAAGGCCTAGGTATTATTAGAGTGAAAATATACATATATGAACTATTAATTTCTCTCACCTTGGCGATGTGGGGTGTAACTCTCTAGCTACCAAATTAACCATGGCACCAATTTGTTACGGGTTTGTCTTTTGTTGATCATATCCTCAAAATTTGGTATTTTTATAAATAAAAGAATAAACCCCAATTCATGAAGTCATGTCTACAATAAATTAGTTTAATTAGAGTATTCGAATTGGATTTTAAGAAATGTATATATCTATTATTAATATCAATGACAAAGTGAATTCACTCATAATTGGAACTTCATGTTATTTACTAACTTTCTAAAGAAAATTTAGAATCCTTATAGTTCAAAAGTACAAAAATTGGGCATGGATTATATATTAATTTCTCACTAATCAAGAATGGGAAATTGGGATTTAAAGAGGAGTTAATAGTTTGATTAAAGTATGTGGGTAAATCTCAATTATTAATTAAAATTATACATTTCTCTATTCTCCATAATATACCTAATGGATTGCATAGTCCCATAGATAATAAACAACTGTAAATCACTTAAATTTATAAACAGGGGAAATAAATTAGTGGGTATTGGATGGATTATGTACATATGTAGAAATTTTGTGATGAATAGTATTCACCCCTAAATTTTTATATTCTAAATGATGTGACATAAATTATATGTTGAACTTACCCTCCATATATTACATATATGCTTTTATCCTTACACGCAAAGGGTGGGTAAAACTGATCAAAAGATTAAATAAATCTTTTCGATATCTTAAGGATAATATTATGGGTTGGATATAATTGTCTTGTGATGTTGCATTGCTTGGGTTAGAGTCATTACCTCGCTATACTACTTATATTTCTATGGAGGCGGGCAGAAGGGCGTGATGGTTTTGGAGTGAGTGCAAAGGGGTGTGACAGTTTATTATGTCCGCACCAACTTAAAAATTACGTGCTAGTGACCAGGTGTATATATATATATATATATATATATATATATATATATATATATATATATATATATATATATATATATATAAGGAGGAGGGGGTTTTTGCCACATCATATAATTTTGGATACAAAACCTATATAAATAAGTTTTGTATCTATATTTATATTCCATTGTGTTTGCATGCACGATTTCAAACCCCTATCTCATATCCAATTACCCCGAGCTTCTCAAATGGCTGACTCTCTCACACACCCACTCCCACGCCTCTCCATCAAACCTAAAGCCTCTCTCAAACACTCAACAATCTACTAGAACCCTCTGCCTCAAAATAAGGGTCGAGGGTTTCACAACAGGGCTTTGAAACCCTCTGCAACTCAACTCAAGTCTTCTCTCTCTACCATAAGATGATTTTTTTTTTGGGTTTACACGGAGACAAAACTGGGAGGGTTGTCTACAGTTTAATTGTGTTTTTTATGGTTTAACTGTGTTTTTTTATGATTGAATCTATAGTTTAATTGAACTTTTTGCAGTAGCTTTGGTTTTATCTCCATAGCTTTAGCTTTTATGCTTGGTTCATCTACAATAGAGGAATTTCAAAATAGGGGATGATGCCTTTTGAGATCCGGAGATGATTATTTTGTTGCCAGTGACAACAACGATGGGGTCCGTGCGCTAGATGCTGGGGCCAATCATGTGGTGCCACGTGAGTTGGAGTGGATCTAGTGAGAAAGAGAGATTGGACGATGAGATGGTGTAGAGGGTGGAGTAAAGTTGTTTTTTAGTGGCTGTGTCGGTGAATCAGAGGTTTTTTAAGGTTTGTTGATTTTTTGACGTTGTTTTTGGCAGCCATTCTCTCTTTTTAGATTTTGATCTCTCAACTTCTCAAGGTGAGTTTATTTTCAGTACCCGGGTTTGTTTTCATACCTTAACGGCTAGGTCTTTTAAGGCAGGGTTACTAATGTTGTGTTTATAGAAACCCATTTATGCTCGATGTCTCTCTTTTTCTTAAAAACCCAGTAGTTGTTTTTTCAACGCAACTTTTGTTTCCTTTAAAAACCTACCTTAGAACCCAGTAGTTTAGTAACGAATGTTACCCAACTTAAAACCTAGTGGTTTTGTAATGTTGTGTTTGTAAGCATGTAGTTTTTTTCCAACCCATCTTATAACTCAGTAGTTTAGTAACGAATGTTACCCAGTATTAATTTGTTTCTCTCTTTGGTCTATCTAAAAATAATTTGTATTTATTTTATGTTCAGTTACCTGACTTTTATGCTACGGTGTATACTCGTTTTTCGTTTTGTGTATTTAGTTCCGGATTTTCATATGTGTGCAAAAAGTTCCCACTTTTCCATTTTTCAGTGTCGTTTCATATATGTTTTTATATTGGTATAGTTTTATGTACTCATGAGAACTTTGTGTTTGTTTATGTGTGTTCATTGTCTAATTTATAGCAAAAGGGATACAAACACAAAATTACAGTTTCATGTGTGTTCATCTTCCGTCATGTATTGATTAGGCATAAATTCTTTCAAATTTACCCCTTAATTTAGAGGCTTTTATTACCTCGGACAACGTAAAATGAATTAGTTTATCTCATATATTTGCTAACGGTTTCGTCTAACAAGTATCCCGAGTTTCGTGTATTTCTTATTAATTTTACAGATATTTAATACATGAAAGAAAGAAAGAAACTGAAAGAATCAAGCGAAAAGAAAGAGGACGAATTAGAAGGGCAAAAGCATAATTTTCACCAAGAATGAGGCTGAGGACCCAAAATAAAAGTCGAAGATCTCGATTTTATGAACTCGTAGGAAGAAACGGAGTCCCAATTCGAGTTCTGAATTAGAAGTTATGAAGACCCAAAGATGTGATATAATCAAGATATTTTGAAGAGATATTTAAGAGAAATTGAGAAGCCAATCCAGACCAATTCGGATTATTTGAAAAACGGATCAATCCGGGTACTCAAAATCACTGCATAAAAAGATGTTTACCGGACCAATCTGGTATTCCAAAAAAATGGATCGGTCCGACCCCAAATTTCATTGCAAAGAGAACTATCAAGAGAACCAATCTGGGTGTTAAGAAAGACGGACCAATTCGGTTGTTACCCGAACCAGTTCGATATGTACTGACCAGATCGATCCAGGATTCGAGATTTGGGATGATCTTTTTCTTGATTGAGTTTTGTATGCATCCAAATATTGTAATTTTCGTAGGGTGTAAATTTAAATTAACTCTCCGACATTAAGGGAGGCTTCTAATCCGTTTTTAGAGAAGCTTTATAATTAGGTTAGAGGAGAAAACAACAAAAACCCTAGCTTTTATACCTTTGATTCCAGTTCTGCATTTCAAGTAATTTTATTCCAATTCTTGCTTTCATTATTGCAGTAGTGCTTCTTTAGTAGTAATTTCATTCTTCTTCTTCGCCTTCAATTATTAGTAAAAATGCTTTTTTTTCATTCAAAATGCATTTTCTTCTAGTTTTAATATGTCCGGCTAAGTTTTCAAGGCTTGGGGTGCATGAACCCCACCCGATACAATTCATGATAGTGGAAATAGAAGTGGGAATTAAAATATTAGGTGAATTGTATCGTAGTTAATACGATACTGCTTTAATTCATCCTTTACTTACATACTGTGCGGGCTACGATCCCTCATATATGTAATACTTAGGAGTGTTAAAGACTGGGCATTAATTCATCCTTTGCTTACATACTGTCTGGGCTACGATCCCTCATATATGTAATACTTAGGAGCATTAAAAAACTGGATTCATTTAAAGCTTTAATTATGAATCTAGTATCCGACGAAGTGAATTACTAGGGTGTTGGGGGATTGTAACCCGACCTATCTTTCTCATTTCTTAGTTAAAGTTTTAGTCAAATCATAATTAGTCCTTTAGTTAATTAGAGTAATTGCATTTCATTTATTCATAATTTCATCAGTTACTCAGTTTCATATTTGCATCTAGTTGTAGTCATTTCAAAATCCATATCATCTTTTCCTTCTCTTTAGAATCAAAGTTAGGTTACCTTCATCTTTCCAGTGTCGTTACAACTTCGTCGTCCTGTTTCCCTGAGGATCTATTCCCAACTTATCGAATTATTAGTTGAGATATAGGCTTACACTTGAGCCTAAATAGCACACACACTAGACACATTTGTGGCCGCGTCAAGTTTTTGGCGCCGTTGTCGGGGATTTAGGTTGACTCAGGTTAGAACGAGTCAATCTAAAACTTTGATCAAAAAAAATTAAAACAAATAAATAAATAAAATTCATCTCTCAAAATCCATTAATGTAAAATCCTGAACACACTCAGACTCCTCACAATACTCCAACCAGGATCCACAAAAATCCAGTCGTTCAATACAACTCTGAAAGCCCCCACACACCTCGCGTTCCACAATTCTGGTTTCCAATTCCTACTCCTGAGCACTCTATCAGTAGATATAACCTGTAGGCATGTCAATGGATCGGATTTTATCAGAATCCAAATCCAAATCCGATCCATTTAAGCGGATATGGATCATGCCTAATATCTGATTATCCAAATACCCGATTACCGTTTATTAAATGGAGCGGGTTTGGATTCATATACTTCGATCCGTTAATAATCCGATCCGATTAATATATATATATATATATATATATATATATATATATATATATATTTAATTAGTATATATTGTATTTAAAAATATTAAAATATATATTTTAAATATTCATTATAATAGTTCTTTATTTCATTATCTATTTTTTTGGAACATTTACAAAATAAATTTATGAAATAAGAGTTGAAAATAAAAATGTTTCAAATCAAGTTTAAGATAAATGGATAATTGGATAATCGGATCCGATCCGAATCCGTTTAACATAAACGAATATGAATTTGGATTTTCCTGATTCGATCCGATTAATAAACGGATCGGATTGGAATCCGTTTAACATAAACAGATATGGATTTGGATATGACTGATCAGGTCCGAATTCGATCCATTTACAGGCCTAATACCCTCATTCAAACTTTGAGTCACACATCTAGGACACCGAGTGAGTACACAAAGTCATTTGAAGAGAGCGCGAGTGCGATGTCTGACGCAGTAAGTTTCGGTACTGGAGAGGGATATCTACCCTATCATCCAATGAAAGACTTACTATTTCCTGAGCGGACTATCACCCCTGGTTGCATTTTACTTTCGTATAATGTTGGTCAGTTCCACTTTCGCAATGGAATGATCCAGATTCTCCCTACGTTTCACGTCATGGATTCGGAGAAACCATACCAGCATATCTATATGTTCGAAGAGGCGTGTGACACATTTAGTGATCAAACTTGCACACATAATACCATTCGCCTAAAGATTTTTCCTTTTTCCTGAAAGGATAAAGCCAAGACCTGAATATGGTCATGCAATCCAAGTTTATCTCAAAATTCTATCCACGTCATAAGACCAACTCTGCCAAAACTCAAATCCAAGCTTTTCGACAACACGATAATGAGTCTTTTGACAGGTGTTGGGAACCTTTCCAAGAGTTAGTGAGCGCATGCCCCCATCATGGTATTAACAAACACCTAGTGATATCTTTATTCCATAATGGGTTTTCAATAGCTTCCAAACAACTTGTGCAAACAATGTGTGAAAGACCCTTTTGGGATTTAAACTCCTGTGATGCTCAGGACCATCATAAGTATGTAACCACTCTTCGTAGTGTTAGTTCCACCTCTACAGAACAACAGGAGAACTGCCAAGATGTAACCACTCTTCGTAGTGGGAGAGTTGTTGATTTATCACCTCCCTCACACGACATTCCAAAAGACAAAGAGAATTCTCCCGGCACGAAAGAGGCCGAAGACATCTCCTTGAATGAAAGTGAAAAGGAAAACACTAGTGAGTCTGAGGTAGTTGTGAAACCACCCTTCGCTGCGCCATTTTCTCAAAGATTGGTTCCTGCCCATAAAATGACCATAAGTGAAGAAGTACTAGAGGTGCTTAAGAACGTGAAGTTGAACTTACCTTTCCTCAATGCAATAAGGAAAATACCATCCTATGCAAAAGTCATAAAATACTTATTAATAGTCAATAGGAGGATGAAGGTAAAGAAGAACGTTTTTCTTGCACAAAATCTGAGCTCAGTCCTTCTTAATGATCTCCCACCTAAATATAAAGATCCCGGTGCACCCACCATTTCCTGCACCATTGGAGAGAACAAATTCGAAAAAGCCTTACTCGATTTGGGGGCAAGTGTCAATATCCTCCCTTATTAGATTTATAGGAAACTTGATCTGGGTGATCTTAAGCCCACAATGATCACTCTCCAGTTAGCAAATCGAACCGTGAAGATACCAAGGGGTATGATAGTCCAAGTGGACACTTTCTACTTTTCGATAGATTTTGTCATTTGGGACACGAATCCCTCCTTTACCTTGAAAAATCATGTTCCCATCATCATTGGACGCCCTTTCTTAGCTACGGCTAACGCAGTGATCAATACTATAAATGGGCAGATGCAACTCACTTTTGGGAATATCACTTTAGAAATAAACATCTTCAATATAGCCCAACAAGCAGGGGGAGAAGATGATTTTCACGCGGTGAGCTTAATTGAGGAGATCTTAGAAGAACACTTTGAGGAAAATTACTGTGGAGATGCCTTAGAAGCTTACCTAGCTTCTATTCATGAGAGTGAGGGAGCCTACATCGAGTTTGAGAGGGAGATAGAGGAGTTGAGAGGCTTACTCGATGATAGAGCATCAGACGAGGACGCAAGAGATGTTAATTGGGTTTCTCGATTCGAAGAGTTATCGCCAAGGGAAGTACGCATAGTTGGGAATATCACTCTAGTGACACATTACTGACTCTTGAGTTGAAGAAACTACCCTCCAATATTAAATATGCTTTCTTAGGTGAAAGTGAGACATTTCCTGTTATTGTCTCCTCTAGCTTAGATGAAGAGCAGGAGGTAAGCTATTGAGGATTTTGAGGAAGAACCAAAGTGATTTTGGTTGGTGTATAGATAATTTAAAGGGGATAAGCCCTCTAATTTGCACCCATAAGATTCACCTCGAGGAGGACGTTAAGCGTTCCAGAGAAATTCAAAGACGATTAAACCTTACAATTAAAGATGTGGTGAGGGCTGAAACTATAAAATTGTTGGATGCCGGGATTATTTACCCAATCTCGGATAGCAAGTGGATGAGCCCCATTCAATTTGTCCCGAAGAATTCGGGCATGACTGTGATTGAAAATGCTAATGGAGAGATAGTTCCCCAACGGACCACCACTGGATGGCGCGTCTGCATTGATTATCAGAAACTCAATGCGGGAACTAGGAAAGACGATTTCCCCTTACCATTTATTGATCAAATGCTTGAAAGAGTATTGGGCCACCCTTATTATTGCTTCCTAGATGGTTATTCTGGATATAACCAAATTGAGGTAGATGTACTTGATAAAGATAAAACAACCTTCACTTGCCCCTTTGGAACGTTTGCCTACAAACGTATGCCATTTGGTTTGTGTAATGCAGTGGTGACCTTTCATAGGTGTATGTTGAGATTATTAAGTGACATGGTTGAGAGAGGACTAGAGGTGTTTATGGATGACTTTAGTATTTTTGGCACCTCCTTCGACCTATGTTTAGCCAATCTTGAGAAAGTACTAGCCCGATGTGTGGAAAAGAATTTAGTACTGAATTGGGAAAAATGCCATTTCATGGTAACCGAGGGTATAGTTCTTGGTCACATCGTGTCATCTAGAGGTATCGAGGTTGATAGAGCAAAAATAGATGTCATAGCCGACCTACCCCGGCCAAAATCACTGAAAGACGTGCGCTCCTTCTTAGGCCACGCGGAGTTTTATAGAAGGTTCATTAAGGACTTTAGCACCATCACTAAACCCTTAAGTAATCTTCTCATGAAGGACACCCCATTTTAGTGGATGAAAGCATGCCAAAGTGCATTTGAAAAACTGAAAAACATGCTTGTGTCCGATCCCATTATGCAAGCTCCGGATTGGTCCTTAACATTCGAGCTTATGTGTGATGATAGTGATTATGCGATAGGGGCTATTTTGGGTCAAAGAAAAGATAATAAGGCTCATGTCATCTACTACGCTAGCCGAACCCTTATCGGGCACAACTCAATTACTCCACCACAGAGAAGGAATTTCTAGCGGTAGTATTTGCTCTCAACAAATTTCGATCCTATCTTATCGGTTCTCCCATCACCTGTTTCACAGACCGCGTGGCCTTAAAATATCTATTTGCAAAGAAAGATGCAAAGTAGTACCTCATAAGGTGGATCCTACTCCTACAAGAGTTTAATCTCTCCATTAAAGACAAAAAAGGAGTAGAAAACATCACTGTCGATCACTTATCACGGCTTTTGTCCGACGTACCTAGTGATCCTACACCCATAGACGAGTATTTTTTGGATGAGAAACTCTTTGCCACCTCTTCTTTGCCCTGGTTTGCGGATATAGTGAATTATCTTGTCATGGGAGCCGTCCCTCCCAATTGATCACCGCAAGATAAGAAGAGATTCATCACTTGGTTGCACATGTTTTTCTATGATGATCCATTCCTTTTGTAATATTACGCTGACCAAATCATCCGACGATGCGAACCGGATGACGAAATTCAAAAAGTCATCAAATTTTATCATTAGGAAGCATGTGGAGGCCACTTTTTCGTGAAAAGGACAGCCACCAAAATTCTCCAATGTGATTTGTACTGGCCCACAATGTTTCAGGATGTGAATAATTGTTGAAAATCTTACGAAAAGTCTCAAAGGATGGGAGCGATTACCCGATGAGACATGATGTCATTAACCCCGATTCTCATCATTGAGATTTTCGATTGCTGGGGTATTGACTTCATGGGCCCTTTTCCCCCGTCCTTTGGATACCCATACATCCTAGTCGCGATAGACTATGTTTCTAAATGGGTGGAAGCTATACCTACCAATACTAATGATAATAAAGTGGTGATAAAGTTCCTGCACGAACACATACTTTCTCACTTTAGTGCACCTAAAGAGATAATCAGTGATAACGGCACCCACTTTTGCAAAAAGCCGTTTGAAATACTTATGAAAAATTATGGTGTCATTCACAAGGTTGGAATGACATATCACTCACAAACGAAAGGGAAGGTCAAGTTGGCTAATCGTGAAATCAAGCACATACTAGAGAAGACCGTCAATCCCGATCGGAAAGATTGGTCCCTCGATTAAACGATTCGCTATGGGCCTATCGTACCGCATACAAGAACCCACTTGGAATTTCCCCATTCCGCTTTGTGTATGGAAAAACTTTCCATCTTCCCGTTGAGTTATAGCACAAAGCGTATTGGGCAATTAAGAGGTTAAATTACAATATGGACAAAAGGTACTCCTCTAAAACTCCCGTCTTCATCTATTTCCGGGAAAATTACGGTCCCGATGGACTGGTACATTCATTGTGAAAAGCATATTCCCCCACGGAGCAGTAGAATCGGAAGATCCAAAAGGGGGGAATGCATTCAAAGTCAATGGACAATGCCTAAAGCTATATGTTGAGGCGTGCGTAGAAGAGATCGACACCACTTGGTTGTCGGACCCCGTTTACGGGGTAGAGTGAGCTTGAATTGAGAGGTCGTCGCACCCCCGACGTGTATGGGGTGAATTCTTGTGTACATTAGCTGCACGTAGGTTAGTATAAATAGAGTCTGTAGGATCACATCACAAAAGGAGAGGAATTCGAGTACCATCACGCTTTATGAGGCGAATATTTTAGAGCCACAATATCGAGGAGAGAGGTAATAAAGTGATACAAGTGTCGGATCATAGATAGGAGCGGCCGAAAGTCATGGAGGAGAGTATACCATCCCATAGGAGGACTAGATCCATTCTGGGGACCGGATCGATCAGGTCCTGGGCACCTAGATTGGTCTGGTCTGGAAACTCGAAATAAAAAAATACAGGACCCGAATCGATCCGGCCTTGGGGACCCGAATTGGTCCGGTGTCTGCAACTCTTTGTTTTCCCTAGGTTCACCCCCTTTTCCCCCAATCCCTCAAATTGCCTCCATTTTCGTCCCCTCCCTTCCCAACACCCATTTTCCCTCCCAAATCCCTCCCCATTTTCCCTCCAAATCCTACCCTACCCTCTCCTCTCACCACCTATAAATTCTACACCTTCCCCACCCCATTTCCCCTACCACTACTCACTCTCCTCCTCTCTTTCACTTATTCTTCCCAACACTCTTACTCAATCCCATACCCATGGCCAACCAACCACGTCCCCAAAAATACGATTCCATCACAATTCTCGACGATGGAGTCGTCGGCTACCACTCCCGTCAAGAGCAACGGCGGTGTGAACGTTTCTTCAGCCAACCTCGCAAACTCCAAATCGAGCGCCAAGTCATTTGGAATGACATGCCTAATTCTGTCACCGCTATTTTCATGTCTCGGGGTTGGTGTCGTTTACTCATCGAGACTCATGGCGCGGTCTGGCCTAATGTGGTGCGCACCTTCTATGTCTCGCTTGTTCGCACCGACCACCAGAAGGCTTAAGTTTACATTGGCAGCGTCCGCATCCCGTTCTCTTTGGAACTTATATCCCAGAAGTTGGCTACCAAAGATGTCCCGACCCCACAGTAATACATTTACCCAAACCCTCTTGTCCCGCTTGAAAAAGACTCGTGCATGTCTCGCATCGACCCCAATGATAATTGGAATATCGAAACCATCCGGTGGGCCAGCTAAGCGACAAAGTGAGCCTCACTTTCAAAATAGTGTGCGCTAACATTCTCCCCACGGGCAATCAGTCGACAATGCGTCCGCGTCAAGCCACCCTCGTCTACCACCTCTTCGATCACAACACCCCCATTAGCCTAGATGTGTGCATTTATAAGGATATATTCTTCGCCGCCACGGATAAAAGAGGCATCACCCCTCTCCAACCCACCGCCCCAGTGATGTTCTTTTCGAAAAGTGGTTGTTTAATTGTTAGCTATTTTTCACATGGTTGTTTGATTTCCTTTACGTTTGTAACACATGCTGATCCGTTATATAAAATTCTGCATTTTCATATGTTTTCATTTTATTATTCGCACTTTTAATTCACCTTGAGTTAGATTTTATTCCCTTTTGCTTGTAGACAATGCAAAAGTCTAAGTTATGGGGGTCACAAGTGCATCTTTCTAAAACTTCACAAATTTCAAAGATGCCCAGAAATTTAAAAAAAAAATGAAAAATTTTGAAAAATCCAAAAATATTTTTCTTCGAAATAAATAAAAAATAGAATTTAAAATTTTCAAAAATATCATTAAAATTTGGTTTAAAGTCTCAAATTGTAAAAACATAATACATAAAGTCGAAATGGACCAAGATGGAAATTGAGCGAACGTAGACGACTTAACGAATAAATGTGGAGATTAACAAACCCGGTGAGATTCGAGCCTTTCATTATTGTGAATTTATAAATCAATCTTAGTTTATGATTAACTCAATGTTCTTTTCAGCGTTCTAATAAGTTGCCGAGGATCTCAATTCTTTCACTTTGACCGGTTATGGAAAATGTGTGTGATATTGCCTTGAAAAAAGTAAACTAAATTAATCTCGAGACGCATATGGTAACGCAATTAGTATTTCAGACAATGAAGTAGGCCCTCATTTCTCACCCAAAAATATTGGCCAGAAAAAGTATCGAAAAAAAATTATCCCTTTTGTAAACAAAAATTGAGCCGAATAATTTTTTCTCTTTCATTTAACAACCTGAAAACCCTAACTGGCCCAAAATTTTGAAAGTTAATAATCCAAGAAATTAAGTCCGGAAAGTGCATAAAAAGGGGCAGGAAAAGAATAGATATGCTCAACAAAAATAGCAAGAAAAGAAGGCATGGAAAATAGAAAAAAGAAGAAAAATAATGAGCAAAAGCCCGGAAAATCACAAATGGACATCATAAGAAAATTTTCCAATTCCAGATTTTCGTACCATTCCCATTTTACCCAATACACCTTTAACTTGAAAAAGTCCTAACAGAGTCCAATCTGCAAAATTGGTTACCGCGTGGAGAGCTAAAACAAAAAGATAATAAAAGAGATTAAAGATATGAATTAGAGGCAATGTTCCCATTTTCTTATAATCATAATCCGATGATGAGATCCGTTTACCATAAAAGTATGTCTTTCTATTTGTGTGCGTGAACTTGGTTCCAATGCATTTACTGTTATAAATCACGCATACCGAGAGAAAATAAATACCCTTCCGAGAGATTCGTTTGTGAGAGCATCCTGTGAGATCTTGAAATCAAAATGAATTTTTGGATCAGTAACGTAATGTTCAATCGGTGGAAATTCGAGGTTAAATTTCTGGCTCCGCACACACGCACTATGGTTTGAGACTCTTGAATATGAATTGATGATGACTATTTTCTGGAAAAGTTTGAGTTATACAATTTTTGCATATTTTAAGTTTTCTTTGAGTCGAATTTTGTGGGTATATTCGCTGCAAACCCTCACGAGACATAACTCGTCCTACTAAGGTAGCCTAGGGGTTTAAAGGCTTGTTGGATACGCTAAATGCAATCGCTTGCTCGCGAAAGAGGTATTCTATCCCATTTTAGAGTTGGATCATGTTTTGATTCTTTTACATTGCTCGGGATGATCAAAGTTCTAAGTTAGGGGGTTTGATTAGGAATAAATTCTTCCAAATTTACCCTTTAATTTAGAGGCTGTAAGGACAATTTGTCCATCTTTATGTATATGTTATGTCATACGCCGTTACAAGATTGTTGGTTGAAAAGATCACATCGTCATCAACAAAATCCGAAGATCAAAAGAAGAAAGAATTTGGGAATCAGACCTGGCCGGACCGATCCGGTCCAGAAAAAGAACCGATCCGGTTTACCGGACCGATCCGACCATCTACCGGACCGATCCGTTTTGTCAGACTCCAGTAGCCACCGGATCCATAGCGAACCGATGAAGGCAAAAGTCCCGGACCGATCCGATGCCATCCAGACCGATCCGGTTTCAGAAAAAGAACCGATCCGACTTACCCGGACCGATCCGCCTAATCGACCGGACCGATCCGGTGAGGATAATCACTGCCAGATCGTGCAGCCGATTTTGTAGGGTTTCGATCCCTTATTTAAACCACGATCAGCAGTTGGTTTTCTTAAGACTTTCCCACGATTATCAGAGCATATCAACCCTAAAGTCTTCACCTATTGAGTCCTATGATTCTAGGTTTTTAGATTCACACATCTTCCATATCTATGTGAATCAAAGTTTGGTAACCCAAGAACACCATTACTGTTGTTCAACCCTTGTGAAGTGGACCGCTTCTTCCTCTTCATTGCTGCCCTCCTGGAAAGGGAAAATTCCAGCCGCCGACATAGGAACCGACACCTGCGGGTATTTCTGTGTCACACTGTTTCTAGCCGTTGCTTTGAAGGTTTACCGAAGACACCGTGCGTTACACTTGTGGGCGATTATCAGGTTGTATGTAAGTCAATGGTCTTGTAAATTCTTTAAAGTTCTAGAAATAAAAGGTTTTGCCCTTCGGGGATTTTTCCTTAACTTTGTGTCGCATGCTTTATATTTGATGGGTTGATTTAGATGCATGTTTAAGGGTTGAATTTATTTGGTTTAAAAGTAGACGCTAGTTAAATAAGGGTTACTTGGAAACTTGCGAAGTTAATCAATTATCACGCATTCTCAAATTGGTATCAGAGCAGGTTGCGCTAATTTATCGCGTATTCCTATTTTCCGCAAAATCGTGTGATATTGATTTTTTTAAAAAAATCTGTTTTGTGAAAAATCGCAATTTTTCCTATGGAGCACTTATATAATCAGATGCCTATTTTTGACGGGACTAATTATGCCTACTGGAAAGCTCGTATGAAATCGATTTTAAAATCTATTGACGAGCGTGTTTGGTTACTTTGTGAAAATGGTTGGACTCCTCCCACGGTCATTGTTAATAACATCACCTCTCTAAAACCCGTGTCAGCCTGGACTGAGGATGATTATAAGTTGTCCAATTTTAACTCCCGTGGTCTGAGTGCTATTTCTGGTGCTATCACTCCTGATGAGTATCGCCGAATCATGACGTGCTCCACGTCTAAGGAGGCTTGGGATGTTTTGAAACTGACACATGAGGGTACGAACGCTGTTAAAGAGTCTAAGTTACAAAATCTGGCCACCCAATTTGAGACTATCACCATGTCTGAGTCCGAATGCTTTGATGAATTTTATGCACGTTTGTCGGACATTGTTAACACTAGTTTTAATTTGGGTGAGGTGATTGATAACACGCGTGTCGTTAAAAAGATTTTGAGATCTCTCCCAAAACGCTTTATTCCTAAAGTCACTGTTTTGAACTCTTTGGGAAATCTGAAATCACTTAAGTTGGAAGAACTTGTAGGAGATCTTCAAACCTATGAGATTGACATGTTTCCCAAAACCATTAAGGCTAAGGATAATGGGATTGCTTTAAAGACTCATTTTAAGAAAAAGAAAGAAAAAGTTTGTGAGTCCGATTCTGAGGGAGATTTTGATTTTAATGATATGGCCTTGCTTGCGAAAAATTTTAAAAAATTTCTCAACATGAACAAAAAGAATTTCTTTGAGAAAAATAAAAAGAAAGAGGAGACCAAAGATAGTGAAAAGGAGGATGAGATCAGGTGCTTTGAGTGTGAAGGGAAAGGGCACATAGCTAGAGAGTGTCCTACTAGGATAAGGAGAAAGGGAAAAGAGACTGCTATGCCCGCCACACTCAGTGATAGTAGTGAAGATGAGGGTGATGAGACTAGTGGTGAAAAATGTGTAGCTTTTTCTAGTCATGTGAGCACAACCACCTTGTCCCACAATAGTGCACACGAATGTGATAGTGATGTTTTGAGCGATTCAAGTGAGGGAGAAAGTGAGCGTGAAAGTGGAGATGAAAGTGAGCTCCAAAAAGCTTTTAGAGATTTGTACTTTGAGACCTTGAAAACAAAGAAGTATAATAGGGATTTAGGTCGTCGGGTTTTAGATTTGGAGAAAGAGAAGGAGGTTTTGAGAAAGGAGAAGTGTGATTTGGCCGACACGTTGTCTAGTCTGACGACACGTGTATCCCAACTTGAGAGTGATCTCGAACGTGCCCGGGAGGTCAAAGTCAAGTTTGAGAACGCACCTAAGAAGGTTGAAAAGGTGGTTCTTAAGGGTAAAGGTGAGAAGTTAGGAATAAGTCATGACGGTGCTTCTGCTTCCCAATTAGCACCCGAGCCGGTTCCCACTTTAGTGACAGTTTCACATGTGTCTCATCCTAACCCACCTAGGCGTCCCTTTCCTATTAGGAAAGTGCGTCCTAGAGTTTTTGAGAGAGGTGTTCCTAGGCCTATTTATGTTTGCTCACATTGCAAGAGGAGAGGACACCTTAGGGAATTTTGCTTTAAGTTGGGGTATGTGTCACGCTTTGCTTCTACACGTGTTTCTGGCACACATGCACCCACTCATGTTACTTTACATGCTCCCGGAGACTACATGAGAGAGTTTGCTCATTTAGGTGAGCAAGTTAAGTTTTTAGTCAAAACTTCACAAGAATTGATAGAGGTTTTTCATAAGTTGTCACCACCTTTGGAAAACCCCTCCGCGCCTAATGATTGAGGTTTGACTTGTTTACTAGCATAGGGTGTTTTTTTTTTTCATGATGTCATTGGTTGCCTATTGCTAGTATGTATCATTTTTGTATATATTCTTGTTTTTGAAAAATACAAAAAGATTTTTTTTTGAAAAAATTTTGAGAAAAGCACAAAAAGATTTTATTTTGATAAAATTCTTTGAAAAAAAAAAAAATTCAAAAAGAGATTTGCCTTTTATGGATGAGCATTTAAGATAGCCAAGTCACAACTTCATTCCATATATCCATGTGACTGTTTGATAGAGATTTGAGAGGCTACATCATTTCATCCATGTGCTTAACATTGATTGGAGTCCTTGAGATGTAATTAGTGATATTTCCTACATGCTTGACTCCTATATCCTTTATTGCACACATGCACGGCTATATTTGATTATTGCACTTGTCAATCTCATGTTGGCTTGAGTGTTTCCATCTCAATCCTGTCTATACAATGTGTAAAATGCGATAAAACTTGACAAGATTGGATTGCATGTAAAAACCGTTTGGTGAGATTGTGCGCATATTTGCATAACGGGGAGGGGCTGCGAAAGTTGATTTTAATCCTTTGCGCAAAAGCCACCGTTAAAAAGGACCTAAAAAATGGAGGAATTGTAATATCCGAGGTCCTAAGAGGTTAAAAGAGCCCGAAAAAATTGAAAGGCAATAAAAAGCAATACATGCCATATATGGGCCATTTAGGTTTCACCATCAATTCTCCAAAGTTTGAGAATTTAGTATACCTCTATTCAAAATATAAAATCTGAGGGAGTTTGGTTGGAGATTGAAAAACGGGTTTGCACTTCCTTGAAAGTCCTGAAAAAGCATAAATCATTTTGGACGTTATTGGTGTAGAAATCACTTTGAGCTTTGATTTGATGATTTGATTGAGTCAATATCTTATACTGTCACTCGTTTACACCAAAGGAAGCATTTGAGTTCATTCGTTAGGAATATCCAATATTTATCGTGCACATATGTCATGTTTGTATGCTTTGATTTTCCTATCGAATTTTGATCACACCCATTCTTTTACGCTATCACCGACTTGGTTGTTTTATGTTCATTCATGGTGTGATTTTATGCCTTGTGACACCCCGGTTCTTGATTACTTGATTTATTTCTCTCATTTGTCTATTTGGGGACATCATAAAAAGGGGGAGAAAGAATTATCTGATTATGGGGGAGTTTTGAAATTCTGAGAATACCATCTTACATTGATATATATGCTTATGTTTATCTCATTTCAAACTCGATACGTCACTTGGTATTTGCTTTATCTCATGTGTGTAGGTACATCCTTGATAATCCCATAATACACACCCTGATGAGAAAAGCGTGAAGATTCCTGAAGAATTGAAGAACAAACGATGCAGTCTTATTCACTTGTACTTTTTCAGTTTTGGGTTCATGGAAGGGTAGATTTGTATAGGAAATTTCATATTTGATAATTCGGATTTTTTATGTTTGTTCCGGCATAGACATAGGGGGAGATTTGTAAGGACAATTTGTCCATCTTTATGTATATGTTATGTCATACGCCGTTACAAGATTGTTGGTTGAAAAGATCACATCGTCATCAACAAAATCCGAAGATCAAAAGAAGAAAGAATTTGGGAATCAGACCTGGCCGGACCGATCCGGTCCAGAAAAAGAACCGATCCGGTTTACCGGACCGATCCGACCATCTACCGGACCGATCCGTTTTGTCAGACTCCAGTAGCCACCGGATCCATAGCGAACCGATGAAGGCAAAAGTCCCGGACCGATCCGATGCCATCCAGACCGATCCGGTTTCAGAAAAAGAACCGATCCGACTTACCCGGACCGATCCGCCTAATCGACCGGACCGATCCGGTGAGGATAATCACTGCCAGATCGTGCAGCCGATTTTGTAGGGTTTCGATCCCTTATTTAAACCACGATCAGCAGTTGGTTTTCTTAAGACTTTCCCACGATTATCAGAGCATATCAACCCTAAAGTCTTCACCTATTGAGTCCTATGATTCTAGGTTTTTAGATTCACACATCTTCCATATCTATGTGAATCAAAGTTTGGTAACCCAAGAACACCATTACTGTTGTTCAACCCTTGTGAAGTGGACCGCTTCTTCCTCTTCATTGCTGCCCTCCTGGAAAGGGAAAATTCCAGCCGCCGACATAGGAACCGACACCTGCGGGTATTTCTGTGTCACACTGTTTCTAGCCGTTGCTTTGAAGGTTTACCGAAGACACCGTGCGTTACACTTGTGGGCGATTATCAGGTTGTATGTAAGTCAATGGTCTTGTAAATTCTTTAAAGTTCTAGAAATAAAAGGTTTTGCCCTTCGGGGATTTTTCCTTAACTTTGTGTCGCATGCTTTATATTTGATGGGTTGATTTAGATGCATGTTTAAGGGTTGAATTTATTTGGTTTAAAAGTAGACGCTAGTTAAATAAGGGTTACTTGGAAACTTGCGAAGTTAATCAATTATCACGCATTCTCAGAGGCTTTTATTACCTCGGACAACGTAAAATGAATTAGTTTATCTGATATCTTTGCTAACAGTTTCGTCTAATAAGTGTCCCGAGTTTCGTGTATTTCTTATTAATTTTACAGGTATTTAATATAAAAAGAAAAAAGAAATCGGAAGAAGCAAGAGAAAATAAGAGGATGAATCAGAAGGGCAAAAGCGTAATTTCCACTAGGAATCAGGTTAAGGACCCAAAATAAAAGTTAAAGATCTCGAGTTTATGAACTCGTAGGAAGAAACGACCTCCCAATCCGAGTTTTGTATTAGAAGTTATGAAGACCTGAAGATGTGAGATAATCAAGAGATTTTGAAGAGATATTCAAGAGAAATTGAGAAGCCAATCTGGACGAATCCGGCTTATTTGAAAAACGGATCAGTTCGGGTACTCAAAATCACTGCATAAAAAGACGTTTATCGGACCAATCCGGTATTCCAAAAAAACAGATAGATCCGGTCGCTTCACTGCAAAGAGAACTGTCTAGCGGACCAATTCGGGTGTTAAGAAATATGGACCAATCCGATTGTTACCTAAACCAGTCCGATATGTCCTGACCGGATCGATCTGGGGTTCGAAATTTGGGATGATCTTCTTCTTAATAGAGTTTTGTATGCATCCAAATTTTGTAATTTTCGTAGGGTATAAATTTAAAATAACTCCCAGACATTAAGGGAGGCTACTAATCCATTTTTAGAGAAGCTTTGCAATTAGATTAGAGGAGAAAACAACAAGAACCGTAGTTTTTATACCTTTGATTCTAGTTCTGCAATTCAAGTAATTTTATTCCAATTCTTGCTTTCATTATTGCAGTAGTGCTTCTTTAGTAGTAATTTCATTCTTCTTTTTCTTCTTCACCTTCAATTGTTAGTAAAAATGCTTTCGTTCATTCAAAACGCGTTTTCTTCTAGTTTTAATATATCCAGCTAAGTTTTCAAGGGTTGGGGTGCTTGAACCCCACCCGATGTAATTCATGATGGTGGAAATAGAAGTTGAAATTAAAATATTATGTAAATTGTATCGTAGTTAATACGATACTGCTTTGATTCATCATTTGCTTACATACTGTGTGTGCTACGTTCCCTCATATATGTAACACTTAGGAGTGTTAAAGACTGGGTTTTAATTCATCATTTGGTTACATACTGTGCGGGCTACGATCCCTCATATATGTAATACTTAGGATCATTAAAAATACGGATTCATTTAAAGCTTTAATTCTGAATCTAGTATCCTACGAAGTGAATTACTAGGGTGTTGGGGGATTGTAACCTGACCTATCTTTCTCATTTCTTAGTTAAAGTTTTAGCCAAATCATAATTAGTCCTTTAGTTAATTAGAGTAATTGTTGATGCCCAACAGTAATTGCATTTCATTTATTCATAATTTTATTAGTTACTCAGTTGCATATTTGCATCTAGTTGTAGTCATTTCACAATCCAGATCACCTTTTCCTTCTATTTAGAATCAAAGTTAGGTTACCTTCGTCTTTCCAATGTCGTTACGACTTCGTCGTCCTGTTTCCCTGAGGATCAATACCCGACTTATCGGATTATTACTTGAGCGACAAGCTTGCACTTGAGCCTAAATAGCACGCACACTAGACACATTTATGGTCGCGTCATCTATCCTTAAATAGATATTTAAAACCACGCTACAAATACAGCATTACGGTTTCACTGAATATGTGGGTTCATTGTCCACATTTATTTTCATGTGGGTTCATAGTTCCTACACCCCCTATATAATAACATATAAGCCACCTTAGTTTCATGGTCTGTAAAACTTCTTACTTTAACCATTAGTTTTTCATGAAAACTTATCATGTATTCCTTTAATGGAAAATGTAGAAAATGTTTCCATTTTAAACTTTAGATTTTTGTTATGGTCTCCTCAAAAGATAATTTTTCGTTAATAGTAAGAATAAATCGGTGTTTGGATAAATCGGTGTTTAAAAAATCACGAACGCGTGGCTTTAATATTTTGTTATTTTCCTTTTCATTTTATTTTCTAAAATATATCTCAATGGTGTTTGAATCGGTAAAAGCATGCTGTGAATATGAGAACACATCACTATTTTTTTTCATGCCATTTTTTTTCGAAAGAACTGAGTATTTTTTTTCTTTTGGATCTCTCTAAATTCAGTATTTTTGGATCTTTGTCCAAGTTCGGTATGCAATTGTGAGGTTCATGTTTGGATGTTTAATGTTGCTATTACTTTGCAGGGTAGATGTTTGTGTTAATCGACATTTCAGTTGTGAAGATAATAGGATTGATGACTTCACCAGCTCTACTCAACCTTAGGTGTACTTTTTGAGCTGTCAAAGAAAGATATAAAATATATAAGCTTCCCAATGCCTTTTTTTGGTTCTTAACTCAGGTGTGTGTTTTGAATGAAGGCTCTAATTTTTGAATGATTTGTATTCAAGTTATCATTTGTTGGAGGTGCTGAATATATTTTTTTTAATTGATTTTTTAAATTGTGTGAGTGATTTTATATGATGCTAGAAGATTTTTTTAGTAATTTGTTTTTTATTCAAGTCACCTTATATTTTCTCTCCCTCCCTAAGAACCTCTCTAAGATTAGCTCACCAAGTTTGCATTGCATATATTGTTTGTTTATTGATTCTTTGTTTCTTAGTTATCAGTGTTCTATCTCCACTTCAAGTGTCTTAGTTTTCAGTCAACCTTATATTTTGATTTGTTACAGATATGAATTGAAGAGTAAAGAAGCATGATCAAATGGGTCCTGAAAATAGTGCCCTAATGGGTTGAATGATTGGGTTATATCTAGGCGATATAAAGAAGTACTCGACTGCAGAATCGATGACAGATATAAAGAAAATAAGAAATAAGTGACTCCTTAGTTTAATTAGTCTCCATAATTTTCTTGAAGCCATAGTCTTGCCACAATATTAGCTGAAAAATTATTATTTTTCTTATATGTAAACAACTAATCCAAGTTGTATCCCATAAGATAAGTAACCCAAATGTGGCGGAGTGCAAACGAGGTAATGGCGCAGGAATTCAGAAATAGAAGGCACGAATGTGGGGAATTGACGCAGTTTTAGGTGCAATGGGTGTTTTGAAGCATAGGTGCTTCATAGCCAATAATAATTTGTTTTAACCTATATAATGGTTGATTTTATAAATATCTTACCGGATATTGTATTGACTCAAATGTCATCTGGATACCCAAATGTTAGAAGCAACCTGCTTTATATGAAATCTGATTTTTTTCATAATTTTTTTATCATTTATCTTCATGTGAAACACTGTATTACTATAAGTTTTTCAATACAAAAGTGTGTATCTATGTATGTTTTCAATTTGGGTTAATCCTTTGGACTTATTTCTGATCTCCCCTTTTGTGAATTTTAGTTACAAAGTTGCTTAAATAGGTGGAGAGAGGGTATAATCAATATTATATGAGAATAGTCTATTTGGTTCTTAAGATTTTCTACCCTCTAATAGTATTTACATATTATTAAAATCATAAAAGTGCATTCGAACTCTTTCTTGAGTTTATTGGGTTTGACATTTGGCTAAATATTTGGATTAAGGTGTTTTTGAACAATTAGGTTTTGCCCTCAATTTAAGCGCACACGTGGTCGTGGAAATCAAAACTTAAGCACACACATGGTCAATCATTATTTTAATTACTTAGGCAACTTAAATACGAAAAATAAAATTTTAGTTTCACCGTGCCATCGAAACTAGCACAAACTAGTGTTATATATATATATACTAGTTGTCTCTTCTTATATGGGAACTAGCGAGATTTTAAATATTATTATTGAATACACAATTTAAAAAAAAATACACCGGTAAGGGTGGGGTATGATACTTAATCTAATAACTGTAGATTTATTATTTATACTCGTGATTGATAGTTTTACTAATTGAGTACGTAGCTATTATCTTATTGCAGTGGGCCTAACCTATCGCGTTGTTTCAGGTGATTCATTGTACTTAACTTAGCTTTCCCACTCGAGCATGCAGTCTTCCTTTCCAGTCATCATCGATTTTGGAGATGTAGGTGTTGAACCTAGTGTTCGCTTTATCTACTTTATGTTTGAGAGGTATGAGGTTTATCTTTATTCCTAAAATATGTACTAAGTTTTGGAGATAGTATGATTTTGGGAGATTTGTCATGTATTAGTTCTTGTCAAATAATAACTACTTTTACTTAATGGTGATGACTTACTTAATGGTGATTTGTCATGTATTAGTTCTCCCATTTTATAAATAATGGGAGAGAAATATAAAGATATAATGAAGGAAAAGAGATATGTGAGAATAATAAAATCATAAAATTTCCAATATTATCACATGTCATAATAAAAAAAAGTTTAAAAACACTTCATTTTATTATAGTATCCTAAATATTATTAATAGTTAAAGATACACAAAACCACTCAGCCTCCTCACCAGTTACTATTAGCATATATATCTTTAAATCAAATTGTTGTATACCCACCAATGAAGGACCTTTAATTTGTATGTGAAGGATTTATACATAAGTACCAATTGTTATTGTGGGTCCTCGGTCTAATTAGATTTTGACGCTTCATCTACTATCATAAGATTAACAAAAGCCGGTCCCACGCTTCAACAGCCTTTGAGAAAAAAAAAAAACTAAATTATTTAAGTATAATAGCATCAAGTGTTTTTTGTTAGCATTGTGTGTTACAATGATGAAACTGAGGATAACCACAAATTTTGTTTCCCACTGCTAAACAAATTTCACCAGTTTTAGTATTTGTGTGGAACCAAAATTTTATTTTTATTTTTCTAATAAGTATGGAACCCCTATTAGTTAGACAAATACAATTTATTTTCCCTTCTTGAGTTTTGGATATCATTGATGCGGCTGGCTCTTTTGAATGAAAAAAGTTTCGGTTTATATTTGATATGTGTAATTTTTAATGAAGGTTGATTTACATGAAATGGGTATTAACGGGTATACAATAAGTGTCGATTTACATAAAACTGGTGTAATATATAATTATTTGCCAAATTTTAGGTGAAGTCAAATGCCAAATTATCAAAGTAGGAACTTGTCAATATAATCCAAATTAATAACTGAAACTCTGACTATTGGCTACATAATTCTAACCAAATTGTGAGTCGATCATAAATTGATGAAATAACATTTAAAAATAATTTGTCAATGTTTATTGAGTTTTTCTCTTGCTTAACTCCTTGATCAATATTTTTTTTTTTGAATTAAAGACACCACTAGTGTATATACGAGTTTTCATTAATTTATATATTAAATTTTTTAATAAGTACATAGAATTCTTTTAATTTTTTTCTTGAATTTTCTTTTTGTAATTTGCAAGTAAAATTATATATTGTATATAGTATATATAACTTTATATAATATAAACATACTAAGTCTGTATATACTTTTAATTATACGATATATATTACGGAGCGAGGAACTTTAATGCCCAAAAAATTATATATGAGAAGTATAGCAAAATAATATCATCAGTAAGAGACTCAAATGAATGAAAAGCTATTTTTCCTTGAAACATACACTCTACATATTCAAACTTTCCTTTCTTTAATTAACCTTTTCAATTAAGAGGCCAAAAAATAATTTAAAAAATCCCATCTACAAGATTTAAGGGGAAACAAACACTTATTTACTATTAGCTTTCTTATTCCCTACGTAAATTTCAAAAAATAAGAATAAATACAGAATATTCAAAGAGTAGTTTTGCATATATAGTCATTTTAAATCAAATTGAAAATGATGAGTTAAATAAAGTTTTCTATATTTTAAAGTAATTTAGATATTATTGAAGCGTGTGTACCTATACATCCACTTAGAACCAAAATTACTTTAGTAATAGTATCTATATTAAATAATTAAATTTTAATTTATTTCTTATAATTTGTATGTCGGAGTTTCACTGCAATCTACTTGCTACAAGCTCTAATAGATCTGTAATAATAATACTATTACCCAAGCAGTTTTATTTTTTGTCATCTTCTGAAAACCTGTACAATATAATTTTAGCAGTTATACATTTCCTTAAAAATAGTTAATTACAAATAAAAAATAATACAGTATGTACGGGTCACAGCTAAGTAGAAGATTTCAAGGAAATGATTTTCCCAATATTACATTATGAAGACTAGGTTCCACATTGCAATTTTTAAACTCCGAAACTTTCCCTAAAATCACAAAAAGTGAAAACAAGGCAAACCCAAAAGCATTTTAGTCTCGAAAGCAAATAGCCCATGCTCCCAAAAGTCTTTAAAGAGGAAGTAATGAGTGCCAAGAGAAATTATTACAAGAGGTATCATCAAAAAATATTGCCATCAAGCCCCTTGCCTCATTATAGCTCTAATATATATATATATAAAGAACCAACGGAAAAGTGACAAATCACACTTGAATTAGAACTAAATTTCATTTCACTGATTGCTGAACTTTAACTTTACTTTTTGCTGTCTGATTTTTTGTTATCTCTTCTTAATGTGATTTTTGTAATGCTTTAATTGGTGATGAGGAGAGATGAGAAAAGCGATAAAAGTTAAGGTCGTTTAGTTATGTTTTTAAGAAATTGGGTTTAAAAATTATTTTTGAGAATTGTTTTATAAATCAAAATTTTTATGTTTTTAAATAGTTGTAAGCATTTTGTAAATTTGATTTAAAAGCAATTTCAAAAAAGTAAGTTTATGTGTGCGTGCGCGCGCCCACACACACACAATGGCGGACCTAGGAATTTATCGTTGTGTGAGCGAAACACATATGAAAAAAACGCGACGTATAATTAAAATTAACATATATAGATAGTCAAATTATCTTGCACAATTGCATTACAAAGATCAAATTAAATAAGATTTTTACAATAAAACTCTTCAACTGTTCATTTTTGGGAAACGTTGAATGATATATTTATTGTCAACGTCGGACAGTATTTCTCTCTCAATGTATGCCACCAAACAGTCATTCATCATCTCATCTCCCATTTGATTGCGCAACGAAGTTTTAATGATTTTCGTTGCAGAAAATACTCTCTCTACTGTCGCGGTTGCAACAGGTAGGAGTAGTGCCAACTTCACAAGCAAATAAACCAATGGATACTAATTTCGGCATATTAATGTCAGCAACTAATTTCAGCATACTAATTTCAGCAATCATAACAAAAACTAAGAAATTCAGCAATAATAACAAAAACTAAAAAAAAATCAGTAACTATACTAATTTCAGCATACTAATTTCAGCAACAATAACAATCAGCATACTGATTTCTTTAAAAAAAATAACTAATTTCAGCAATAACCAATTTCAGTAAAATAACTAAAAGGAAGGCAACTCAGATCTGATTTATTAAAAAAAACATACGCAATTTGAGTCAAAAGGAAGGTAGGAGTATTGCTTCTTTGGCAGCAGTGTTGGGACTCACGGAGATGACAAGAGGAGAGAAGAGAGGTGAGGATAGGGGCGGTCCGGGCGAGAGAGGAGCGGAGGGGTGTGAGTGAGGGACAGCAGTGAGGGGGAGAGAAACAAGGGTGGCGGCGGACGGAGAGCGGAGATGGCGAGAGAGAAAGCGATGACAACAGAAATAGGAGACAAACGGTTTTAAAACTTTATCTTAATTAGATAACTGCCCCTTATATTCTTAAAAACTTATAAATAGGTCTAAAGTTTATTTTTTACAAATACCCGGAACATTTTCGAAAAATCCGTGGGTGTGGCCGCCCCCATTTGGCATGGGGTAGGTCCCCCCTGCACACACACATATATATAAGAGAAGCTTTCATACATACCGCTGCAGCAAATCATTTTTTTAAAAATATTTAAAAAATATTTTTATGTTTTTTTTGTGGGGTATTTAAAAAAATTCAAGGGATTTATATAAAAAAAATAGCTCAATATAACTTTTTGCTATTTTAAAAAAAATCGGTCAAACTTTCGCAACTTAAACATCATTTTGAGTTGATATTTTTTATACGAGTTCTCTGTTTAAACATCATATAAAAAAATTTAAACCGAAAAATAATTTTTTTACTATTTAAAAAAAATGGTATGCATACTTGGTATGTACTGGAGCCTATATATATACACACACACACACACACACAGAGTTACGCTCTCATATGTACCAAGTTTACATAACGATTTTCTTAAAACAATAAAAAAAATTATTTTTGAGTTGGAAGTTTTTTATATGGTATTTAAACATTTCAAGAGACCAATATAAAAAAATCAACTCAAAATAATGCTTTTGGTATTTTTAAAAAAATCAGTCAAACTTTCACAGCTTTAAAAGTACTTTAAAAGCTCTGAAAGTTTGACCGATTTTTTAAAAATACCAAAAAATGTTATTTTGAGTTAAATTTTTTATATGGGTCCCTTGAAATGTGTAAATATCACATAAAAAATTCAACTCAAAATATTTTTTTAATATTTTATTAAAATAGATTTGCACCAACCATTATGTAAACTTGATATGTATGAGAGTCTCCCTGTATATATATACATATACCGTCCTACTCTTGTTTAAGAGTGCGAACCGGACATGTGTCACCTGACGGTGAGCCCAGAAAAGAGAGAGAGTGTGCCTATAATTTAGGCGATAATTTCTAGGCGCACCGTTAGGTGACACATGTCCGATCCACATTCGTAAAATGCGGACTAGTCCGCACAGGAGCAGGACTATATATATATATATATGTCTGACGGTGAGCGCAAAAAAGAGAGATATGTTCGATCCGCATTCTTAAAATGCGAACTAGTCCGCACAACAACATTATTATTATTATATATATATATATGTGTCTGTGTGTGACCGCATCCGAAATGGAATGGAGCTAGTTAAATTAAACTTATTGTCTGCAAAAATAACACAATTGATGTTTATGTGACAAAATAGGTTCATTTTGACTTAACCCTCAAATATCAATGTCTAATTTGGTTTAACCTCTCGTTTTCATAATCCTTGGACTTTGCTCCCAACGTAGGGGGTTAAGTCTAATTTGACATTATAAAAAGGGACTAAAGTGAAATAAATTCTTAGACTTGACCCCTATATTTATTCAATATTTTAAGATAACCCTTTCATCATGAGAGTCTAATGCAAGGAATATATTAAAGATATTATCAAGCTGGGGATTAAATCAAATATCACATAAAAAATAAAAGTTAAGTAAAAGAAACTGATAAAATACTGCACAAATCAAATTACATCAAATTTGATCTTCAATATTATGTGACTAATCTAAGGGTCTGTTTGATACAAAAGTGGACAATGGCTTGAATGACACATTTTTCATGACAGAATTTTATATGGAAAATTTTCCGAGGGCAAATCCTATAATTATTCACATTCGGTTTCTTGCTAGCATTAATTTTGGGGGCATATACGAAATGATCTTTCGAACATTTTTTAATACATGTTTAGCCCAAGACTTTTTATTTGCTCCAAAAAATCCCTTAACATGCCACTAGCGCAGACTTTAAAATAATAGAATATTGCTTAAATGGGTATTTGGGGACTTTTGGAGCAAAATAAAAAGGCCTAGACTAAATGAAAATTCAAAAATGTTTGTGGGACTTTTTGGTATTTGATCCTTAATTTTTCAGGCGACAAAAGTGGACTGTTTGATAGCATTAACGGTAGTTCCTAATATAAAAAAAATCAAAATGTAGAAAAATCATATATAAAAAAGGGTAAAAAAATAGTTTTTAACGAAATAAAAAAAGTTTAACAAAATAGCACATTTTTAACTAAAAAGACAGTTTAAAAAATATTTTTTTTAACAAAGTACAAACAATTTATAATGAAAAAATATTTTTTTAAAGAAAAAACTGTTTTTTAATAAACAAAAAAAAAATAGTTTTAACCAAAAAACAAGGATCAAATATCAAAAAGTCTCTCAAATATTTTTAATACATATTTAGTCCAAGTCTTTTATTTTGTACCAAAAAGTTCCTTGTTCTCTTATCTTTAAAAGTCCGCGTCAGCGACATGGTAAAGCCTTTTTGGCATGGTGAAGGACTTTTTGGTGCAAAATAAAAAGGCTTAGACTAAACGTGTATTAAAAAAAGTTGGAGGGACTGTTTAGTATATGCCCCAAAAAATAATTTTAAGTAAAAGATACAGTTTTACTGGAAAAAAAATAGTTTTAACAAAAATAAACATTAAAAAAAATAGTTTTTAACAAAAATAAAAAAAAAAGTTTTAACAAAAATAAACAATTTTAACATAAAAACAGTTTTAACGAAAAAAAAGTTTTTAACAGAATAAAAACAATTTTAACAAACAAGAAACAGTTTAGAAATGATGAAAAATTTGTGGGAAACTTTTCTTTGTTATTAATGATACCATATTAAACGTCTGACCTTCCAAAGGCTCTTAAACCCCCTTTAAACACCCTCGGGTAAGAAAGAAGATTCCTACTTGGTTCCAAGGACCTCGATCGCTCCCAAAGATAAGACGCACTAGTGTAGCAGACCTCAGTCATGCCTCCTCTCTCCTAAAAAGTTCAATTGTTCCAATATATATCCTTAAGTAGGCTCAAAGGCCTTAGAACCAAGGTTATGTCAAGTCTGATGCCCAAAATAAACCTTAGTCTAAGGGAAAATGGCTTCCTAAGGCTGCTAAGTCCTCAGCGTCAAGGTGTATCACCCTAAAACACGTCGAGAACAATATAAGGCCAACATATGAAATATCCTAAGATCAGAAGACCTCAGCAAAGCCTCCTCGACCAATCTAGCAGAGCAGTTAGAAAGTAAAACACTATTCTACCTACCACCACTACTCAACTCCACTTGTATTGAAGGCCCCCATCAGCATTTAATGCACTCAATAACCACTTGACATCTCCTAAAATACTTTGTACAACACTCCATCTTTCTCCTAACATTGTCCGACCTCAGAACTGTCTAAGTCATGCTGAGGCAGTCCACTAGTCCTCTCTCTAAGATTTCTCCTATAAATAGAAGGTTGGTAGAACGTGGAAGGCAATCGATCTCAAGCATCCAAAGAGATTAAGGATTTCAAACAATTAGGCTCACGATAGTTGTGACAACCCTGCTTTTTATATCTAATTCGGTTAGCTATGCCCAATTAAATTAAAGCGGAGCGTCAATATGTTGGCATTAGAAACAGAATTTAAATAAACGCAGTAAAGTAAACATGTACACTTTCATATGTGTAACCATATCACATCATGACAACTATAACAAGTGAAATCAACTCATAACTATTAACTGTAATAATCCATCAGTAATCTCAAACTGAAAATATAAAATGCCAATATATGCGACCCAACACAAAACGGGAAAGCGTAATACAAAAATTTTCTCAAATTCCAAGTATAAACAAAGTGATATTAATCTCTGATACCACCCTTAAGAAAAGGGAAACAAACGACATAAATTAAAATGGAATAACTCCACGGCTATAGGAATCCTAATATTGATATGATCTCATCAAGCTCCATAGTCTATTGTCCAGCGGGACGAGGACCTATCATATATTATATATATAGGAGATGAGTAAGAAGCAAGATAGACGAACGTCAAAGCAAGAAAATAAGCTATAAGATTATAAGATGTACTTATAATGAAAGCACACTAGTCATTACTCGTCTCCAGTAATTAAGTTGTTCAATTACCCAACCAATGCTCTTATGTCGTGACTACCCAACCCAAACTCGAGTAACGTGTAGCCTCACATCGTATCATGATTAATCATTATTAATCTCCTTTCAGTATTTAACGTATCAAAATATTTTCTTCAAGTATAATATCAAATGCCTCGATTCGGGATATGACTTTAAGACACAACCATAATATCTCACACAACAAGTCATATCGGGTCACTATCGTTACCCGGGGGAACAAGTCGTAACACTAGGCCTACACACGAATATTTTCCAATATTACATTGCAGGGTCAATCATACTAAGTCCTAAATCACATGGCGTTCCAAGGTCTTTCTATCCGATCCGCATTACAACCATGTGGCCGGTTCCGGTGGTTTATCTCCGACACGGCACTCGAGCGGAACCTAATCGGATCAATAAAAAAAATGTATTCAACATGTGCCTACATCGATCGGAGGACTAATCTAGTGTATACTCGATAATATACATGTAAAATAATTTCACACTTATGTATATATATAATCGTGTCAAGTCTCTAACTCGAGTTATACAATAGTCATTATTTACAATATAACATAATTTACATCATTAATTTACTAATTAAACATCAAATCATTTCAAGGTTATATATCCCTAATAACCATAAGTATGTGATTAAGTTAGGATATTAGGCACAACACCACAATTATCTTACTAACAACATGAAAAAAATTATCACTCTTATTTCGATAACATGCTGACCAAAATTTAAAATGCAGACTCGAGGCTCTTCCGATCCGTTTTTGGAAAAACTTAAAACTACAAAGTTGTTCGGAACGTGATTTTCTATAAGGACACGAAAGGACGTTAACATAGCCTGCATAAAACAGACCCAAAACTAACATATAATATTCACCCCTGTTTTCGACAACATTCTGCCCAGAATTTTAAAACGCCGATTTGAGGGTTTTTCGATCCGTTTTTGGAAAAACTTAAAACTACAAAGTTGTTCGGAACGTGATTTTCTACAAGGACACGCGAGCACGCTACCGTAACCTGCATAAAACAGACCCGAAACTAACATATACAATTCGAAAATGTTCACGACAATTTTCTACGCAGAATTTTAAAACATCGATTTGAGGCTTTTTCGATCCGTTTTTGGAAAAACTTAAAACTACAAAGTTTTCCAGAATTTGATTTTCTATCGGTCAAAGTGCACGAAACATCCATTTTCGAAACCAAAACAGCTCAAAACAGTTTTTATATGACGATTTACTCAATTTCCTAGATTTCTCAAATTCAAAAGGTTGTTCTACAACTCAATCCATATAATGATGTTATTGCATTTGAATTTACATGGAGTATGATCCTAATACATTGCATATCATTTTTTAACATCAATTTCATATTAATTTAGGGATCCAAATACATGCTCATGTGAAATTTCATTATAGATACATATTATACACATATAGGTTATTAACTTGCCTTGGATTGTATGGAGAAATTGAAATCCTCTTGAAATACTCTTAGCTTCTTCTCTTCTTACTCTCTCTCTTTAACAAACCCTAGCCCCTTTTTGTGAAATGAAAGAATGAAGACTTCTTCTCTTCTTTTCTATTTATACCTAGGGTTAGTTTATTTACAAAAATGTCATTGCGCCAAATTTAACTCTCTCGATCCATTTATGCTTTAATTCACTTCTAATATTTAAGTTGCGCATTCGTATCTCAATTAATTCATTTTAAATTTTCATTTCCAAACATTTCGAATATATATACTGGCATAGTTTTTGTTTTCTTCAATTAGTTCAATTTTAATTCAATAAAAAATGCGGGGTATTACATTCTCCCCCTCTACGAACGGGATTTCGTCCTCGAAATTCGAAATAAAACAAATCAATTCAAGTCAAGTAAGGTAGTTTCGCACGTACCTTCCATGAAGAGATATGGGTGGCTAATTCGCAAGTCATCCTCTCTCTCCCAAGTAGCTTCAGACTCATCATGATTACTCCACATAACACGAACAAGAGGAATGAATTTTGACCTCAACTGCTGCTCACGACGATCTAGGATCCTGACCGGCCTCTCCTCGTAGCTCCCATCGGGCTACAACTCAACCCCATCTAAATCTATATGTGGGTGTGAGCCCTCGAGACTTAAGAACTTCCTCAACATAAATACATGAAAAACATCATGTACGAGTTGAAGATGGTCAGGTAGGGCTAAACGGTAAGCAACCGATCCGACCATGTCCAATGCTGTAAACGGACCCACGTATCGCGGTGAAAGCTTCCCTTTGGCACCAAAGCGAACAATGCCTCTTATGGGTGAGACCCTTAACAGCACTTGGTCCCCAACGACGAACTCTAACTTCCTCCACCTTATCGCGGTCTTCATCCATGCACGAATCAAGTCAACCTTCTCTGAGGTCTCCTAAAAATATCCGGACCCAGCATCCGGTGCTCTTTGAACTCCAACCAACATGTAGGGGATCGACAAGGACTACCGTATAAAGCCTCGTATGGTTCTATGCCAATAGTCTCTTGATAACTATTATTGTATACGAACTCCACCAGTGGAAAATGCATATCCTAACCACCTTTGAAGTCCAACACAAAAACTCGCAACATGTCCTCCAAAATCTGGCTCACCCGCTCCTTCTGACCATCAGACTGAGGGTGTAATGCGGTACTCAAACTCAACTGAACTCCCATCGCCTCCTGAAGTCTGCCCCAAAAGTGCGAGATGAAGACACTGCCACGGTCGAATATGATATCACGCGGTACCCCATGAAACTTCATAATATCGTTAATAAACATCGTGGCGTACTGTGCTGCCGTATAATCTGTCCTCACTGGAAGGAAATGAGCTACCTTTGTTAGTCTTTCGACGATGACCCAAATCGAATCATGACCGCGCTGCGATCTTGGCAACCCAACAATGAAATCCATGGAGATGCTTTCCCATTTCCACTCGGGAATGGACAACGGCTGCAACTCCCCTCCAGGTCTCTGATGTTCCACATTTACAAGCTGACAAGTGGCACACTTTGAGACAAACTCATATACATCACGCTTTAACCCAACCCACCAATATATACGATGCATATCCTGATACATCTTATCACCTCCGGGGTGAACAGTGAATCTAGATCCATGCGCCTCAGATAATAAGGCCTTCCGCAACTCGGTATCATTCGGCACAATAATCCGTCCCTGATAATGAAGTCTCGTCCCTGATAATGAAGTCCCTCATCAGAACCAATCGAGAAACCCTGAATGCCCCCAGACATCAATGACTTCACCTTCTCCTGACAAAAGTCATCAGAAGATTGGGCCTTCACAACCCGTTCAACCATATAAATTGATATAGATACAGTCCCCATAAATGCTCTGCCAACATCAAGGCTACCCAGCTCCTTCCACTGAGCTTTCTAAACACCTGGCAATTCAACACTTTCCACCACATCCAAGGCGAACAACGACGTTGTGGATCTCCGGCTCAAAGCATTAGCAACTAGGTTTCCCTTACCTGGGTGGTACTGTATGGAAAACTGGTAGTCCTTCACATATTCCACCCATCTACTCTGTCGCATGTTCAAGTTCTTCTGAGAGAACAAGTACTGAAGACTCTTATGTTCGGTGAACAACGTAAACTTCTCCCCAAGTAAGTAGTGTCTTTATGAATACAACGGAAAAACAATCACCGCCAACTCTAAGTCATGAGTCGAGTAATGGTCCTCATGAGGCCTCAATTTCCTCAAAATATAGGAAATCGGTTTCTCCTCCTGCATCAGAACAACTCCTAACCCTTGTAATGACGCATCAGTGTACACGCGGTACTCAACCCCAGCTTTCGACAACGCAAGGACTGGCACTGACGTAAGCTTCTCCTTTAAAGTTTCTAAAGCCTCCTGACACTCTGAACTTCAGACGAAAGTAACACCCTTCTTTGTCAAATGGGTAAGAGGACTTGCAATCTTCGCGAATCCCTGAATAAACCTCTAATAGTAACTCGCTAGACCCAAAAAACTCCGAATCTCAGTTGGCGTAGTGGGTTGCCCCCACTCTATAACATCGGTAACCTTGCTAGGATCGATAGTAATCCCAGCTTAGCTACACCTCTCGCAGCTAAAACCCGCACTTGGAGAGCTTAGCATAAAGTTGATGCTCTCTCAAGGTCTTAAGAGCCAATCGTACATGTCTAGCATGGTCCTCCTCGAACCGTGAATAGATTAGGATATCGTCAATGAACACGATTCATCAAATCCATGAATACTACAGGTGCATTGGTTAAGCCGAACGGCAAGACCCGAAACTCGTACGAACCATATCGAGTCAGGAACGCTGTCTTCGGGACATCCTCCTCCTGAATCCTCAACTGGTGATAATTGGAACGCAAATCAATCTTCGAAAATAATGAAGCATCCCTCAACTGATCGAACATATCATCAATGCGAGGTAACGGATACTTATTCCGAATCGTCACCTTGTTCAACTCTCGATAATCTACGCATAATGGAAGTGAGCCATCCTTTTTCTTCACAAAGAGCACTAGAGCTCCCCAAGGTGAGGTACTCCTACGGATAAAACCTTGGCCCAGCAACTGCTGAATCTTTTCCATAATCTCCCTCATCTCTAAGGGTGCCATACGGTACGGGGCCCTGGCAATTGATCTCATGCCCGACGCTAACTCTATGCAAAAATCTATCTCACAAGCTGGAGGTAAACCAGGAACCTCAGCGAAGATGTCTGCGAACTCCCTCACTATAGGGATCGCATCCAAAGAAATGGATACCCCATCAGGAGAATCCTCCTTGATGTAAAATAGATGTGTGCTGGATCCACCCTCTAGACCAGGTAATGCTATTAGGTACATCTCCAGACCAGGAATGGAAAATGTGATCGCACTCCCATGACAGTCAATCTGGGCATGATATGCATATAACCAATCAAACCCTATAATCACGTTGTAGGTACGCATCTCAATCAAAATAAGGTCGACAGAGAAGTGAAGCCTCCCAACCTCAATCGCGACCCCTCTACAAACATGGTAAAGGTCCGTACAACTCAAAGGTGTACTCATATGGGCAACTATCGCCTCTGCAACGTCTATTATCCCCGATGTCCTAGCAAACTCATAACTGGAGAACGAGTGTGATGCACTAGTGTCAAAAAGTACTCTTGCATGAGAACTATAAACATAAAACATACCCTGAATCGCCGGTCGTCGCACCTGCGGCTGAAAAGGCTAAACGTCATATACACGCCCATAGTACAGCTGTGGCTGAATTGGTGCTCAAGCTGCCATTGGCAATGCCGGAAATGGTGGTGGTGGTAGTGGGAGTACCTGCTGCTGTGCTCTATCTCCCTACGCTTGTCCTCGGGGATGATCCCTCCTCATATATCCAGTCTCTCCTCACTAAAAGCATACAATAGGACCCCCATCTCGTGCCTACTGCACCAAAGATCCGATGTTGGGCCTATTGGCCCGGTGTTGATCTCTCGCACCCTGACCCCGGTGGCCCTGCTGTCTCTGGCCCTGGCCCTGCTCCGAGTGACCCTCACCTAGAATGGTCTGAACCGGATTGGCCTAAATCGCCTGACCCTGGGACTGCTACCCATGGTGATGGGCTCTGTACCGCTTAGCCTGATGGCCTCCTAACTGTTGGCCCCCCTGTGGGCCTTGTTGGCCTGCAACTACAACCTCATGGGCCTACCCTGCTAGCCTATCACCCCTCGTTTGCCCACCATATGCTCAGAATGATCATTGCAGTGATGCAATGTTGCATTCACCGCTACCTCATAACAGTCAAACGACGGATTCGCCAGTAAGAACCCCCGAATTGGCCAAGATTGCCCCTCAATAAACCTGTGAGTCTTCAAAGCATCATCTGCCTGCACCTCGGGAGAAAACTCTACCAATGAGGTAAACTCTCGCTCATACTCAAAACTGAACTAGTCTGCTTCAGGGTATCAAACCTTTTCCTCAAAGCCATACGTTGTGCGGGAGGTACAAACTTTGCCTCGAAACGAGCCCAAAAATCAGCAATAGGCATAACATCCCGTTGAGCTGTAGACGTAATGGACTCCCACCAGCACAACTCCTCCCCAGTCAGACGAAAGGTAGCTAAAATCTGTTTCTGCACCTCTGTGGAGTCAACTAGTCTCAAATGTCTGCATATATCTTGCCTCCACCGAAGCGCCTCTAATGGACCCACATCACCGGTGAACGAAGGCAGTCGTCTCTTCTCAAACCCACTCACAACAGATACCCATGTGGGTTGCACAACTACTGGCACCTGTGGCTCCGGCTCAGCCACTACAGGTGGTGCGATGACAATATGTGGTACCCGTGCTGGTTCTGGCACTGGTGCGGGGGCGGGATGCGCCGAAAGTTATGTTGCTAATGCTGTAGCTACAACCTGTTCTATAGCCGTCAAATCGGTCTGGGACAAACCTCCTACCTTCCCCTGTGCGTGTGGGGGCGACTACTCCTGAGCCCCCGCCTGTCCTGATGCTCCTGCCAGTTTACCGTTGCGTCTCCTCATCTGAAGAGAGTAAACACGGAGTATGAGAACTAGAAGTAAAAGTTTAAAATATATATCACATATATAATTGGATGCAACAGTTTAAAGTGATGGATATATCATACGAAAATTCCTAACTCCCGATAGAAGTAAACCTTCTTGCGTGGAGCGTCTCTCAAGCGAAATCCAAACAAGGAACCCCTTCTATACACTCGGGCACTCATAGTCGGTCGTGTCGGATCAGTGGCTCAATTTTTTTCCCGAATTAATAGAATATAAAACCTAGTTATAAGGCTCTAAGTATCAAAGAGACGATGCGCGGAAAACGTAACGGACGCCCTCAGATCCCTAAAGGCTCTAAAACAGTGCTCTGATACCAACGGGACAACCCTGGTTTTTATATCTAATTCGTTTAGCTACGCCCAATTAAATTAAAGAGGGGCATCAATATATTGGCATTAGAAACAAAATTTAAATAAACACAGTAAAGTAAACATGCACACTTATAAAATGCCAATACATGCGGCCCAACACAAAACGGGAAAGCGTAATATAATAATTTTCTCAAATTCCAAGTATAAATAAAGTGATATTAATCTCTGATACCACCCTTAAGAAAAGTGAAACAAATGATATAAATTAAAATAGAATAACTCCACGGCTACAGGAATCCTAATATTGATATGATCTCATCAAGTTTCAGAGTCTATTGTCTAGCGGGGCGAGGACCTGTCATATATTATATATATAGGAGAGGAGCAAGAAGCAAGATAGACGAACGTCAAAGCAATAAAATAAGCTATAAGATTATAAGATGTACTTATAATGAAAGCACACTAGTCATTACCCGTCTCCAGTAATTAAGTTGTTCAATTACCCAACCATTGCTCCTATATCGTGACTATCCAACCCAAACTCGAGTAACGTGTAGCCTCACATCGTATCATGATTAATCTCATTTCAGTATTTAATGTATCAAAAATATTTTCTTCAAGTATAATATCAAATGCCTCGATTCGGGATATGACTTTAAGACACAACCATAATATCTCACACAACAAGTCATATCGGGTCACTATCGTTACCCGGGGGAACAAGTCGTAACACTAGGCCTACACACGAATATTTTCCAATATTACATTGCATGGTCAATCATACTAAGTCCTAAATCACATGGCGTTCCAAGGTCTTTCTATCCGATCCGCATTACAACCATGTGGCCGGTTCCGGTGGTTTATCTCCGACACGGCACTCGAGCGGAACCTAATCGGATCAATAAAAAAAATGTATTCAACATGTGCCTACATCGATCGGAGGACTAATCTAGTGTATACTCGATAATATACATGTAAAATAATTTCACACTTATGTATATATATAATCGTGTCAAGTCTCTAACTCGAGTTATACAATAGTCATTATTTACAATATAACATAATTTACATCATTAATTTACTAATTAAACATCAAATCATTTCAAGGTTATATATCCCTAATAACCATAAGTATGTGATTAAGTTAGGATATTAGGCACAACACCACAATTATCTTACTAACAACATGAAAAAAATTATCACTCTTATTTCGATAACATGCTGACCAAAATTTAAAATGCAGACTCGAGGCTCTTCCGATCCGTTTTTGGAAAAACTTAAAACTACAAAGTTGTTCGGAACGTGATTTTCTATAAGGACACGAAAGGACGTTAACATAGCCTGCATAAAACAGACCCAAAACTAACATATAATATTCACCCCTGTTTTCGACAACATTCTGCCCAGAATTTTAAAACGCCGATTTGAGGGTTTTTCGATCCGTTTTTGGAAAAACTTAAAACTACAAAGTTGTTCGGAACGTGATTTTCTACAAGGACACGCGAGCACGCTACCGTAACCTGCATAAAACAGACCCGAAACTAACATATACAATTCGAAAATGTTCACGACAATTTTCTACGCAGAATTTTAAAACATCGATTTGAGGCTTTTTCGATCCGTTTTTGGAAAAACTTAAAACTACAAAGTTTTCCAGAATTTGATTTTCTATCGGTCAAAGTGCACGAAACATCCATTTTCGAAACCAAAACAGCTCAAAACAGTTTTTATATGACGATTTACTCAATTTCCTAGATTTCTCAAATTCAAAAGGTTGTTCTACAACTCAATCCATATAATGATGTTATTGCATTTGAATTTACATGGAGTATGATCCTAATACATTGCATATCATTTTTTAACATCAATTTCATATTAATTTAGGGATCCAAATACATGCTCGTGTGAAATTTCATTATAGATACATATTATACACATATAGGTTATTAACTTGCCTTGGATTGTATGGAGAAATTGAAATCCTCTTGAAATACTCTTAGCTTCTTCTCTTCTTACTCTCTCTCTTTAACAAACCCTAGCCCCTTTTTGTGAAATGAAAGAATGAAGACTTCTTCTCTTCTTTTCTATTTATACCTAGGGTTAGTTTATTTACAAAAATGTCATTGCGCCAAATTTAACTCTCTCGATCCTTTTATGCTTTAATTCACTTCTAATATTTAAGTTGCGCATTCGTATCTCAATTAATTCATTTTAAATTTTCATTTCCAAACATTTCGAATATATATACTGGCATAGTTTTTGTTTTCTTCAATTAGTTCAATTTTAATTCAATAAAAAATGCGGGGTATTACATTCTCCCCCTCTACGAACGGGATTTCGTCCTCGAAATTCGAAATAAAACAAATCAATTCAAGTCAAGTAAGGTAGTTTCGCACGTACCTTCCATGAAGAGATATGGGTGGCTAATTCGCAAGTCATCCTCTCTCTCCCAAGTAGCTTCAGACTCATCATGATTACTCCACATAACACGAACAAGAGGAATGAATTTTGACCTCAACTGCTGCTCACGACGATCTAGGATCCTGACCGGCCTCTCCTCGTAGCTCCCATCGGGCTATAACTCAACCCCATCTAAATCTATATGTGGGTGTGAGCCCTCGAGACTTAAGAACTTCCTCAACATAAATACATGAAAAACATCATGTACGAGTTGAAGATGGTCAGGTAGGGCTAAACGGTAAGCAACCGATCCGACCATGTCCAATGCTGTAAACGGACCCACGTATCGCGGTGAAAGCTTCCCTTTGGCACCAAAGCGAACAATGCCTCTTATGGGTGAGACCCTTAACAACACTTGGTCCCCAACGACGAACTCTAACTTCCTCCACCTTATCGCGGTCTTCATCCATGCACGAATCAAGTCAACCTTCTCTGAGGTCTCCTAAAAATATCCGGACCCAGCATCCGGTGCTCTTTGAACTCCAACCAACATGTAGGGGATCGACAAGGACTACCGTATAAAGCCTCGTATGGTTCTATGCCAATAGTCTCTTGATAACTATTATTGTATACGAACTCCACCAGTGGAAAATGCATATCCTAACCACCTTTGAAGTCCAACACAAAAACTCGCAACATGTCCTCCAAAATCTGGCTCACCCGCTCCTTCTGACCATCAGACTGAGGGTGTAATGCGGTACTCAAACTCAACTGAACTCCCATCGCCTCCTGAAGTCTGCCCCAAAAGTGCGAGATGAAGACACTGCCACGGTCGAACATGATATCACGCGGTACCCCATGAAACTTCATAATATCGTTAATAAACATCGTGGCGTACTGTGCTGCCGTATAATCTGTCCTCACTGGAAGGAAATGAGCTACCTTTGTTAGTCTTTCGACGATGACCCAAATCGAATCATGACCGCGCTGCGATCTTGGCAACCCAACAATGAAATCCATGGAGATGCTTTCCCATTTCCACTCGGGAATGGACAACGACTGCAACTCCCCTCCAGGTCTCTGATGTTCCACATTTACAAGCTGACAAGTGGCACACTTTGAGACAAACTCATATACATCACGCTTTAACCCAACCCACCAATATATACGATGCATATCCTGATACATCTTATCACCTCCGGGGTGAACAGTGAATCTAGATCCATGCGCCTCAGATAATAAGGCCTTCCGCAACTCGGTATCATTCGGCACAATAATCCGTCCCTGATAATGAAGTCTCGTCCCTGATAATGAAGTCCCTCATCAGAACCAATCGAGAAACCCTGAATGCCCCCAGACATCAATGACTTCACCTTCTCCTGACAAAAGTCATCAGAAGACTGGGCCTTCACAACCCGTTCAACCATATAAATTGATATAGATACAGTCCCCATAAATGCTCTGCCAACATCAAGGCTACCCAGCTCCTTCCACTAAGCTTTCTAAACACCTGGCAATTCAACACTTTCCACCACATCCAAGGCGAACAACGACGTTGTGGATCTCCGGCTCAAAGCATTAGCAACTAGGTTTCCCTTACCTGGGTGGTACTGTATGGAAAACTGGTAGTCCTTCACATATTCCACCCATCTACTCTGTCGCATGTTCAAGTTCTTCTGAGAGAACAAGTACTGAAGACTCTTATGTTCGGTGAACAACGTAAACTTCTCCCCAAGTAAGTAGTGTCTTTATGAATACAACGGAAAAACAATCACCGCCAACTCTAAGTCATGAGTCGAGTAATGGTCCTCATGAGGCCTCAATTTCCTCAAAATATAGGAAATCGGTTTCTCCTCCTGCATCAGAACAACTCCTAACCCTTGTAATGATGCATCAGTGTACACGCGGTACTCAACCCCAGCTTTCGACAACGCAAGGACTGGCACTGACGTAAGCTTCTCCTTTAAAGTTTCTAAAGCCTCCTGACACTCTGAACTTCAGACGAAAGTAACACCCTTCTTTGTCAAATGGGTAAGAGGACTTGCAATCTTCGCGAATCCCTGAATAAACCTCTAATAGTAACTCGCTAGACCCAAAAAACTCCGAATCTCAGTTGGCGTAATGGGTTTCCCCCACTCTATAACATCGGTAACCTTGCTAGGATCGATAGTAATCCCAGCTTAGCTACACCTCTCGCAGCTAAAACCCGCACTTGGAGAGCTTAGCATAAAGTTGATGCTCTCTCAAGGTCTTAAGAGCCAATCGTACATGTCTAGCATGGTCCTCCTCGAACCGTGAATAGATTAGGATATCGTCAATGAACACGATTCATCAAATCCATGAATACTACAGGTGCATTGGTTAAGCCGAACGGCAAGACCCGAAACTCGTACGAACCATATCGAGTCAGGAACACTGTCTTCGGGACATCCTCCTCCTGAATCCTCAACTGGTGATAATTGGAACGCAAATCAATCTTCGAAAATAATGAAGCATCCCTCAACTGATCGAACATATCATCAATGCGAGGTAACGGATACTTATTCCGAATCGTCACCTTGTTCAACTCTCGATAATCTACGCATAATGGAAGTGAGCCATCCTTTTTCTTCACAAAGAGCACTAGAGCTCCCCAAGGTGAGGTACTCCTACGGATAAAACCTTGGCACAGCAACTGCTGAATCTTTTCCATATTCTCCCTCATCTCTAAGGGTGCCATACGGTACGGGGCCCTGGCAATCGATCTCATGCCCGACGCTAACTCTATGCAAAAATCTATCTCACAAGCTGGAGGTAAACCAGGAACCTCAGCGAAGATGTCTGCGAACTCCCTCACTATAGGGATCGCATCTAAAGAAATGGATACCCCATCAGGAGAATCCTCCTTGATGTAAAATAGATGTGTGCTGGATCCACCCTCTAGACCAGGTAATGCTATTAGGTACATCTCCAGACCAGGAATGGAAAATGTGATCGCACTCCCATGACAGTCAATCTGGGCATGATATGCATATAACCAATCAAACCCTATAATCACGTTGTAGGTACGCATCTCAATCAAAATAAGGTCGACAGAGAAGTGAAGCCTCCCAACCTCAATCGCGACCCCTCTACAAACATGGTGAAGGTCCGTACAACTCAAAGGTGTACTCATATGGGCAACTATCGCCTCTGCAACGTCTATTATCCCCGATGTCCTAGCAAACTCATAACTGGAGAACGAGTGTGATGCACTAGTGTCAAAAAGTACTCTTGCATGAGAATTATAAACATAAAACATACCCTGAATCGCCGGTCGTCGCACCTGCGGCTGAAAAGGCTAAACGTCATATACACGCCCATAGTACAGCTGTGGCTGAATTGGTGCTGAAGCTGCCATTGGAAATGCCGGAAATGGTGGTGGTGGTAGTGGGAGTACCTGCTGCTGTGCTCTATCTCCCTACGCTTGTCCTCGGGGATGAGCCCTCCTCATATATCCAGTCTCTCCTCACTAAAAGCATACAATAGGACCCCCATCTCGTGCCTACTGCACCAAAGATCCGATGTTGGGCTTATTGGCCCGGTGTTGATCTCTCGCACCCTGACCCCGGTGGCCCTGCTGTCTCTGGCCCTGGCCCTGCTCCGAGTGACCCTCACCTAGAATGGTCTGAACCGGATTGGCCTAAATCGCCTGACCCTGGGACTGCTACCCATGGTGATGGGATCTATACCGCTTAGCCTGATGGCCTCCTAACTGTTGGCCCCCCTGTGGGCCTTGTTGGCCTGCAACTACAACCTCATGGGCCTACCCTGCTAGCCTATCACCCCTCGTTTGCCCACCATATGCTCAGAATGATAATTGCAGTGATGCAATGTTGCATTCACCGCTACCTCATAACAATCAAATGACGGATTCGCCAGTAAGAACCCCCGAATTGGCCAAGATTGCCCCTCAATAAACCTGTGAGTCTTCAAAGCATCATCTGCCTGCACCTCGAGAGAAAACTCTACCAATGAGGTAAACTCTCGCTCATACTCAAAACTGAACTAGTCTGCTTCAGGGTATCAAACCTTTTCCTCAAAGCCATACGTTGTGCGGGAGGTACAAACTTTGCCTCGAAACGAGCCCAAAAATCAGCAATAGGCATAACATCCCGTTGAGCTGTAGACGTAATGGACTCCCACCAGCACAACTCCTCCCCAGTCAGACGAAAGGTAGCTAAAATCTGTTTCTGCACCTCTGTGGAGTCAACTAGTCTCAAATGTCTGCATATATCTCGCTTCCACCGAAGCGCCTCTAATGGACCCACGTCACCGGTGAACGAAGGCAGTCGTCTCTTCTCAAACCCACTCACAACAGATACCCATGTGGGTTGCACAACTACTGGCACCTGTGGCTCCGGCTCAGCCACTACAGGTGGTGCGATGACAATATGTGGTACCCGTGCTGGTTCGGGCACTGGTGCGGGGGCGGGATGCGCCGAAAGTTATGTTGCTAATGCTGTAGCTACAACCTGTTCTATAGCCGTCAAATCGGCCTGGGACAAACCTCCTACCTTCCCCTGTGCGTGTGGGGGCGACTACTCCTGAGCCCCCGCCTGTCCTGATGCTCCTGTCAGTTTACCGTTGCGTCTCCTCATCTGAAGAGAGTAAACACGGAGTATGAGAACTAGAAGGAAAAGTTTAAAATATATATCACGTATATAATTGGATGCAACAGTTTAAAGTGATGGATATATCATGCGAAAATTCCTAACTCCCGATAGAAGTAAACATTCTTGCGTGGAGCGTCTCTCAAGCGAAATCCAAACAAGGAACCCCTTCTATACACTCGGGCACTCATAGTCGGTCGTGTCGGATCAGTGGCTCAATTTTTTTCCCGAATTAATAGAATATAAAACCTAGTTATAAGGCTCTAAGTATCAAAGAGACGATGCGCGGAAAACGTAACGGACGCCCTCAGATCCCTAAAGGTTCTAAAACAGTGCTCTGATACCAACTGTGACAACCCTGGTTTTTATATCTAATTCGTTTAGCTACGCCCAATTAAATTAAAGAGGGGCATCAATATATTGGCATTAGAAACAGAATTTAAATAAACACAGTAAAGTAAACATGCACACTTATAAAATGCCAATACATGCGGCCCAACACAAAACGGGAAAGCGTAATACAATAATTTTCTCAAATTCCAAGTATAAACAAAGTGATATTAATCTCTGATACCACCCTTAAGAAAAGTGAAACAAACGACATAAATTAAAATAGAATAACTCCACGGCTACAGGAATCCTAATATTGATATGATCTCATCAAGTTTCAGAGTCTATTGTCCAGCGGGGCGAGGACCTGTCATATATTATATATATAGGAGAGGAGCAAGAAGCAAGATAGACGAACGTCAAAGCAAGAAAATAAGCTATAAGATTATAAGATGTACTTATAATGAAAGCACACTAGTCATTACCCGTCTCCAGTAATTAAGTTGTTCAATTACCCAACCATTGCTCCTATATCGTGACTATCCAACCCAAACTCGAGTAACGTATGGCCTCACATCGTATAATGATTAATCTCATTTCATTATTTAATGTATCAAAAATATTTCCTTCAAGTATAATATCAATTGCCTCGATTCGGGATATTACTTTAAGACACAAGCATAATATCTGACATAATAAATCATATCGGGTCACTATCGTTACCCTGGGGAAAGAGTCGTAACACTAGTCCTACACACGAATATTCCCCAGTATTACATGGAAAGGGCAATCATACTAAGTCCTAAATCCCATGGCGTTCCAAGATATTTCTATCTGACCTGCATTACAACCATGTGTCCGGTTCCGGTGGTTTATCTTCGACACGGCACTCGAGCAGAACCTAACCGGATCAATCACAAAAAAATTGCATTCAACATGTTACTACATCGACCGGAGGACTAGTCTAGTGTATACTGGACAATATACATGTAAAACAATTTCACACTTATGTATATATACAATCGTGTCAAGTCTCTTACTCGAGTTATACAATAGTCATTATTTACAATATAACATAATTTACATCATTAATTTACTAATTCAACATCAAATCATTTCAAGGTTATATATCCCTAATAACCATAAGTATGTGATAAAGTTAGGATATTTGGCACAACACCACAATTATCTTACTAACAACATGAAAAACATTATCACTCTTATTTCAATAAGATGTTGCCCCGAATTTAAAATGCAGATTCGAGGCTCTTCTGATCCGTTTTTGGAAAAACTTAAAACTACAAAGTTTTTTGGAACGTGATTTTCTATAATGAAAAGCGAACACGTTACCATAGCCTGCATAAAGTGGACCCGAAACTAACAAATAATATTAACCAATGTTTTGGTCAACTTTCTGCCCAGAATTTTAAATCGCCGATTTGAGGCTTTTTCGATCCGTTTTTGGAAAATGTTAAAACTACAAAGTTGTTCGGAACGTGATTTTCTACAAGGACACGCGAGCACGCTACCGTAGCCTGCTTAAAACAGACCCGAAACTAATATATACAGTTCGGACTTGTTCACGACAATTTTCTGTGCAGAATTTTAAAACACCGATTTGAGGCTTTTTCCGATCCGTTTTTGGAAAAATTTAAAACTACAAAGTTGTCCAAAATATGATTTTCTATCGGGCATCCTGGACGAAACATCCATTTTCGGAACCAAAACAACTCAAAACAGTTTTTAATATGACGATTTACTCAATTTCCTAGATTTCTCAAATTAATAGGTTGTTCTACAACTCAATCCCTATAATGATGGTATAGCATTTGAATCTACATGGAGGATGATCGTAATACATTGCATATCATTTTTTAACATCAATTTCATATTAATTTAGGGATCCAAATATATGTTCTTGTGAAATTTCATTATAGATACATATTATACACATATAGGTTATTAACTTGCCTTGGATTTTATGGAGAAATTGAAATCGTCTTGAAATTCTCTTGAAATCCTCTTAGCTTCTTCTCTTCTTAATCTCTCTCTCTACCAAACCCTAGCCCCCTTTTGTGAAATGAAAGAATGAAGACTTCTTCTCTTCTTTTCTATTTATACCTAGGGTTAGTTTATTTACAAAAATGTTATTACGCTAAATTTAACCCTCTCGATCCTTTTACGCGTTAATTCGCTTCTAATATTTAAGTCGCACATTCGTATCTCAATTAATTGATTTTAAATTTTCATTTCCAAACATTTCGAATATATATACTGACATAGTTTTTTTTCTTTCAATTAGTTCAATTTTAATTCAATAAAAAATGCGGGGTATTACAATAGTTTTAGTATTTCACAAATGCTTACACGTCATTTCATACTCACAACCCAATGTACTGAGCTTATACTTATAACATGGACCAGTTCCATTACTTGTGAACTTTATACATCTAGATCCCTAAACTAGTACCTTGGCACCTTTAAATAAGTCATTCAATTACTTACTAAAGTTCTATGTGTTGTTGACAAAGTCCATAAAGACCTCACACTCTCTTGACCAAATCTCAAGAGGTCTCATATACTGTAATATTTCATTTGTAATCTAATAAAATAGTGGAACACCTTGGACAATGGATATAGGACCCTCATCTGAGGTCCGAACCACTTTAAACCTTTGTCTATTTAATCTGACACTTCTCTCCTCATACCCGTATAAGGTTCAGAGGGGAGCACCTATGGGTCTAAAGTCACATATGATTTTAGCACTCATTAGTTAGACATCGTCTGTGGGAATGACAAGTTCCATCTTTCTCAAACTCACATTGGGATATCAAATAGTGTTGTTATGGACCATTCTCCTAAAGGAGTAGAAGCTCGACAAATGGATCTCCCCCTAGATGTCCCAAGTATAGAATTTCTAAACTTAGACACCTTAGATCCACGAGATGAAACGAAAGAGCAAGGGGCTGAACTTATCGAAGCTTTTATCACCATATGCATCGATCCAGAGGATCTAACCAAATAAGTTCAAATTAGGGCTGGCCTCAGCCCCTCCCCCAGAGAAGAACTTGTTCAGTTCATAAGGTAAATAAGGACGTCTTCGCATAGACCCACCCAGACATGATCGGGGTAGACCCTGAAGTTATGGCCCATCACGTGAGTGTGGATCCAAATCACAAGCCAGTCTAGACACAAGTGTGCTTTCGGGGTGTCTTGGGGAAAGTTTCTTGGGTTCTTGGTCACCAGGCAGAGCATTGAATCCAACATAAAGAAAATTTAAGCCCTATTGGATATGAAATATCCAACTACGGTAAATAAGATCCAAAGCCTAGTTGGGAGGGTTGATGATCACATTTGATTCATCTCCAAGGCCATAATCAAGTGCATGCCGTTCTTCAAGGTGAGGAAGAAATCCTTTGAGTGGACTCCTGAGGCTGTGAAGGCCTTCCAAAACTGTCAAGAGGTAGCTAGGGTCTGCACCACTGTTGTCCCGAATGATTGTGTTGGAAGACTTTTATATGTATCTCATAACCACAATGGTCAACACTGCCCATGTTAGGGAAACACTTGGGGTAAAATACCCTATGTATTACATCATTCGAGCCCTTCAGGGGGCTGAGGGAAAGTACCCAAGGATAGATAAGTTATCTTATTTTCTCATCATCTCATTAGGACGATTAAGGCCATATTTTCAATCCCATTCTATCATTTTTATGGTTGATCATCCCCTCCGACAGATCCTCCACAAGTCTGACACCTCATGAAGGATTATTAAATGGTTTGTATAACTGGGAGAGTTTGACATAAGGCATCAACCTCAAAGTGTTGTTAATGGCTAGAACTTAGATGACTTTATTGTAGAGTTCATTAGGGCGGAGGATGTGGAAGAAGAATCCTCGAGTTCTGGGTCTGTAAGGACACAAATTTCATATTGAGTCCTTTGTAGTTTTGGCTCAATTCCGGGAAAAAACGTTTGAGTCATAGGATAGATTTATTGACCATCCTTCAAGCCTATGACATACTAAAGTTGAAGACATAGCGGCCAAGTTTAAAGCTTCATCAAAATGCCGAGTTTAATATGTCGTGTTTCTATGTCATCAACATGGTTCCATTGCTCCTAAGGTATGAATGCATTTTAATATATATAGGAGCTTGGAACAATTTGTATTGTGTATATTTTATTTTTAAAATTGTTCTTTATTTTCAGAAAGATTTTATTAAAACTTTAAAATAAAGTATATAAAGTTTCTGGGCTAAAATCAAATTTTTAGACTTTCTGGAAGTTCGTTCGAAATTGTCCAACGAGTTCCCACATTGGCCACTAGAATGCCGTTCGAACGAAAATGATGTTCGAACGAGATTTCCAACGAGATTTCTAACGAGTTCTCACTAGAACTTCGTTAGAAGGCTCGTTTGAACGAGACTTCATTCGAACGAAAATGTCTTTCGAACGAGTTTTGGCGGGAACAGTTAATTTGGCAGTTTTGAGTAGTTTTTCCTGCTTTCCCACTTCTTTTCCCACCAATTTTTTACCTGATTAATTAAGTGTAGAAACCTACTTTTTCCTTTCAACCTTTTCACATCTTTCTATCTCTAAGAGAGAGTTTGAGAGCAAAATTCAAAGTAGAAAAAGTTCATTGTTTAAAGTGTTAATTCTTTCAAGAAAATCCTTAAAACACTTTTGTTTACACCCAAAGTTTGTTTATCCAAGTTCCTTTATATATATACATTGATTGGAGTTTTGGCACCGATTTTTCTCTACCACATTGAAGAGAAGTTTGGGTTTGCTTCTACACCCCACAAAGAAGAAGTTTGTTTGCATTATTTTACCCACTTGGAGAAAGGATCCTTGTTTGGGTGACGGTGACCAGAAAAAGTTCGATCGGTGGATTCCGAGACCGCGGTGGAGCTCCGTGGTTATTTGCTAGGAGGAGGTGTATACAAGAAGGAGCATCGAGGCTTGAAAGGGGTCGAGTCAAGGAAGTAAGTCATCTATCTTGTAATTGTAAAACCATACTCAGTGGACTTAAGGCTAGGGCTGTCTGAGGTTTTTTCCCGTTGTAGGTTTTTCCTCGTACATCGCGGCATAGTGATTCATTGTTTATTTTATCTTTCGCAAAACTCACCTAGAACGCATGCTTAGGTAAAAATATAAAATTGGTTTTAATCACTACATGTTTAATTTGGTGCTAAATTAAATTTGGGTAATGTTAATATTAATTTAATTCAAGTCATTTAATTTAATTTGATAAAATTTGGTTTGGCCTAATTTGGAAATATTAAAAATATGACTTAGGCAAATTTCTAAGACTTGGGTTAAATTAATTGGTGTATGTGAAATTAAAATTGTGTGTGTGTTTCATCATATTTCACTTGGTTTAATTTTAATTTGAAAAGAAATTAAAATTTGTTATTTAATTGAACCATCTTCCGCTTCCGCGTCTCTATAAAAGGAAATTACTCCTTTTGAAGTACAAAGGTTTTAAAATTGGGGGCCTCGCGCACCAACAAGTGGTATCAGAGCCGGAGCGCTAAGTTATCGTGTCAAAGATCCATTTTTCGGCTTCTATATTTTTTTTGTGCTCCTTGTATTTTTAGGTGGTTCATTTTTTTTACTCACTCTCATGTTTTTTGTATCTCTCGATGGGACGCCTTAATGATAATTTGTCCATTTCTAATGATAATGAAGCTTTTGCTATTCGAGAGGAATTTAATGAGCTTAATAAGTGTAATGAAAAATTAGGAGAATTAAATTCAAGATTTGCAAAAAGAATCAAATTTCTTGAAAATGAAAATTCGTGTTTTAAAACTAAAGCTGAGTTTTTGCAAATCTCCCTATCTCAAAAAGATATTTTTCGTGAAAAGCTCATGGACTAAATCACAATTTTAATATTTTAGAAATGTCCAAGAAAAGGGAGTGATAGTCGAGAAAAGTCTCTTAGGGACAAGTTTGCTCATATTGAGGGGGAGCGTGATAACCTCATAGGCGCTATAGAAAATTTAAAGAAGGAGTCCCGTAAAATTGAGGGGCCTAATTTATTACTTGAGTCCAAAATTTTAAAAATGAAAAATAATTTACAAGACTCTAGTAGTTGTGATAATGGTTCTAGCACATCTTGTTCAAATACTTCCGTTGCTAAATCTAATACCATTGTTTGTTTTAGAGGGTCTACTTTATCCAAGGACTTTAGAAAAGGTCACACCGTAGGTATCATTCCTCGTGTTTTCACAGGCTTGCATTGTGGTAGGAAAGGCCACCTTAGGTCGTTTTGTTTTGATCTTAAAAGAAGTCCTAGTAAGTCTATGTCTATCATTTCATTAATTTTCAAATCCTATCATTTTAAATATACATCTATATGGGTTCGGAAATCATTCTTAGACGCGCTAGATATTAGATTTGTTGATTCTCATTTTCTTTCACATGAAACCTCCCTTGCTAAATCTAAAGGTTGAACGTGTTAGTTTTTTTGTTTACTCTAGAGTTTTGTGCATCATATTATATATCATTGCTAGGTGTATACATGTTTAGTCATTTTCTAGTCATTGCTCTATTTCATATCTCATGCTAGAAATCATGACTTGTTTATCTTTTGTATTATACTTCTTTCATTTTAGTTTGCATTAAATGAAAAATACAAAAAGATTTTTGTTTATCATTTGGGTTTTTATATCTTGGTAATTTAAGCTTAATGAAAAATTCAAATGATTTTTGTTTGTCTTTTGAGTATATATTTTTTATTTTTGGTTAAAAATTTCAAAAACTCAAAAATATTTTTTTTTTGTATTTTAGTTTGACACACTTTATGTGGCATACACTTGTGTTTGAATCCCATCTTTTACGCTCCCATGTAGAGGCCAGAACTTTTGGTTTAGATTGTCAATCCTTATTATGTTCTTTACCAGGCTTACATGGAGTAGTGGGATCTTGTGTTGCTTAAATGGATTCTATTTTTATATGCCTCATTTTCACACATGCACGAGCTCTTTTGAAATTTAATCGTCACATGTTATATTTGAGCTTTGTGAGGTGTTGTCCTAACAATCTTGTCATCTACATATTTATGATCTAGGAGGACTAGTGCATGTCAAAATTCGTTGCACGTGATATTTGTGTGAGAAATAGAAAAAGGTAAATATAAATGTGCACATGGAAGGGATCTGAAAGGATTTATTATCCTTTGTGAATAGTAAGCCACCGTTTGTTTGGAACTAAAAGAAATACGTGGTCCAAAGGCCTAAAATTAGAATTATGGCATTAAAAAGAAAAATAATTGCCAAGGCCTATTTTTTTTTTTATATATTCAATCAAATATATATGCTTATTGAGGGAGATTGGATGGTATATCAATGGTTTTCACAATGTCCGTTTATCCTAGTTGTATTTTTAATGTCATGACTCTATTGGTTTGTAGAATCATCAACATGCTAGGCTTGTATGCATTGTGTATGTTTGTTCACTGAGTTCAATTTATATTATCACATGAGGTTTTATTCAAATGTGATGAAGTTTGCAATCAATTGAGAACTCCATGAACATATTTTAAGTGACTGGGTCTAAATTTAATTGTTACTAGTTCACACCCCAACACTTTCGTTTCCATATGACACATTTTTGCTATACGAGTGTGAAAAGCTTATCTTATTTTGTCTCATTTGTGTGTTTATATCTATATATATGTGTGTGTGCATCCTTGGTATATCTAGACTATGTATATATATTTATGATATTCTACTTGTCTTTGCCTTGCTTTCTAGTCTATCTATGCTTTAATTCATATTTGGTATCTATCTTATTGCATTCTTTGTTGATATCACATGCTTAATACTTTATGTATCCTATTGGTATCATTTTTTTTCTCATCACGGTTGGTATTCATTTGTATGGATTAGTTATGATTTTGTTGCCTATGTACTTTAATGTTCTCATCACTTTATGCACTAATGTTTATGTAGCTTACTATACCATTCTATTTATCCCTTGTTTAGTTTAAGGGGTGTATTTGCTTTAATTGGGAAGATAAGTTAATGTTTTGATTCTTTAGCCTTTGTCTATTCCTGAACAAAAAGGGGGAGAATGATAGGGGGAGAAATGGTATCTAATCCTATTGTCAACGTATCTTAGTTTGGGAGATTTTACTTAGGAGGAGAGCGCTATCTTCTTAGGTTGATCATATTTGATAAAGGGGAGAATTAATTTAGGGTGAGTATTTATTTTAATTGCAGTTAATATTCTTGATATTCCATATGCGTTTGATAGTTTGCTTAAGTTTGCAAGAATTATATTCTCAGTGGAAACTTTCACCGGCAAAGATTTTGATCCTTGGGTTGTTTGACTCAAGCATTGTAATTTTATTTTGGGTGGGACATTTTGTTATGTCTAGTAGAGCTTGACGGACCTTTAGGATTTTTATAGGTTTTTGTCCCGGAATAGCCAAAGGGGGAGATTTGTAAGGACACAAATTTCCAATTGAGTCCTTTGTAGTTTTGGCTCAATTCTGGATAAAAACGTTTGAGTCATAGGATAGAGTTATTGACCATCCTTCAAGCCTATGACATACTAAAGTTGAAGACGTAGAGGCCAAGTTTAAAGCTTCATCAAAATGCCGAGTTTAATGTGCCTTGTTTCTACGTCATCAACATGGTTCCATTGCTCCTAAGGTATGAATGCATTTTAATATATATAGTAGCTTGGAACAATTTGTATTAGGTGTATTTTTTATTTTTAAAACTGTTGTTTATTTTCGGAAAGATTTTATTAAAACTTTAAAATAAAGTATATAAAGTTTCTGGGCTAAAATCAAATTTTTAGTCTTTCTGGAAGTTCGTTCGAAATTTTCGTTCGAACGAGTTTGTCGTTCGAAAGATAATGTCGTTCGAACGAGTTTGCCAATGAGTTCCCACATTGGCCACTAGAATGTCGTTCGAAGTGTCGTTCGAACAAGAATGATGTTCGAGCGATATTTCCAACGAGATTTCTAATGAGTTCACACTAGAACTTCGTTAGAAGTCTCGTTCGAATGAGACTTCGTTCGAACAAAATTGTCGTTCGAACGAGTTTTGGCGGGAACAGTTAATTTGGTAGTTTTGAGCAGTTTTTCCCACTTTCCCACTTCTTTTCCCACTAACTTTTTACCTGATTAATTAAGCGTGCAAACCAACTTTTTCACATCTTCCCCTTTCCAAGAGAGAGTTTCAGAGAAAAATTCCAAAAAGAAAAAGTTCAATTTTAAATGTTCATTTTTTCAAAGAAAAATGTGTTTACACCCATAGTTTATTTATTCAAGTTCCTTTATATATATACATTTCTTGGAGTTTTGGCACTTTTATCTCTACCATTTGAAGAGAAGTTTGGGTTTGCTTCTAAATCCCACAAAGAAGAAATTTGTTTTGCTGCGGCATTCTCACATTGTGAAAGGCACCATGTGTGGTTGACGGTGTACATATGTCTCATTGGTGATTTCAAGATTTTGGTGGAGCTCCGGGGTTGTCGACTAGGCAGAGGTATTTATAAGAAGACGCGTCAAGGATTGAAAGGGGTCGAGTCGAGGAAGTAAGTCATCTGTCTTGTAATTGTAGACTTAAGGCTAGGGCCGTTCGAGGTTTTTTCCCGTTGTGGGTTTTTTCTCGTACATCGCGACGTAGTGATTTATTGTTTATTTTATCATTCGCAATACTCACCTAGAACGCATGCTTAGGTAATTCAAGATAAAATTTGGTTTTAATCACTACTTGTTTAATTTGGTGCTACATAATTAATTTGGTAAATGCTAATTTGATTCAAGTCATCATTTAATTTGTTAAAATTGGTTTGGCCTAAATTGGTAATATTGAAAATATGACCTAAGAAAATTTCTAGGACTTGGATTTAATTAAGTTGCTTTAAGTGAAATTAAAATTTGTTTGGATTTAATCTTATTTCACTTTTTTGTAATTTTAATTTGAACAGAAATTAAAATTTGTTGTTTAATTGAACCATCAACGCTTCCGCATATCTATAAAAGGAAATTACTCTTTTTGAAGTGAAAAGATTTTAAAATTTGGGGGACTTCGTCACTCCAACAGGGTCTAAGGTCACACCAGTGGACAAAGAGCCTACATAACCCCTGTTCTAACAACTGCACCTTAGTTTTCCTACCTGGGTATAGCACATAGATGGCTCCCCAAATAGCTCCGATAGTGGGGTTGGGCTCTCCAAAGGAAGGTACAATCTCCCTATATCTTCATCTTAAATTTGAGGCCTCTAATAATGAATTTGAGTATAAAGCCTTAGAGGCAGGATTGGGCCTTGTCTTCCATTTAAAGGCTCAATAGGTAGAGCCATCAGTGACTCTTAGTTGGTGGTCAATTGGGTCACTGAAATCTATGAGGTGAAAGGTGATAAGATGGCAGAGTATCTAGACGTTATGAAACACCTTATCAAGTGGATCCCAGGTTCAGAATCAGAAAGGTCCCCCAGGTTGAGAACTCAGAGGCAAACCATCTTGCACAAGTGGTATCAGCATATGAAATGTATCATGAGGTCCTAGTTGTCACTATGGATCAACCAAGAATCATACAACTATAGATAAACATCGAAGAGCTCGAATAAAGTACATACTAGACTACTCCCATCAAAGCCTATCTCTGAAATAGAAATCTTCTCAAAGACAAGATTCAGGCTAGACAGGTGAAGTGAAAATCATTCAGGTACTGCCTGAAAATGGAGTATTGTATAAAATAGATACTTTTCAGCACCTCAAAGATGACTAAGCCCGTCAAAATCCAATAACATCCTAAGGGACCTCCACAAAAGTGTTTTTGGTTCCCACATAGGCCTAAAGACCTTAGTATACAAGTTCTTAAGATGAGGGTATTTCTAGCCAACATTAGGAAAGGAATATAGGACATAGTACAAAGTTATGACAAATGCCAAAGATTTTCTTTTATTTCGAAGAATCTAGCAGAGAAGATGTCTCTGATGTTAAGTCCATGTCCCTTTTCACAATGGGGTGTGGATTTGGTAGGACCTTTGCTCCTCGACGAAGGTCAATTTTTTTTACATAGTAGCTATTGATTACTTCACCAAGTGGGATAAGGCTGAACCCTTATCCACCATCACTGCAAAGAAGACCATAAGCTTTATTTATAAGAACATCATATAAAAGGTGTACCTAAGACCATCATCTCAGATAATGGAAAGCAGTTTGATAACTCTATATTTAAGGAGTTATGCTTAGGCTATGGCATAAGCAATCACTACTCCTACCTATGATACCCTCAGGCCAATGGTCAAGTTATGGTTATTGACGGAACGATATCCCATAGTTTTAAGAAGAGGATAGAAAAGAATAAAGGGTCGTGGGCCAAAGAATTACCTACTATTTTGTTGGCTTATAGGACCACAGTCAGAGGTCCAACGGGAGAAACTCCTTTCTCTTTGACCTTGAGCACTGAGGTTGTGATACCAGCTGAGGTTGAAATTCCCACTTAAAAGGTATCCCAATTTGAACTAGAGGATAATGAAGAAAGTCTAAAGGTATTCATGGGTGAGCAAAAAGAATGAAGAGAGGTTGCACTTATCCGAATGGCATACTATAAGAAAAAAAAAACTTACTTCAATAGAAAAATCTTCCATAGGGAATTCGAGGTAGGAGACATGGTCTTAAGGAAGGTCAATTTCATGACCAGAAATCCTAGCGAAGGGAAGCTAGACTCCAAATGGGAAGGTCCGTATATGATGATAAAAATTTCAAGATCGAGATGCTATTACCTCAAAGATATATAGGGATATGAACTCCCTCATCCCTGGAATGTAGAGCATTTCAAAAAAATACAACCAATGATGTATTCAATGCCAAAGTGGAACGCAATGAAGATTTTATTTCTCGCGATGTGCTCTGGATAGGTATTCTTTAAGAGATACAAGGATTTCAGTCTTTTCTCTAAATATCCTAAGGTCTTATGACCCACAAATCGAATTGTAAGAACTTCAGCCTTGGCTCAAAACTTACAATAAGTCTTACTGGCCTAAAAAGAGTTGTAATCATTTTACCCTTGAATTTATGTTTAAGCTAAGGTCTCAGGGACCAAACATTCAAGTTACAAAGATTTTATCCTTGGTCAAAGGTCTTATTACCCAAAAAAGATGATAGTCCTTTGTTTTAAACAACCTAAAACAGCATAGTCAAAGTTCTTAGGACCTAAATAGGACTAACGTTTTTTTAGATTTTTATCCATAATTCCAAGAGGCTAAAGTCTAAGGACCCATAAATAGCCCACCTCTTTACATCAAAATCTTTTCTTTATAAACAGAATTGTACAAATCTTACACCCCTCACACATATCGTTGGAAAATATTTAAGAAAAAAATAAACTTGTGTTTCAAATATTTCTTGGGGGACTAAATGTTCAAACACAAAAAATTATCCAAAACTTCAGTTTTTAAACAGATCAAGGATAAAAAGGCTCTACGTTCGAAGGTCTCAGACCCGTAGAAGGACTTTAAAATTTCCATTTTTTTCTAAATTCGAAGGTCTTAGGACCCTTATAAGGATTTTAAAATTCAAAGTTACCTAAGTTCAGAGGTCTTATGACCCTTTATGGGACTTCAGGTTAAATTTTTTCTTTTGTATAGAGGTCTTAACCCTTACAATGACATCAAAATTTCAATTTTTGCTAAATTTGGAGGTCTTAGGACCCTTATAAGTATTTTAGAATTCAAAATTACCTATGTTCATAGTTCTTACGACCCTTTGTGGGAATTTGGGTTAAATTTTTTTCAATGAGACCCTTACAAGGACTTGAAAAATTTTCAAACTGTCCAAATTCTGAGGTATTGGGACCCTTTGGAGGACTTCAGATTAAAGTTTACCTTAGTTCAGAGGTATTAGGACCCTCAACGGGATTTCAGGTCGAAAATTTTCTATGTCCAAAGGTCTTGGGACCCTTATAAGGATTCATATTTCAAAAATTCAAATTCAAATTTTGAGCCTAAGGTCTCAGGACCCCTTACAGATTTGATTTTTGAACTTTCAGGCCCAAAATATTTTAGGGGCTAAGTACTTGTACAATAATTATGGGCTTCTAGTCCTAAAACGTACAACTATCAACTATACGATGATTCTAAGGTCTAAAAGGCCCATTACATAATCTTAGTCTCTACTTAAGAAACTCCAAAAGAGTGCACTGCTCAATATCTTAGTACCCTTAGGGGATTTGTAATAATTTTCATCCCTAGTTGTTTCTCTTTCCCAAGAAATCTTGGGGGATAAGAGTGTACTACATATTGGGAAAACATCAGGAATATGAAGACAACACAAAACTCCTTGACAAGAAAAAAAAATAAAGCAAATACTGAGTAAATGTTGAAGAACAACACATATCCACTCAAATTGCTACTGTTATTGAAGGCAAAAGGTTGGAAAATACATCAATGGTCTATGGAAAATCAATAGTTCAAATAAAGAAGTTACACAAAATCCACTCATGGCTTGATATCCTGGGGTTCCACAATGGATTTAATGGTTGAGACAGAGGTAGATGCATCGTTTTTAAGCTTTTTCCCCTCTAACAGGGCCACCCTCATCGTCTAAACTCTCCCTGCCAGATTCAAGGGACTTAATAAATAGACAAAAAATGTCCACTTTAAGTAACAACTTTTGGACATTTTCTTTTTAAGCATCAAATCCAAAGCTATAATTCTGGAAGGGGCGCTTCTTAAATGGTTCAGACTTGGGATATGTGTCCACATTTTTCTCAAGAATAGAGTGGACCTTCCCTTGAAGAGTAGAATAAAGCAAGGAGACCCTACCGTGCTATTTTTGAAGCCCTTGATCCATGGAGGCTAGATTCTCCTTTATAAAAGTGAGCACTCTAACGGACTATTTCTGTAGTTCCACTTCATTATCAGAATGGAGGATTTTATCCTGTAAACCTTAGACTTCAGCCTTCTAACTTCAAAGAGTCTTCATCGTCTTAAAATTTTAATCCACCCAACGATATTAAGTATTTCTACCTTCGCCAGAGAGTCCCTCACAGCAACCATTAAGGAGGCACTGTCCCTCAAATTATTGGCGTCCATAAGTTTCTCTTGCTTTAGAATAATGAATCGAGATCTCAGGGCGACTTCTTTGTCCTTCCTAAGGATGTTTGCCTTCAACCTCAAATCATTAATCATTTGACCTAGTTGCATCCCATTAAGGTTTTTTTCATTTACCATCTCAATAACCTTGTTCCATCATTTTCTACCATTAAGGACGTCATTCAGAAGAGCCTCAATTAAGTGTTAAGCCTACAAAAAAACAAGGAGATGTAAGGATAAAGAAAAAAGGGTAAAAGGGGGTTAAGAGAAAATTAGAGTAGCTTTTAAGGTACCTTTCCTAATAAGTGAACCATCTCCTCAGTATTGAGGAAGGTCTCCCTGGTCCTCAGTCTGGCCATAACATTCGAATATATTATCTTGGCCATTGAATGGAGGGCGTCCACCAGAGAATCATAAAGTTCTTCTTCTCAATAAACAAAGGTAAAAAAATTCCTCTCATTCACGATTATCCCCTCATAATGGCTAATGGTTTTAATACCTCTTTTCAGAAAAAAGAAACACTTTCTCCTTTTTTTTATCTTTGAAACAGGGGGCTGCAAGTCCTTTGGAATAGAAGAATGGCCCTGGATTTCCCCAGGGGTTCCACCTACCCCCGATGATGCTTGTAGAAAGGGTAGGGTTTTTATATTGAGCTTCTCTCCAGTCTACTTCATCAGTTCAACCTCAGGATCGGGATAACCTACTGGCATATTAAGCTTCAACTTCTTAGCGATTAGGGGCATCATTCCCTTAAAAATAATTACCACCCTAGTTAAGATATCCTTGGAGAGTCACCTTATCATCCTTCTCTCTTCCCGTTTATTTACTGGATCAAATAAATAAGAAAAATGGATATTATAACAGTTAAAGTGAATAAATAAAATCAGAACAAGAGGTCAACCACTTACTTGGTCGGTCCTTTTTCTTACTCATCATAACCTATCGAAAGATCCCCTTCAACCAATAAAGGAGGATTATCTCCACCCTGATATTTGTATTCTTTATCATCATAATCCTCAAGGACCTTATACACCACCTTAGTAATATATTTCCTCTTACAAAACACCATAAAAGGGAACTTAGACACCAATAATTCCCGCACCACAAGCTTAGGTATGGAAGGGAAGTTCCCGAAGTCACGAACTTGGGCTTAGACCCCAGCCCATTATCAAAGAGGCGGTTGGATGTGATAAAGTTCTCAAAGGGGGTAGAAGTTAGCTTCAAGGCCTTCTTAATATCCTTTTTCTCCTGCTCAGATGACTCAACAATCAATACAATCAAATGCAAATCACTAGGGGGAATAAAGGCATACCTAAAGCTTAGGGGGATCACTAAAAAGTTGGTCAACCCAATGGCTAATCAAGGTTAGAGGTGGTTTAGGAACCAAACACAAATAAGAACTTCTCAGCCCAGTTCTTAGGGGCAATATGTCCATCCCTAAAAAAGACCAAAATAGGTTTTGAGGAAAGATACTTCAACCCTATGTGTTTTGGCTTGCTCTATTCCTACACCTTGTATATCTCAAAGAATTGGCTCAATGTCACATATCGCTGGCTCCCACTGTCCTTCCTAAAATCCAAAATTATGGCCATCAATGATCTCCGATATTTAGACAACAGTCGGGAAAGAGCAATTCCAATGGCTCCCAAAATCATTATCACCGCTACATGTAAGAGTAATCTATCCCCATATTGAAAAAAACATTTGTTAAAACAAACATAATCGAGGATCAAAGAGAAGGATCTTTTGTCAAGTTTGACAGCCCTCAAAATCATGGAGTCAAGTATTTGGTAGGTCCTACTTATGGTTATCATGTCCTGATCAGTAGTTCGAGAGGTAGACTAGGCCCCACTAGTGAAGTTGGGGTCATTCACCTCCAAGTACACCTCCTCAATGATCTCGACACCCTCCTCTTTAATCTAAGGAATGGGAACATGATAACCCACAACATAAAGAGGCTTTGTATTAGAGATATCATAAGGTGGAAAATTGATAGCAAACATCTTTTATAATGAAGAAGAAAGGCAATGACTTTTGATTCAAAAGGCAGAGGAACGGTCATGGGAATTATGGAAAGGTCAAGCCCTCACAAAGGGATTATTTATAGCCTCCATAACCTGTCGCTTCAGTCTGTCCAACCCCTAAAATAATGTCACATAAATGTTCTCAACCACTTAAATCCTACTTCTTGATGAAATATTATCATAATGGGTATTTCAGCGACTAGTTATGACATTACCCATAGCTTAAGTGAAAGTAATAAGTGTTTCCCCTTGAAATCATTGCAATGAGAAAGAAAGGGACACTGATGATACCCTATTAAACCCTTAACCTTCAAAGGCTCTTAAACCCCTTCGAACACCCTTGAGTAAGAAAATATATTCCTAAATTGATCTCAAATCTCGGATCAAGGTTCTTCATCAGCTCTTGCTCCTCGTTTTCCATATATCCACTTCCATGATCACTATTAGAGATTTGAATATTTCAAGGAATGTCCCATTCTACATGAACATGGCAGTAATTGGAATTCCCATTGGATAATAACTATAATGCCTTGGAGGTTTTGTGAGACATTCCTGGCTCAAAATTGGTAATCAAGGATCATATGGAGAAGAAAATGAATCCGAATATGGCTAGAGATCTCTACATAACTTCCCATTTCCTTTCCAGTGATTCTGGTTTCTCCTCTATTATGAGTAGTATTTAGGTCACTATCACTACCACTCTTATTATTGAGACTAAGCATCATTCTTCATGAGATAATTGGTTGTAGAGTTACTATGACTAGAAAGACTGCCTTGATGCAAAAGTTTTTTATGGACTTCTACTACATGATTTTTTCACCTAACGTTACCCAAAACACTCACCATGATTCCATCCCATCTTTTAGATGCTCATTTTTATATGTCGTTACGATAGGTTTATCTTTGTATTAGGGAAATTTGATATACCCCTTGTTATGTGATGTGATTACGAGTAAAGGGAGGAAATTCCCGTATGCCTTTTATGGTCGTTTCATCTACCGCTTGCTTATGGCTCAAAACGTCCACAATTTTTTCAATGAGCAGAAGGCAAACATTGAGAAGAATTTCACCTACACTTATTTTCATTCGGGGAGAAATAATCCAGCACAAGAGGAGAATGTGCAAGATTTTCACAAAGTTAAGGAAGTTCTCATGGATGAATCGGTTTCTTTATCTCGATAGAGACGTAGAGATGTGCCTCATAGTCTTTTGGGAATTTAACTTACATGAAGATCAGATCACTCAGGTATCCGGTCGAGTTATAGATATCCTTCGTCCTGGCATCGCCTCTCACTATATTTATTTGGTTCAATAGTTCGATTCGTTTTAGTAAACTCATATTGAGTTATGAATATCGATCCCACGTGGGAAAAATCCACTAACTAGAAAACCTGTGGCTGATAAGAATGATAAATGTATTATGTTGAGTTTTACAACTAAAATAAATAAACTTAAGACCACAGAGAATTATGAATGGCTAGACATTATTTCACACCATATTCACTAAGGATATCACTGACCGTTAAATTACATTATACAACTGTCACTAGTTTTGATACACGACCAATTCCGTCAATTTTTTTGCCAAACCTTTCTTCTTTATAATTCAAGTAACTTGCTCCTAAAAGAAACCTTTAAGAAACCAAAATTAGACACATCTGATTTTAAAGGAATCCTAAAGATATTTGTGTTGATGTTTTTGCAATGATATGGTGCTTTAAATCTCAGAATAAGTTTTCTAAACCAAGAAAGAGCAGTAGCGTCGTTGCAGCGAGGGAATTCCTCATTGTGGAGAACTGAAGCGAAAATCAGGTTGTAGGAAAAGCCATATATTTTTTACTAGACACAAAATTCCAGCAATACATTGTCATTGTAGGTAAGAAGATCTTTGTTGGAGCACCGCTACGGTGATAATACAGGCTGCAGGAGTGTCTAGAAATTTGCCGAGTTTGTCTTAGAAAAAAGTTCAAAATAAGTTTTTTTGCAAACTCTAAATATGTTTGTTCCACTCAAGAACATCTACACTTAAAATACATATAAATATGTAATTCTGTATAAAATAGATTTTTCTATCTGAAAAGTATATTTCCATCATGTATTTATCAAAATTATAAAACCAAGGTTAATTAAAAATAATTTTTAGTTATAAAAAATTAACCAAGGCGTGATATAAGTACGAAAATATGTATTCATATAAATATTTTAAAAAGGAACATTGCATAAGTATATTGTGTGTCTCTTTGATTAAGGTTCAGAAAACTAAACAAAAGTTTCTTCTTTTGTTGAAGATATGGTATCTCTCACGACTTGGTTACACTAGTGAAAATTTTCTTTGTGCTTGTGAATTCTCTTTGATGATTGCATAATCTTCTAAATATTATTCCAAATTTGCAAGTGTCATTTGTGGCCTATTTCATCGTGAACCGTTCACGTTATATAAGACTTTTGTCATAGTGTTGTGACCCCCCGCCTAATAAAATACCGGGTGATCAGTCCTATACCAAATTAACATAGGAATCCCAATTGGTTCATCCTTAGCATCACTGCCGAAAACCTTTTTAAAACTTACTAACCACCTAGTATTCCAAAAAGATGGTGCCAAATTTTATCTTATTAATTGAACCCAAACAGTACATGCAGAAATAAATATAAACCATTCACACAACTAAATTAAATCAACTGAACAAATAATGAAACGACATGCCGAATAACCATAGGCCACCAAAGTAAATAGTCGAATACAAATATCCAACATGTGAATAAATAAATCTGAAAACTATGCTGAAAAGTCTAGGCGACATGCCCTAAGTAAACTGAAACTGATAGATGATTCCTACTCCAGGAATGAATTAATAATGCATCTAATCCAAGCTCCTGCTACCATCCACATATGCCGCAACTCCGTGTCCCTGGAATAGAATATCAATCCTGGCGTCCCTGTGGCTGAACACCTAAAAGGTTTTGAAAATAATTTTATAGAAAGGGTTAGAACCCAAAATATTTTGAAAATATTTAGCAAGTGAATTAACTGGAGTAATTTAAAATGCATGAATGTGCTTCATATTTAAGTTAGTGTCGCACTCTCTTAAGGACATTCTCACCCCTCCACTATTGTGCTCACCTAACGGTTACCTTAACCCCACTTAGTAGTACTACCCCGTCCAACTAGTCCTGGTATAATCTCCCCCTTTACATACTAATCTAACCCGAGTACAATAATTGCTGGATTATAAGTTATCTCACCAATTAACTTAATTAATTTCTTTTAAATCATAACATATAACCGTAACACAAGTTATATAAAGTATATACATCACACACTGTATTATTTCCCGCATATAATATTTATTTTTATTATATACGTACTTTTACTAAGAACAACCGCACATATATAGATGTACATCCATCCCTCCGAGTATACCCTCATCAGATGATTCCCTCTAAAGTGATATCTCACTAGGTGTGCTCACATAACCTAGTTACCCAAGTTGGAATCGCTCACCAACCTAGCCCAAAATATAAACGTAGTGGAGGCGGTCATATTCCTTCCCCTAAAGTGAGATCATCCCCTCACCCATATACCGGACACTATGACCTGGGGATATACTCACCCTACTCCTCAAGCTAGGGGATTCACCCACATCGCGCAACATCCCTTGATAACAGTAGAGTATATAAATTAAATAAATATCTAGTCACTAATATTTAATAGCACACACAATATAGACACACACACACACACACACACACACACACACACACACACACACACACACACACACACACACACATATATATATATATATATATATATATATATATATATATATATATATATATATATATATATAATATAAACCCTGGCTTTACCGTGTACTAAAAAAGACATAACGCTAGCCTGTAATTTTCTGAATCTCTACCCTGACTCAACTTAATTAATTTTCTCACTTAATAATTTATCATCTTCCCGGGTCTATGGTCCGACTCTGATTTATTTAATTCACACATCAATTAATATAATATTTACCCTGAGTCTATGGTCCGACTCTAATATAAATACTTTTCACATTAATTTATATAATATTTACCCGAGTCTATGATTCGGCTCTAATTTAATTAATTTACACATTAATTAATTTATTACCTTGTGTCACTCAAACAACATACCCGGACTCGCTCACTTGGCCCATAACTTAATATTTCTCGAGTCTATATTCCGACTACAAATTAGTTTTTTTATTTCCATAATTAATTTAACACCTTGGCGTCGCTCAACCAATATACCTGGACTTGCTCCCTCAATCCGTATATAATTAAATTTGGAATCTAATCCCCCAAATTTATCCATAAAGTGCCTCACGTAAATCCTCTCTAACTCCAAATACTTTTCCCTATAATTGTTAGGAATATGTGCTTCATAATTATTTAACTTTAAACAATGCATGGAAATTAAAATTAAAATTTATTTCCCTTTATATATAAAACTGTCCGAACTGCCAAAATTCTGTGACCATCGATCGATCGATCCCCTGGGTCGATCGATTGATCGAATAGGTATTCATCTCTCCGGCTTGCTGTTTCAGCCATTGATGAACCCTCAATCTTATTGTTCTTTCCCAAGACCTTACCCAATCACATCCAACATTACCTCCACATAAGAAAGGGGTCTAAACATCCTAGATACCTTAATTCATCATCAAATTCCATTAATTCCAACATTTTTCCAATTTGGGTTGTATCTGGGATTCAAATCTTTAATACGATTTTCATTCCTATTGACAAAAATTAACCATCGATTCTTACTGGTTCTAACATACGATTCATACCTCCACATTCCAGAATCATAAACATAATAAATTTCACTATTAATTCCATTAAAGTATATCAATTACCGAAAACCCAATTTTTTTTTACATGAATACCCATCCCAAACGAATTTTGGTTTACACCTCCCATAATATGAATTGATTATCACCAATTTAAGAATTCACAACAGTTAAACACTTGCCTGAAATTATTTGTAGAGTCTGATTCGTTGGTTTAGTTAAGGTGTTGATGAAGAACACTCACTTTTGTCCCTTAATTTGGCCCCAAAAATCCCCAATTGGCTCTTGATTTACTTTCCCAAAATTCCCTCTCAAGCCCTAGGTTTAGAATTTTTGTTAACTGTTCAACACTTCCCCAATTAGGTTTAAACCCCTAATCCCGTTTTTGGCCACGTGGGCCTAATTAAAATGGCCCTGATCACCCCGTGTGGGCCTGACAATGCCCAAAAATGCCCCGAGACCCGATTACTACCCCCGGGTACTCTTTTATGACTATCTCGACCCTTACGGACTCAACCGCGCACTCAGAATTATCATCTGAAATACTTTATAACATTCTCCAATTTTGACCTAAAAAATGCGACACACATTAATTCAAACAATTTAACTTAAAGTTGCCAAATATAAATAATTCTTCCCACTCAAATAAATTCTCCAAATTATAAATTTAAGTTTCTCCAATTTAAATATTTATTTCTCCCAAAAATAATTATTTACTAAATCCTCAGAATTACGGGGTGTTACATACTTTCCCCCTTACAAAGGAATTTCCTCCTCGAAATTAAGATGAGCCTAGTGCTCCCAGTCTTGAATATCACTCTCTAGTCATGTGCCTTTAAGCTCGCTATATCTTTCTCTCTCGCTTTTAACTATAAGTTACACAATTATGCATTTTAATTAACCAGGGCGCCCATACACCCTGTACCCGTGCTTGACGGCACAAAAGTTGTCTTAATTAACCCGAGTGCCCATACAGCCTATCCCCGTGCTTTACTGCACGAAAGTTACCCGACTATGCTAGCCGTGACCCGTAATATAACTTCCAACCCGTAGTCATATCGCATATATATATATATATATATATATATATATATATATATATATATATATATATATATATATATATATATATATATAATGGCCGGGATACCCAACCCATGTACTAACGACCAAACATCTCCTCACTTCTAACGTTGCGCTAAGTTTCATGCGTGGGACGTCTAACAAAGCGAAATCCAAATAAGGAACCCCCCCGATACACTACTACCTAACATTGTCGGTCGTTGAGATCTGTTACACCCCCAGCCAATAGTACGTACCCTCAAATACTTATCTCTTAACACAAAAACATACACGCCTACCCTTATGCTACAAAAGGCAACATAAAATACCGCGCCCTTACTATCTCTAGTTCTTGTAAAAAATAAACCCCGAGTTATCTCTCCATGCTCGAAAATAAATCTAACCACCCTGATTCACTTCAGTAGACTCCCTTACTTACCGGCATAAAATATGAGAACACAAGACCTTATTATATGTCTATCGCACCACGCAATACAACATATATACACACACATATATATAGGCTAGACGACCTCTCAGGTGATACCTAGTAAAATTCATACCCCGGTGACGCGAACACCAAAACTTACCACCACTATCCACAATAGTTCAAATCCATCGCTATCCAGCCGATATTGGGAAAATCATCAGCCCTACTTATATAATTCTCGAAAGTAGTGACATCTCGCATAATTCAAACCTTTTCTCAGTGTATACCTCCACTCTCTCGTGGTTAACACCAAAGGGATCCGCTAACCCGCGGAAAATTTTATTGACATATTATGGTTGCTACAGCCAGCGCACCCACTAAATCCAACTCACTCGTGAATTCTAGTAAAAATAATTTTATATTGTGACACCTTCACTGTCACCCAAAACATACCCCATGCCCATAGGATAAAAATAATTACCTCCATACTCTAGCTGCAATGGCTGATCCTCGGGTTCCTGAGCAGATCCCCCCTGCCCGAACGCACCCATGACTTATTGTAGTGGCTGTACATCAAGGACCTCATCCTGTAGTTGACCCCTACCTCGCTTAGGATAATATCTCTTCACGTGTCCCTCTTCCTCACAAATGAAACACCTCTTAATAAATTCACCCTGCCACTGATCCATTCCTTGCTCGCCTTCTCGAAAGTTCTTGCATTCTGTCGTTAGCCCCCAGATCTAAATTGTTTGGCCTGATTCCCCTGCCGAAAATCCTGCCGCTAATGTCCCCCTGTCTTCTGCTGGGATACCCCACTAGTACTGTTCCCTCTTGCTTTCTTCGATTGGCTGGTTTCCACCCCCCTGCTGCTTCTTTTCACGTGGAAGCAATATTTTTGGTAGTGCAGGAGTACTGCATTAACGACATCTGTATAAGCTACTGATGAAGGATTACCAATCAAATGTTGTTTGATCCTCCAGACTAACCCATCCATGAACCTTGCTTTATTTCTTTCTTCATGGCTTACCTCATCCGGTACAAAATTTGCCAAACGAGTGAATTCTTCCTCATAATTGGCCACTGAACGGTCCCCCTAAGTTACCTCTCCGAATATTCTCCTCATTTCGGTCTCAACTGCTGGCGGAAAATACTTGCGGTGGAACCGCACCCAAAAATCGACAATAGTTACTGTATCCCTTTCCTCAACTGTGGTGATCGACTCCCACCACTGTAGAGTTGATCCCACTAACCTAAAAGTTACTAGCATTTGTTTCTGCACCTCGTTGTAATCTACCATGCGTAGGTGACGTTGGATATGTCTCTTCCACTGACACTCTAGCACCACATCTGAACCCCCTCGAAACTTTGGTGGGTGGCCCTTTTGGAAGACCTCTCGTACTTGCTGCCACTCCGACTGCCCCGGGTGGGCCTGAACATCTGGTACCACTAATGCCTGTGGTTGATCTCGTCGAAAGTACCTTTCCATTGCGATCATCGTTGCTTCAACTGTCTGTGCCACTAATTCAGTTACTTGTGTAGCTGAAATCATCTCTGGCAGTCGCTGCGGTAACTCTGGCTCCTGATGAGCCTCCCTAGTCTCATCTCCCCCTGCTGCCCTAGCTGCTCTCTCTCTCCTGGGCGGCATCTGAAATGAGAATAGAATCATATGAGTTCACCCTCAAATATAAAGTAATTGGCAGAAGAACGTAAATTCTCATATGTATGAGAATACAACAATCCTATGATAGGGTTCTACATCAAAGAACGCTAAGCAGAAAAGTGAAAAGCCGCACAGATCCTAAGGACACTAGAACCTGATTCTTTGATACCATCTGTGAACCCCGCATAATAAAATACCGGGTGATCAGTCATATACCAAATTAAAACATGAATCCCAGTTGGTTCATCCTTAGCATCACTGCCAAAAACCTTTTTAAAACTTACTAACCACGTGTATTCTTAAAAGCTGGTGCCAAATTTTATCTTGTTAATTGAACCCGAACAGTACATGCGGAAATAAATATAAACCATTCACACAACTAAATTAAATCAACTGAACAAATTATAAAACGACGTGATGAATAAACCATCGACCACCAAAGTAAATAGTATAATACAAACATCCAACACGTGAATAAATAAATCTAAAAACTGTACTGAAAAGTCTGGGCGACATGCCCTAAGTAAACTGGAACCGAAAGATGATTCATACTCTAGGAATGAATAAATGATGCATCTAATCCAAGCTCCTTCTAGCATCCACCTATGCCGCAGCTCCATATCCCTGGAATAGAATATCAATCTTGGCGTCCCTATGGCTGGACACCTAAAACGTTTTGAAAATAGTTTTATAGCAAGGGTTATAATCCAAAACATTTTGAAAATATTTAGTAAGAGAATTAACTGTAGTAATTTAAAATTCATGAATGCGCTTCATATTTAAGTTAGTGTCGCACCCTCTTCAGGACATTCTCACCCCTCCACTATTGTGCACACCTAACGGTTACCTTAACCCCACCTAGTTGTACTACCCCGTCCAACTAGTCCTGGTATAATCTCCCCCTTTCCATACTACTCTAACCCGAGTATAATTATTCCTGGATTATAAGTTATCTCACCAATTAACTTAATTAATTTCTTTTAAATCATAACATATAACCATGACACAAGTTATATAAAGTATATACATCACACGCTGTATTATTTCCCGTATATAATATTTACTACCGTTATATACGTACCTTTACTAAGAAAAATCATACATATATATATATGTACAGCCATCCCTCCGAGTATACCCTCACCAGATGATTCCCTCTAAAGTGATATCTTACTAGGAGTGCTCACATAACCAAGTTACCCAAGTTGGAATCGCTCACCAACCTGGCCCAAAATATAAACGTAGTGGAGGCTGTCATATTCCTTCCCTGAAACTAAGATAAGCCCCTCACCCATATATTGGATACTATGACCTGGGGATATACTCACCCTACTCCTCAAGCTAGGGGATTCATCCACATCGCGTAACCTCCCTTGATAGCACTAGAGTATATAAATTAAATAAATATCTATTCACTGATAATTACAAGGACACACAATATAGACACACACATATATATATATATATATACTATCACTACACCGTATATATATAATATAAACCCCGGCTTTACCATGTACTAAAAAAACGTAACACTAGCCTGTAATTTTCCGAGTCTCTGTCCCGACTCAACTTAATTTATTTTCTCACTTAATAATTTATCATCTTCCCGATTCTATGGTCCGACTCTGATTTATTTAATTCACACGTCAATTAATATAATATATCCCACGAGTCTATGGTCCGACTCTCATAGAAATACTTTGCACATTAATTTATATAATATTTACCCGAGTCTATGATTCGACTCTAATTTAATTAATTTACACATTAATTAATTTATTACCTTGTGTCCCCCAAACAACATACCCGGACTCGCTCACTTGGCCCATAACTTAATATTTCCCGAGTTTATATTCTGACTCCAAATTAATTTGTTTATCTCCATAATTAATTTAACACCTTGGCGTCGCTCAACCAATATACCTGGACTTGCTCCCTCAATCCGTATATAATTAAATTTGGAATCTAATTCCCCAAATTTATCCATAAAGTGCCTCACATAAATCCTCCCTAACTCCAATTACTTTTCCCTATAGTTGTTAGGAATATGTTCTTCATAATTATTTAACATCTAAACAATGCATGGAAATTAAATTTTAAATTAATTTCCCCTTATATATAAAACTGGACGAACTACCAAAATTCTGGGACCATCGATCGATCGATCCCCTGGGTCGATCGATCGATCGAACATGTATTCCTCTCTCCGGCTTGCTGTTTCAACCATTGATGAACCCTCAAGCTTATTATTCCTTCCCAAACCCTTACTCAATCACATCCAACATTACCTCCACATAAGAAAAGGGTCTAAACATCCTAGAGACCTTAATTCATCATCAAATTCCATTAATTCCAACTTTTTCCCGATTTGGGTTTTATCCGGGTTTCAAATCTTCAATACGATTTTCATTCCTATTAACAGAAATTAACTATCGATTCTTACTGGTTCTAACATAAGATTCGTACCTCTACATTCCAGAATGATAAACATAATAAATTTCACCCTTAATTCCATTTAAGTATGTCAATTACCGAAAACCCATTTTTTTTACACGAATACCAACCCAAAACGGATTTTGGTTTACACCTCCCATAATATAAATTGATTATCATCAATTTAAGATTTCACAACAGTTAACCACTTACCTGGAATTGTTCGTAGAGCCCGATCCGTTGGTGTAGTTAAGGTGCTTATGAAGAACACTCACTTTTGTCCCTTAATTTGGCTCCAAAAATCCCAAATTGGCTCTTGATTTGCTTTCCCCAAATTCCCTCTCAAGCCCTAGGTTTAGAATTTGTGTTAATTACCGTTCAGCACTTACCCAATTAGGTTTAAACCCCTAATCCCGTTTTTGGCCACATGGGACTAATTAAAATGGTTCGAATCACCTCGTGTGGGCCCGGCTATGCCCAAAAATGCCCCGAGACCCGATTACTATCCCCAGGTACTCTTTTCTGACTATCTCGACCCTTTCCGACTCAACCGCGCACTCAGAATTGTCAACCGAAATACTTTATAACATTCTCCAATTTTGACCTAAAAAATGTGACACACATTAATTCAAACAATTTAACTTAAAGTCGCCAAATATCAATAATTCTTCGCACTCAATTAAATTCTCCAAATTATAAATTTAAGTTTCACCAATTTAAATATTTATTTCTCTCAAAAATAATTAATTACTAAATTCTCATTATTACGGGGTGTTACAAGTGCTTTATATGTAGTTTACTTTTTCTTTATAAGAGATATTTTCAAAAGATGTTTTTCTTTTATTTTAGAATCGGTGCAAGACTTTCTTACAGCCATTTCTTGTTTAATCACCTGAGAATATGTGTTATATATTTATTCTTAATAGAGTTGTGTGAATATATTAAAAATCCATTATAAGTTTTGAGCAATCCAACATATTTTCCCGCACTTTAAAAAACTTTAAGATAATTCATATACTAGAAGTGGCACCCGAAAAATCAGTGAATTGTCGAAAAAGTTCCTCTTCAACTTCAAAAGAAGAGTTTAATTTAGGTTAAAGAGTTGAAGACATTGGTCGAGGCCTAATCCAGTCATGGTAGTTTACCGTTCTCTAACTCTTTCCGCCTTCTATGAAATATTTGGTGTGAAATAATGGATAGTCAGTTAGCACACCATGTAATTCTAAGTCGTTAGTTTATATTTGTAAAAGTCTACCATAGTGCATTTACTGTTCATTTCAGCCCTAGACTTTTTTTCATTCGTGAGATGTTTTCCTTGTACTACTTGGTGTTGTGTGATTGTTATACTTATTCCTCTTTTAGGGTCCATTTGATACACCCTATTTGTCATAGAAAATGTGACAAATGAAGGAATGCCCACTATTTTGTGTGTTTGATTGGCCTTTTTTTCCATTGTTGATACCAAAATTAATATGCTGATGTGGACGAATAATATGAAGACACGTGTCAATCTACTTGGCACAATAATAACGAGGAAGTTTCATTTCCCCGACCAACTCATGTTCTCTCCGAGCAACGAGGATACACCGAGGAACTTCAGCACTCCGAGGTACACTAGCGCTCCGAGGAACTCCTGATCGACGAGCAACTATGGCGGTCCGAACTGCATCTCGGTCGTAGCATTAACTGCCAGATAATCAACAGTTCAATTATTCATTGAATGTTTATCATCTTGACGCACACGCTGCATTAAATGTATTACCATTTCATATGTATATCATTTAATGTGTCAACCCATTCATGTACAGCCTAAGGGCTATAAATACCTTGTATCACCCTCATTCAAAGGGACCGAAATTTCTTGAGAGAACATATACTCGAGAATTCCCAAACACTCAGCAATAACATAACAGTGGACGTAGGCCATTCTTATAAGGCTGAACCACTTTAAAAATCTTTGTTTCATTTTATTTATCTGTGATTGATTAATTAGAGCTATCTAATTTTTTACATCAACAGATTGGCGCCGTTTGTGGGCACAATTGTCATTATCGTTTTTCACCAAAAATCGTCCATCATCAATGGCGGATAATCCTGAATCTAGCAATCGAAACGCTGGAAATACTGGAAATCCTCAGAATCTCTCTGCACCTCCAGATCTAGCCGGGATTATGACGAATCTGGCTCAAGGACAAACCGCCATGCAAGAAACAATGAGGCAACTCATACAAACCCTTCATGGTGGTGCACCTGCACGTTCAGGACAACAAAGTGGTCAGAGGCAAACTTATTTACTTTCTTCACGATCCAGGCGTACTGAGTCGCGTCGCAATGAGGAGTTTGATGATTTCTCTTATCAACCTGGGCGAACTTCGTCAATAAGGGCGACAGATACTAATCAACATATCACCCTCTCTCCAGAAAGACTGAGTAGGGTGTCCCCTTTCAGTCGATTAGGCCCTAGGAGGAATAGGAGCCCACTTAAGACCATGCCGAGGAAGCTATGGCTGCAAAGAAGAATATAGATAAAGACACCAAGGTGGAAGTCGACAAGTCTAAGAATAAAGAGCATAAGGACAATGGCGGTGATAAACGCTCCAGAAATAATAAATCATCATGGGAAGTCTTGAAGAAATATGACAATTATACTCCTTTGAAAATGGGTATTCATCATGTCTTGGAAGAAATCAAGAACAACGAGGAGGTAAAATGGCCAAAGAAATTGAAGTCAGATCCTGATTCGAGGAGTAAGGATAAATATTGCGAGTTTCATAAAGATCATGGTCACATGACCAAAAATTGCATAGCTCTTCAGAACGAGATTGAAACACTCATCCGAAGAGGAAAGCTATCAAAATATGTTAATCGGGGAGGTGAAAGAAAAAATAATGACCGAGCTAGAGAGAGGTCTATATCTCCTCGTCGAGCAGAGGAGAAAAAGAAGAGAAACCATGAAGATGATCCAGATGATGACCCCGAACTTCCCAAGAAACCAAGACAGCCAGAACGAGAGGTATTTTCTACACGTTTTGGGTCATTTGATTGTAATGTCATTACAGGAGGAGATGCATGAGGAGGAGACCTTACTGCAGAAAGAAAGGCTTACCTTGGAGAGGCTCAAGCTTGTTCATATATTCAGCGAATAAATCTGGCCGAGGACGATCGTCCGAGGAAGGTAAACAAAGAGAAACTGGTCATTGGCTTTTCAAAAAACGACCTAGCAGGTGTTCTTTATCCTCACGACGATCCTCTAGTGATTAAAATGAGGATGAAGGAAGTAGTGATTTCAAGGGTGTTGGTAGACAATGGAAGTTCGGCAGACATCATGTACTATTCATGCTTTGACAGTTTAAATCTGAAATTATCTCAATTGGAACCGTATCACAGACCCCTCCTGGGTTTTGCTGGCGAGAAAGTTTTTCCACTTGGGACGATCAAGTTGGAAATATTCATTGGAACTTGGCCTGCTTGTCGAACAGAGAGAATACGCTTCTTTGTGATGGATAAGAATGTGCAGTTAGCCTACAACATCATCATGGGAAGAGTTGGTTTGAAGAAGTTCCAAGCAGTTCCATCTACAGTGCATCAGTGCTTAAAATTCCCAACAAATTTTGGAGTAGGAGTTGTGAAAGGTGATCAGAAAGTAGCTCGGGAATGCTATTATTCGTCTGCCGAGCAAGAGGAACTTGAAGATTCAAGAAAAAAGACTACTACCTACCAAGTGGATGAAGGTACGGAAATTGAAACACTGGATCCTCGAGATGAATCCCAACTTGTAAAAGGACAGGTGGTGGAATCTACAGAAAATATTATTCTGGATGACGAGCACCCTGAACGAGTAACCCAGATAGGTTCTACGTTGGATGCTTTAATAAAACAGGAGTTGATAACTTTCTTGAGAAACAGGAAGAAAACTTTTGCGTGGAGCCATGAAGACATGCCAGGAATAGATCCAAACTTCTTATGTCATGAGCTCAATGTGAATAAGGAGATCAAGCCTGTAAAGCAGAGAAGAAGGGTATTTAGACCCGAGAAGAATCAAGCTATTCAAGAGGTGGTCGACAAGCTCCAGAAAGCTCAATTCATTGAAGATGTGAAGTACCCGGACTGGTTGGTGAATGTGGTGATGGTAAAAAAGAAAAACAACAAATGGAGAATGTGTGTTGATTTCACTGATCTCAACAAGGCCTGCCCAAAGGATCATTTTCCATTGCCCAGAATTGACCAACTAGTAGATGCTACCTCTGGGCACGAGCTGCTTAGCTTCATGGATGCTTACGCTGGCTACAACCAGATCAAAATGAAACCTGAAGACAGGGAAAGTACTTCTTTTATTACCCCTAGGGGAACTTATTGCTATAATGTTATGCCTTTTGGCTTGAAAAATGTAGGAGCGACATACCAGCAGCTGATGAACAAGGTTTTCACCGAACAAATCAGTTGCAACATGGAAGTCTATGTCGATGATATGCTGACAAAAAGCAAGAAAGCTGCAGATCATCTAGTTGACTTAGCTCAGACATTTGATCAACTGGATAAATACCAGATGAAGCTAAACCCGACGAAGTGCACATTTGGAGTACGAGAAGGAATGTTTCTCGGGTACATTGTCAACCAGCGAGGCATTGAAGCAAATCCAGATAAGATCAAAGATCTTTTAGGGTTGCGATCTCCAACAACAAAGAAAGAAGTGCAGAGTCTTACAGGACGAGTTTCAGCGCTCAACAGATTTGTGTCCCGAACAACTGATAAATGCCTCCCATTCTTCAAAACACTTCGAAAAACTTTTGAGTGGACTGATGAATGTGAGAAGGCCTTTCAAGACTTGAAAACGTATTTGGGAGCACCTCCATTGTTGTCCAGGCCAATAACAGGAGAGAAGTTGTATTTGTATCTGGCAGTATCAGAGAATGCAGTCAGTTCAGCATTGATTAGATTGGATAATGGAGTCCAGAAACCAATCTATTACACAAGTAAGGCTTTCCGAGGTGCGGAAATCAGATACCCAAAGCTGGAGAAATTGGCATTGGCATTAATTGAAGCAAGTAGAAGAATGAGGCCATATTACCAGGCCTATACCATCGTCGTTTATACCGACATGCCACTGAGGCAAGCTCTTCATAAGCCAGAAAAGTCAGGGAGATTGATGTACTGGGCAATAGAGCTCGGTGAATATGATATTATGTATGAGCCCAGATCATCATTGAAAGGTCAAGCTGTAGCAGAGTTTACATATCCTGATACCCCCGAGGAACAAAAATTGCTCGCTGACCAACTTGTGGATGTTACAGGATCAACAGACGTAAATCCAGACCAACTCCGGTTGGTAAAAGAGTGAGAAGAGATGGTCAACGAAGAGAAAAAAGCGTCAGGGGAGGATGAAAAGAAGCAACAAATATTTCACCGAGGAACTCTGTCAAATAAGAAATTTGAAGACGGGTTGCCCATATGGAGATTATATATAGATGGCTCATCTTGCACAGCAGGTTACGGGGCAGGAATTGTTTTGAACACCCCAGACGAGATTGACATGGAATATGCTTTGCGATTCCAATTAAAAGCCTCCAATAATGAGGCTGAGTATGAAGCCATGATAGCAGGTCTTAATTTATCAAAGATTGTGAAAGCGCAACAAGTGATGGTATTCAGTGATTCTCAATTGATTGTGAATCAGATGATGGGAACGTATGCGATTAAAGGAGAAATAATGGTCAAGTATCATGCAAAGGTGATGGAATTGTTGGCAGAATTTGATGCCATTCAGTTGATCAGAATACCCAGAATAGAAAATGCACAAGCAGACGCACTGGCCCGACTAGCATTAGCTACTCGTACCGAGCTGCGAAGAACAATACCAATTGAAGTACTGGAAAGTCGGAGCATAGATGAAAACCTGACGATGAATGTTATTACCCTTGATTTAGGACCATCTTGGATGGATCCCATCAGGGTATATATTGAAGAGGGAGAATTGCCAGAGGATAAGCTCGCTGCCAAAAAATTGAAGTATAAAGCTGCTCGGTATGTATTAACTAATCGTATTTTATATAGACGAGGAATTATGGCAGATTTGCAGAGATGTGTACATCCCTCCGAGGTGAAAGAATTGATTGAAGAAATCCATGAAGGGTCTTGTGGAGCTCATGTAGCAGGTCGAACACTTTTACAAAGGGTAATGACTCAAGGATACTATTGGACGACGATGAGGACTGATTGTATAGCCTATGCTAAGAAATGTGACAAGTGCCAACGTTTTTCCTCTATCCGACGAACTCCACAAGCATTGTTGACACCAATAACTTATCCTTGGCCATTTGCCATATGGGGAATTGATTTGGTTGGACCACTGCCGACCACCCGAGGAAGATTCAAGTACCTCGTCGTTGCAGTGGACTATTTTACTAAGTGGGTAGAAGCTGAGCCGCTTATTGATATGACATACGAGAAGGTATACCAGTTCGTTTGGAAGAACATCATCTGTCGATATGGTCTCCCCCATGCCTTCATCATAAATCATGGAACACAATTCGACAACGAGGAGTTTGCTGCCTATTGCCAACAATCAAACATCCTGAAGACCCATTCAGCACCAGGTCATCCTCAAAGCAATGGGCAGACTGAGGTGACAAACAGAACAATACTAAATGTTTTAAAGAAGAGGCTAAGTTAAGCTAAAGCTAATTGGATTAATGAGCTACAATCAGTATTGTGGGCTTATCGAACAACTCCCCGAGCAGCGACTGGAGAATCACCATACATGCTGGCATTTGGAAGTGAGGCTGTAATACCTGCCGAGTTGGGTCTCCCAACACACAGAGTGCTAAATTTCAATTCCCCAGTCAGTGACTTGATGAGAAGATTAGATTTGGACATGCTCGAGGAGGTCAGAGAAGAGGCAGCCATTAGGAATGCTGCTTATCAACAACGAACAGCTCTTTTCTACAACAAAAGAGTGAGGAAATGCGATTTAAAGGAAGGAGATTATATGCTAAAGAAGGTAATTCAGAAGCACAATAAATTGGAGGCAAACTGGCATGGACCTTACCAAGTTACAGAAGTTGTTCGACCAGGAACTTACCGAATAACAACTCTAAAAGGAGAAGAATTCAAGAATGCTTGGAATGCTGAACACCTTCGCAAGTATTATCAATGATGTAAAATGTACAACAGTTCCATCAATATGAATAAAACGATGATGTTTTCACCATTTTCCTCTCCTTTGTTTGAAAGTTTTTCGGGAAATACTAGTGTTGTACACTACGCTGCTCGACAACAAAAAGAAGATGATAGTTCAGACCCACGACCAACTCTGATTGGTAAAAGGGCGAGAACAAATGATATACTCCTTTGGTTAGGAGGCGTACACTTGCGTGATCAACTTCGGTTGGTAAAAGAGCTTGTGGACTAGATAGTTCGAAAGAACCTGATATACTCCTTTGGTTAGGAGGCGTACACTTGCGTGATCAACTTCGGTTCGTAAAAGAGCTTGTGGACAAGATAGTTCGAAAGAACCTGATAGTTCGAGCGTGATCAACTTCGGTTGGTAAAATAGCGAGAATAAATTATACTCCTTTGGTTAGGAGGCATACACTTGCGTGATCAACTTCGGTTGGTAAAAGAGCTTGTGGACAAGATAGTTCGAAAGAACCTGATAGTTCGAGCGTGATCAACTTCGGTTGGTAAAATAGCGAGAACAAATTATACTCCTTTGGTTAGGAGGCGTACACTTGCGTGATCAACTTCGGTTGGTAAAAGAGCTTGTGGACAAGATAGTTCGAAAGAACCCGATAGTTCAAACTCATGATCTACTCTGATTGGTAAGAGGGAAAGAACAACATTCTTAAAAATGCCAATTTTGGCTGGTTAAGAAACAAAATATGCCAATTTATGTTGGTCGGAAAGTAAAATCATTCCAGAAAATACAAGAATTCCAAACTGAACCAAGTATAGTTGGTCGGTGATCAAAACTGTAATTGGTCGACGAGGATAAATTATCAACCTTGGTTGGTCGGACACATTTTATGAATTTTTTTTACCAAGTATGGCTGATTGAGGATAAAAACCCATCAACTGTAGTTGGTCGACAAACACAATTTAACAACCTTGGTTGGTTGGAAGCATTTTAAACATTTTATAATCATCACTTTATTATTAAGTGATTGAGCAACATTGATACTTGTAATTTTGATTACTAAGTTGGTTGATGAACAGCACCATATTGTTATCTTTTTAACAGATACATATGCACAAATGTAAAAATTTTTGATAAACACAAAACAATAGCAATACAAATTTGCAAACAAAAATGAAATTCTTTCATTAAGGTCAAAATAAATTACAAACTACATGTGTACCAACTATTACATTAAGATCCCTACTCTATTGGTTTCTTTCCCTTAATGAAGTTCCTCGCCAGCAGGAGGGTCTTCCAAGTAAAGAGGAGAATTAATGAAGTTAATATCTCTGAGCATTCTGACGTTCATCACAGAAGGTGTGTCCAGTAGATGTTCAGGACGAGATACTTCGGTTTGAGAATGAAGATTGTAATCGCCAAGGTATTTTGAAATTAAACTCCGAGGAATGGAACGAGCTGGGATCCATTCCATGTCCAATTTATAAGGTGGCACAGGCAAGTCTAGTAATCCTGGAGCATGATAATCCCATAAATAATTTCCTTGCTCCAATTTTAATACACCCAGGGCGTTCAACCATCCCTACTTATAACCTTCATTATTGGCGTGTTCAATACGAGCATCTAAATGAACTAGAGCTTCGTTGTATCCAGCCATCCAAAATTCCCTGGGCTGTTTATGGAATTGGAAGGTTAATCTATCCAATTGTTCATGAAGGTTTTTAGCAAAAAGGTCCTTGGTATGTAAAGCAGACTTCGTCGCAGAAAGTTGATCTTCCAAAGACAGGTTTTTCTTGGACATTTCAGACAAGGCACGATCTTTTGCATTCAATTGGAACGCTTGAGTTTCCAGAGTAGACTGGGTGCGAGCCTCTTCAACATTACGGCTGAGAACTCTTGATCGACTCCGAGCATGTGGAGAATTTTGCTCCTCGACAACATTTTGAACAGCTCTTCCTCGCCCACGAGACCCTCTTCCTCATCCCCGAGCAGTAGTAGAAACGCCAGATTTTCTTAACGTATCCAGTTCTTGCCTTAATTTGGCATTCTCAACCTCTAAGAACGAGAAACCTTCATCGGTAACCGGTATTAAAGCAGTGGAAGAGGAAGCTGCAGACTCATACTGTGCCAACTTTTTCTGCAAATTATTGTTCTCTTGTTCCTGCAACTCAGCGATCTGTCTGCAGGCCTCAACTTCACCTTTTAGGGTTCTCTCCCTAACATCGTACCCAGCGATGACCTTTTTGTGACCTGTTTCAGAGGAAAGCTGTTGATACCTATTCTCATATTCCTTGTGCAACAAAGTAGTTGATTCATTGTGCTGACTCTGAAGATCTTCTAAGGAATAATGAAGATCCTCAATCAAGTCATAGTAGGCCACGTTGTTGGCCACAGCTCGGTCAAGTAAATCCTTCAAGTACCGATAAGCCTCAATTGCTTGTTCTGAGGCATCGTGGCCAAGGATGTCAGCAATTTCTGATACACTCAAATTTGTATGACCAGCTTTATAATATTCATGGCATTGCTACATCAACTTTGTATCATGTGCAGATATCAGTTCCATTCTAGCCACAAACTAATAATGAAAAGAAGACAACAGTCAACAAAAACAAATCATCAACAACAGAGATGAACAAAGATGTATTTTATTAGATCATAAAAAGATTACATTGTTTGATTACAAATAATGAAAGATAGAAATGATACCGAACAACTTCACACCTTTTCCTTGTCTCCCAAGACTTTCTCGGGAGGCTGGGATGAGGAGCTTGGTTGCTCGGTGGTAACAGCAGCTTGATCAGCAGGAGTTGGATTTGAAATTTTCTCAGGAGGAGGAGGCATGGAAGAAATTTCCGCGTTGGCAGAAGGTAGAGATGCAGGGACTTGATCTCCTATGGCCATGGAAGATTCATCAGAGATAGGCTCATCTTCTTCTTCTTCTTCTACAATTGGTGGGGGAGGACCAGGGAGGTGTAGCTGGAATAACCCAGAGTCGTCTTTGATCTTCAATTCCTGCAGGGCAGCTACCCAGCCATCTCAGAAGTATTTCAACTTCCCATATTGTACTTGGGATGTCATCGCAGCAATCCCTTTGTCCCATCCTTTATCCCAGCCAGCGCTGAAGGATTTTTTAACTGCGAGCTTTCTTTTCAGTTTCTCCGAGGAGAGCTTCTCGGATAGAAGATCCTCGGCAGTCTTTAACTTCACATCCAATTCTTCTTTTTGCCGCTTTACATCTCGCAGGACGGACAACTCTTCCTCTGCCTTCTTCAGCTTATCTTCAAGCTCTCCAAAGTTCTTGAGCTTGTCGTCATATTTTTGATGCTCAATCTCTAAACTTTTCACCTTGTTCTCCAAACTCTTGGAGATCTCATCCAACTTCACCTTCTCAGCTTCAACTATTGATAACTTTTTCTCCCAGACAGCTTGGTCCTCACTATATTGCTGACGAGAATCCTTCAAGGATTGGGTCAAACCCAGCAGAGCATCCTCTACCCCCGACGAGGAGCTGGAAGCTTTAATTGCTTCATCTTTTTTCACGATGTTGTTAAAACAATTCACCAGCTAAACAAAGGAAAAAGTGATAGGTCAGTACAAAAATACAAATATTCAAAGAAAGAAAGGAAATTCAGAGTGTGAGAAATTTACTGAAGCAAGGTGACGGGTAGCTAGGGATGTCAGCATATCCCTAGAAATTTTTTCATCAATTCCTTGGACCTTGGGTATGATCCAAGTTTTTACCGAACTCATGGCAGAGCTCGGAGGAATGATGGTTGGAACACCAACCCCACCAGCTGGTAGAGAAGAGATGGTTTCAGTCAGATTGGCAGTTTCAGCCAAATTGACTGAGGACGATTTCCTTAATCTCCTCAAAGGAATTTCAGCAATTTCAACCAAGGAAGAGCTCTTGGTCGGAGAGATAGCAGTCATCTCCACAGGAGCAACCTTCTTGCTCAGAGCCACTGGGGGCTCCTCGGTAGCTTTGGAAGGCGCAACATCCACCTTCTTAGTCCCCTCTGGGACAACAATTTTGCTTTTCTTGGCTTCAGCAGCATAAGTAGTGTCATCAAATAGAGCAGGGGGAGCTCTTTTCTTGCCCATTCTTTGACTTAAAGGGATGTGAGAATCTGAAGAAGAATCCTCTGGAGTTGAGGCTGGCTCAACAGATCTAATCACAGGACGAGCAGTATACGAAGTCGTATAGCTCCTATACTGCAGCAAATATGATGCAGACCTGATGTGCTCGTCTGCAACGTTCTTATGCAAACCCCATATAAGTTTCAGATGCTTAATATTAACCTCTGACTCTTTTGGAGTTTTTCTTTTACTATCAACTGCAAATAAATACATAATGAAATATCAGTCATACATTTTGTCAAATATGATAAAAGCATAATTTCATAAGTAAAGGAAAATGAGAATAAACCTATCCCATTGCCATATGGGGGGCATTTAGGACCCTGGTATACTGCATCTCCAACCAAGGGGGCATATTTCCAATTTTTAATCACCACCCCATGTTCAAAATAATCTCTATTTGCATCAGGGAGGTTAACTACAAGAGCCCTATTTAAAAACCTAGTTTTTAAGTAATAAACATTATCTAAAATAGCCCATCTATAGCAATACATAATCTCAGGAATCCCTATACGAGTTCCATGAGTTAGATTTAATTTATACACCCCATTAATTATTCTCCATGAATTGGGGGTTATTTTTGTAGGAACAACGTCAAAGTACTGACAGAACTCTAAGCATAAGGGGTTTGGCGGAAAAGAAAATCCACATTCAGCAATGAATAGACTGGGGAACCAATGTCCCTCAGCCAATCGAAAATAATCTAAAGGTTCAGAAAGAACCTCCAGAGTTACCCAGGAAGGAATGGAAAAATCGAAACGAAATTTCTCAACAGACTCCACAATATAAACCATAGTGAATAAAAGAAATACAGAAGAAAAGAAGAGAATCTTACAGGAAAAAGGAAGAGCTGACAACTAGCGAAGGAAAAGATGAACGCACAAGGGAGAGAGAGATAACAGAAAGCTTGAATGCAGAAAATTGGAAAAGGTAGAAGACGGTATGGTTACCTAAGAAGTTTAAATACTTTACCTTGGGAAGCTGCGAAGGAAATGATTACACAAAAGAAACTAATACGCCACCGGCGGCTAAAAGGACAAAAATGCACGAAGATCGAAGCACTCATAAAAATTTGAAAAAGGCGGATTCTGTGAATTTGAAAGAAATTCAAATATGAAGAAAAGGCTCCTAAAACCCAGGATAGTCATTTAATATCGCCATATACCGAGAAAGAATGTTCCATACTCGTCAAAGTTCGAAATATGAAACATTGGGGGCTTCTGTTGATACCAAAATTAATATGCTGATGTGGACGAATAATATGAAGACACGTGTTAATCTACTTGGCACAATAATAACGAGGAAGTTTCATTTCCCCGACCAACTCATGTTCTCTCCGAGCAACGAGGATACACCGAGGAACTTCAGCACTCCGAGGTACACTAGCGTTCCGAGGAACTCCTGATCGACGAGCAACTAAGGCGGTCCGAACTGCATCTCGGCCGTAGCATTAACTGCCAGATAATCAACAGTTCAATTATTCATTGAATGTTTATCATCTTGACGCACACGCTGCATTAAATGTATTACCATTTCATATGTATATCATTTAATGTGTCAACCCATTCATGTACAGCCTAAGGGCTATAAATACCTTGTATCACCCTCATTCAAAGGGACCGGAATTTCTTTAGAGAACATATACTCGAGAATTTCCAAACACTCAGCAATAACATAACAGTGGACGTAGGCCATTCTTATAAGGCTGAACCACTTTAAAAATCTTTGTTTCATTTTATTTATCTGTGATTGATTAATTAGAGCTATCTAATTTTTTACATCAACAGCCATGAAACCCATGCCCATATGAAAATTTATAAGTCTTTTTCCACTTTTGTTGGAAAATTTTGGTTACCTATATAGAGGATGAGTGTTAAAATTGTATGTGACTTTAGATCCATAAGTGTTCCCCTCTGGAACTCAGATATATAAGAGGAGAGAAGTGTTAAAGTATAAAACAAAGGTTTAAAGTGCTTCGAACGTAGAATGAGGGTACTACATCCACTGTTAAAGGTTTTCCACTAGTTTATTAGATTAAAAATGAAGTACTGTAGTCTAGGAGACCTCTTGATCTTTGGTCAAAAGAGTTCGAGTTCTCACGGCCTTTATCAACAGTACAAAGGACCTTAGGAAGTAAATGAATGAGTTCTTTAAAGGGGCTAAGGTATAAGTTTAGGTACCTATAAGATGTAAAATTTTATAAGTAATGGAACTGGTCCACGTTACAAGTATAATCTCACCACGATGGGATGTGAGTGTGGATCAAAGTGTAAACACTTGCGAAATGCTAGAATTATTGTGAGTCTAACAGTTTCAATGCCTTAATATATTTGAATGCTCGAGATCGATACCCTTCCATCTTCTACCAACCTTCTATTTATAGGGCTACCCGTAGAGAGAGGACTAGTGGGCTATCTCAATATGTCTTTGATAGTTTTGAAGTCTGATTGTGTCAGGAGGAAGATGAAGTGTTGGATAAAGTATTTGTAAGAGATATAAGGTGGTTGTTGAGGGCCTTTTTTTTATGTAGAGAGATGCAACCCCCTTAAATATTATAATAAATCTAAGGAGAAAAAGCCTCTCCAAGGTGGATAAAACACGTTCAAACTAGGAAATTACCCTAATAAATGGAATAGTCGGTAATAGAGCCCAATATATTGAATAAAAAGACTGCCATAAAAGTGGTGTTTGATAAAATCCCCATAACAACAGATCTATGAAATTTGAAGAGAACAAAATTATTTTAAGAATCTAAGGTTTGTAATTCCACTAAGGTTCAATATGTATCCACATTTATGATTTGTAGGGAAATCTTCCATAGAGTTTGAGTCAATCAAGCATTTGGAAGAGAACCTATGGTTGGCAAGAAAGTCGGCACATTAATTTCCTTCTCTATAGATATGGTGGAATGACACATGTCTGTTTGTAATGAGATTCTAGATATCGTTGATCGGGATTTTGATAAACTAGGGACACACAATTATCTTATCAAGAATATCCACCACAATCTTGTAATGATATTCTAGATATGGTTGTTGAGTGCATTAATTGCTTATCAGAACCTTGAATGCGAGTGGAGTTGGGTAGTAACAATAACTAAAAGATGTCTTTTCAAGTGACCAAAAAATCCATGTATTGTAACCAACCAAAAATCAATCAAAAGCGCAAAATTAGGTCTAAAAACAAAATAAACTCAACAAGAAAAAATACTATAGCGAGAGTGATTTTTAATTTTGGTGCAGAATGTAAATAAAATCATAAACTCATGAAACCCATCAAACTAGATTTTTAACCTGTAAAATAGGTAAATCCATGAGATTCAACCAATAAAGATGGACAAAACCTAAATATACTATAATATCAAGTTGAAGATTAAGTACAACTCCAAAAATGAAAAAAAATAGAAAGACATTTTTCAATCCCATAAAAAATAATGTCAAAAAGGATCTGAAGGAACAAATCTAAAAAGACAAGATGGGTGGAATCTTACCAAATAGATTCTAAAAGCTTAAATTCTAAGAGAAAGATCCAAGAAACTCTCCTAATAAACAAAAAATGGCAATGTTACAAACTGGGACATGATTTGATGTAAGAAAGAAAGAGAAAGTGAAAGTAATAAAAGTGGATGTTTGACACGAACTAACATCCTTATTAAGATGGAGTGAAAAATGTCGCTGGTCGCGTCCTTGGCTGAAGAAAGAAGAAGCTTACTGGATCAAGACCATTTTTAGAGGGATGAAAAGCTTCATTGGTCATGAGATTGACCAATGAATTTTTACTCCATAAAATGAGTGTGTGTGTGTGTGTTTGTGTGTGTGTGAGATATATATATATATATATATATATATATATATATATATATATATATATATATATATATATATATATATAGATAGGGGAGAGAGAGAGAGAGAGAGGGGAGAAACCATTCAATGATATAAAGTGATCATATGTAAAAGATACACAGTCTAAACTACATTGTGTAATGAGTTTAAACATGTCTGCGATATGAATGGTAATAATCAGGGTAAATGGTTATTCCAAGTATTTTAGAGAAAGCATAGACTGGCTAATAAAATGTATATAATATGTTTCGAGCCAAATTATAAGAGCACATAGGAGATAACTCGTGTGGAAGAGAGAAAAGTACAAATATGAGCATTTGTCCGATGAAATCAGAACAAATATCAAAAGAGAAGTATTTACTTATAAATTTCTAACTTAATGATTTTCTTTAAAAATTATCATTTACATTGAAAAGTAAAATTTTCCACTAACACATTTTGTCTTCCTCACTAAGACAAAAATGACACATTTTTCCAATTCACATACATTTTGAAAGATCGATAAAACATTACTCTAATGTGTTTATTTATTAGTTCATAAGATAATGCTCAAAATATGGTACAATGTAAGTAAAACGAGTTATGATATATACTGAAGATAAATCAAGCTTAAAAGATTATAAACTTTGAAAGCTTTTAAATTCTAGGCATAGAGTTAATAGTCATAAACACAATCAAGATACAAACATCATGTGCAAACAAGTCAATAAATAAATCTAGAATTTTAGCAAATTAACCTATAAGAACATAAACAACAAAAGTATCACGGAAACAAAATATGCAACAAACCATCACAAGAATATAATGATCAAAGAAACAAGATAAGCATTCTAAAAAGTCATGTGCACAACAAGAAACCTTCTTAAAGAGTAGAAGTTAAGGGAACCAAGGATTAATTCAATATAGTCTCTAAATAAATCTTATGCAAGATATCCTTCCTAATCTATCTTGTGCAAGAATAATTCTTACCCCTTTTTATTTTGAACACGGAAAAAATGTTCACTCGTTTTCCCATAATGTTATTTTTAGCTAAGCTATTATTCTTCCTTGCATTACGAAAATACAAGGTCGACCTAAGCAAATAAAAAACTCTCTTAAATGTTATTTCCTATTGCATTGATCACATTTATAAGTTCTATGATGAGGCATAGGAGAAATGGTTCAGGGAACAACCCTTTTAATACGTTGAACATTTTTCAACTTAAAACAAAAATCTTTGTTATGACCTTTCTTATCTCAATAAGAACAAGTAATATATTTAGTAGGCCTTTTATCATGAAAATTATGAGTTTTGCAAAAGGGGGGAGACACATTACACTTCCCTTTGAAATTTTTCTTCATATCATGTTTCTTGTATTTGTGAAATTTCTGGAAACCATGATCAAAAGTAGACGAATGATTTGATGTCAAAGCTTTGGCATTCAAAAAAATATTTATTATTAGAATCTAGTTCCATCGAAAGATGTTTAATTTTCTTTTAAAGTTTGAATTAAAATCAATACTATTTTGAAATTCCTTTTTCAAAGTGCCCATGAAGACGGTAAATTCATTTTCCCCTTTTAAAGTGGATAAGAATTAATTCTCAACTAAAGGTAACTCTTTATCTTCTATTAATCAGTCAAGAAATTCTAAAAAGTCCTTAAAATTTAAATCTAGTGGTTTAACTTTAGTATAAAGGTAATGAACATAAGCATCTATGGATTCAAAGAATTCATTTTCTTCTTTAATTGAAGTGAGCTAATTATAAATATTTCATTATATCAAGTAAACTATCCCTATCAAAAAGTAACCGTGAAGATTCATGGCCTTCGTTTTCTTCTATGGCTTTTTCTTTTTCCAAATGTTTCACTCTCATATAAATTTAACATTAGTTTTAAATAAAATCTTATTTTGAAAAAAAAGCGCATCAAGAGAAGAATGTAGATCATCATCTTCAAAATCACTAACACAAGATGTTAAAATGTTGCTGTTAGAGTGATTTAAAATACCAGATTATGTGATAAGTCCAGATAAATTATGACCTCTTTTTAATTCCTATGAGTTCACGCATTTGGTCATTAATGTAAAGGTCCATATTCACACACACACACACACACACACACACACACACACACACACACACACACACACACACACACACACACACACACACACACACACACACACACATTTGGTCTACCTCTAGGAGATTAAACCTTAAAAAGGAGATACATCTTTGATACCAGTTGAGAGTGCATGTGGTCGAAACCAATATGGACGAAGGATACCTAGTTAAAATCACTTGTCAAAAAAGAGACAAAGTTCTCCTTTAAATCATGTGAAGGGTAACAAAGACAATACCTAAGTTCTACATGACAAATTATTTACTAAGTAGATTAAAAAAAAATTTAACTTCAATATTAGGTGACTTAATGTAAGTAGAAAAAGGTAAACAACAAAGCACAACACCAACGAGTATGAGGAAAAACCTACGACGAAAAAAACTGCAGGCCACTAGAATGACAAATGAATTATGGTAGAGGATTACACTTAGAAGACAAAGATTTACAATTATAGAATGATATGGCCGAATAAAAACTCTTTCACACCCTATGTTCCACCATGGGAATGAGCGTCAACAATTGGATCATACTTCATAACCGCCACCGATTTTAATCGCAACCAATGTCTTCTTCAAGCTATAAACAACAATCCTCCTTTTGATGTGGAAGAAGAAGTTTGTGTTCCAAATCTTGGAACGAGGTTGAGAAGAATCCAATGATTATAGTACCACTTTCTGGGTGTGTGAAGAATCTAAAGTGAAAGTATATTTTAAAAATTAAATGAACTCATAAATATGTTTTTTAGATAAGTAAAATATAAAAATAATTTGAAAACAAATTAAAAAGAGATTTGTTCAAGTTTTTAATATATTTTAAAGTAAATAATTTTACATTCAAATATTTTTAGATTTCAGTAGTATTAAAACTAAAATATGACAAGAATAAAGAGGAGAAAAGTAAGATTGAAACTTGCAAAAATACAAGATTCAACATGAAAGAAGTTTTTATCTTATAAAGATTTTTCTCTCTTAAAAATGATTCTTGTGGCAAGTAAGAATATTCAAAATATATTTCCTATTAAAGAAATCAATAAATCACACTTCTCATTCCATATAATAAGATTAAGAATAAATCCACATACATATACATTCAAGATTGCAAGATAAGCTTGTGGGGACAAGTAGATAATTTCTAGTCTTAAATTGAAGTGAGAAGGAGGAAAACGTAAAAAGACATGACTGGATATTTGGTGTTGCACTCATTCTAAGAAACATTTACACAATATAACTCAAAGATTTTGCGTCAGACTGACGCCTTAGCTGGTGTGTCAATACAGTGATAATATTCCTTATTGTGTCGATTCCTTGACAAAACAGGTCGCAGTAAACAAAAGAAAAATACTTGTAAGATTGTGTGTTGTACGAAGAGCTTTCGTTGCAATGACGAACATCTTCGTTGCGGCAATGTTGGGGAGATAGAAAAAGTAGTATCCAAGAAGGTCTATTGATATGTATTTTATCATAAGTCCAAATTACAACTCAAATAAAATATATTTAATGCAACAAAGATTTTTTAAAAAATAGTTTTTTCATTATATATATATTGTCAATAACAAGGAAACTATACCAAAGTGTGACACACATAATTTTATTTTATGAAAACATAGCTCGTATGATAAAAACTTGCATACGAGTCTTTAAGTCCTTTTATCTTACTAAGAGTGGTATGAAAAGGATACATTTCTTCGAGGATGTTTGCAGAATGATTTGAATGAAGCTTTGTCAGAACGACATCAAGGATAAGACTCAAAATATATTTTGACAACGTGATAAGACAATCTAGTCATGTGGGGCACATGAGTATAATTCATACTCGTACACCCCCTAGCTCATTTTCATATACAATGTGTCATAATCACATTAGATTAAAAATCCTCCTAAATTTAATCTTCTCCCCTTTTTCTTTTGAAATTGACAAAGGAATGAACATTTAGTCAAGAACCATATTTGACCAATGATAACATAAGATATGTTATATAAGGCTTATTAAAGTGGTATATACTATAAAGAAATGTTTTCGAATTCATCAAGCATATATGAAGATGTAAAACAATTCAACTCAATGGATATACACACGAACATGATATAAGGAAATAAGATAATTGTGATTAATTATGCCAACAAACAAATATATTATATTAGGCAAAATTATAGACATAAAGACAATGCATAATGTATCAATCCAAAAGATAAATGTATAAAATGAGTTTAGTATTTTACGTAAAATATCAATGAAAAACAAAATAAATTATAATTCCTCCAAATAAAGTAGTAGCATAAACAAACCAATAAAATATCTAGCAAATATTCAAGTCAACTACACAAATCAAATACCTAATAAACATCATAAACAACTCATTAATCATTACGATCCTCATCATTATCACTCCTCTCCTCACCTAAGACAAGATGCATTCTAACCTCACTATTCAGTTCAACTATGCTTTTCCTTATGTTAGAGAACTAATGAGCATAAATGGTGATTCGTCTCAGCGTGGGTGGTTATCTTTGGTCGAACAAGATCTGTGATTGGTTGATAAATAGTCAAGATAGACTTAGAAGAGTCTAGGCTAGCTAGTAGAAGGTCTATGATAAGTAGAGTCTAAGAATAGGGCATATGCACATGAAAGTGATCTCCTAGGTGGTGCATGAGCAACAAAGTCAAGAATCTCGTCCATGGAAGGACGAATGTCATCTTACTCATTATTTCATACGTCGTCCTGACCACTTTCCTCCTCTTCATCCATTTAGGCAATAGGTCTCTATTCTGCCTACCTTGATCGTATATCTAAAATGTGAGCATAGAAATCACTTCTATCCATATTATCTTAGAACCAAAAGGACAACCTTTCTCATCAACAACTTACAACTAAATCTCCTACATGTCAAAGATGGTATTTTCTTCCTTTTGCTCGTTATCCCCTCTCGTGTGCGTGAGGTCGCACATATATTATTCTTGGAAGAGTAAATGGTTGGGACCTCAGGCAGTACTGGTGAAGTTTTAACAACATCTGACCTTCCTTCATTAATGGCCTCTGACTCACCATCCTCTAGCATTTTTCCACTAGATAAAATTCCTCCAGCCAACCTACCAGGGGTAACTTATCTTTTTCTTTACTTGAAAAACTTTTCAGTATGCCCCCCTTAAACTAGCATATTGATGATACTTAAGTGATCTATGTTTTCCCAGGTGGATGTTCTAGCTGTTATTAGTGCACTGAAGGAATCTCTTCCTTTTTATCTCATTATAAGGACAATTGTGGATTGGATTCCATGAGAGACTTTTGAGGGGGTAAACATTTTAATTGTTTATAACTGTTTCCTTGCTATTCCAATATGGTTATTCAAGCTCCTGAGGTATATTTCAATTTTATACGTTTTCTTCCTCAAAACATTTGAAAGTGCACCTGCTTAGTTACTTTACAATTTCTTTGCTAAAAAAAATAAAGTTCTCAAATCTTAGACTTAGCTTACTCTTTGCTAAAAATTTCAAATCTCACACTTTTTTGGTGACATAGCAAAATTTTGCTAAGTTGTTTTTCATAAATTTCACACCTGATTGGTGACTTAGAAATGTCTTTGTTAAAAAAAATTCAAACCTCAAAAGTTTTGAACTTTTTTCTAAAAAAAAATTAAATATCACACCTTCTTGGTGACTTAGCAATCTCTTTGCTAAGATTTGTTTTGAAATCTCACACCTGCTTAGTAACTTAGTAAATTCTTTGCTAAGATTTTTTTTTCCAAATCTCACACCTTCTTGGAGACTTAACAAACTCTTTGCTAAGATTTATTAAGTCACCTCTTCGGTAATTAAAAAAAATGCCCAAATTGTGTATACCTATTATTGTTGTTTCTTTGCAGTTTGCAAGGGAAGATATTGCAACATCTAATGTACCTAAGGTTGTTCCCTCTCAAGCCATTATGTCCCATCACTGGATATAGGGTCACCCCACTCTACTAGATCCTTCTCGCTCTATCCTCTAATTACAACGATCGTGGTTCTACGGCTAATGCCAATGCATCTAATAATGAGTCTGCATGTGGTATTCCACTACCCTGCATTGTATCTCGCGAAATTTTCTAGAAGATGCTTCAATAGTGCCCCTTCATTCAAGGCTGCCATCATATGGTGATAGAACAACTTATTTGACATCACTTAGAAACATTCGATGTAGAATTCCTAAGGCCAAATAGAGTTATAATGGGGTATAGACTCCGAGGTATGGCAACCTTTATAGCAGAGGTCGTCAAAACTCTATGGCCAATATTTATAGGGATACGATCAATCATCATTTAAGCAACCTTAGAGATCGGTCCAAGGATGGGTTCAATTTGAGTTGGCTTGTCAATTATTTGAAACTACTAAACAATGCTCAAATTGGGACTCAACGCGAGTTGTACTTGAAGAACAGTAAGGCCAAACATGTTGAGGGGGAAAAGGTAATGCATATTCATCCCCTTATTGAGGAGGTTAATAATAAAATCAAGGCAACCGAAGAGGCTTTATCCAAGGTTATGAGTGACCGCAAGACCGAGTAAGAGTAAAGGTCCTAAGATTAAGCGAGACTCTATGCCATCCTGAAAGCTCAATAGGTTTGTGTTCAAGATGTTGCTTTCCTTCCTATGGTCTATTTCACCTCCCCAAACCTGTGATTCCTTATGGGAGAGGAAATATTTTACCTTTTTGTATTTTTGGGTGATAGTCCCTATTTGTAATTTAACTCCATTAAATTTGAAATCCAAATAAGAAAATATTTTTATTGTTGGCATACCCATTTGTGTACACTCTTTACTCATTTTCTTTCCTCTAATACTTGTATTTGTAACATGAATTGTGATTCAATTGGTATGTATGTTCTTTCTTTTAATCATTAAACAACTCTCAAAGAATCTTACTAATAAACTTAAAAGCAAGAGGATTTAAAACAAGAAAGTACGACTGACGCTAAACATGGTAAATTTTCACCACTTGTTGCTAACCTTGAAAAGCCTATCCTTTTCTATCTTGGAGATCAAATAATAACTCAAATCATGTGCTTCTTTAACAATAAATGGTCCCTCCCAAGTGGCGGCGAACTTGGGTTTTCGGAGTCCTCTTATGTGTCAAAAAGCTGCTTTTAGAACCAAATCTCCTTTAATAAATTTCCTTGGCTTAACTAAATTTCCATAAACCCTAGAGAGTTTATTTGTATACATTTTGTGGAGTGCCCAATATGTGTTTTCAAACAAAGCCAATTTTTCTCCGAAAAAGATCCAACTTTTAATTATGCACCAAACCAAGTTGTGAAATCCCAATTCTTACTTTAAACCAATTTTATCTTGATTAATCCTAAAGCAAGTAAAGTAAAGTAAAGAATACTCACAACGCTGGATGTACGAGAAAGAAACCCAAAACGGGAAAACAACCTTGAACGGCCCAAGCCAGACAATCACTATGAATAATGGTTTTACAAAGACAGATTAGACTTACACTAAGACTCAATCCCCACGGGTCTTGACGCTCCTTCTGATCTTCAATCGTTCTTCAATAGTGACCACATAGAAATTCCGTTTTCTACGATCTCTGTCCACAACACACGCATCCACGTATGTCTCGGTGTCCACCGATATGGCTTTGATACGTCTACGATGTCGAACACGATGTCCGTCGCTTCTTCACCGCAAAACCCTTTGATGTTCAATGTGTAGAACAACAACTTTGGTGCAGCAAGATCACGTAATCATATAAGAACGATAACTCGGATCTTTGCAAAATCTAAGGATGTGTTTAAGACTTTGAAACCTTAGAAAACATGTGCAAACAAGGTTCTGGTTCATAAAACTTTTTCCAGAAAGCACACTTACGAAATTATGATGCAAACTCTGTTTAAATAGGATTTAAACACTGCCTTGAAAAACGTGTCATTCAAACGACTTAAGCATGTCGTTCGAGCGACATTGTATCTCGTTCGAACGAGATCTAATGTCGTTCGAGCGACCTCACAAAAGTTTGACTTTCTGATAAAAATGTCTCTTAACAAAGAGATTCAATTTAGTCAAACTCTATTTCAATCTTATCATCATAAAACGAAGTTTAAACCGTAAAAAAAACTTTTTAAAACATTTAAAATCATTTTTCTATATAAAAATTACATCCTTATCTTTTATAAAATAATTCCGAGCACCATTAATTATACGAATTCATACCTGAGTGATCTCGGAATGAAATTAACTTTGAAGACGAGTAAACTTGCACCAAATAAACATCGGCATGATTTTTTCTTTGAAGCTTTGCCGCAACGTCTTCAATTTCTTCAATACGTCATAGACCAAGTGGGATCGTGACAAAATAAATTCTCCCTGTGGCATATTACAAACACAGTTTTGTTCACGGAATTAAGTCAAAACAATACAGGGACTCAATTGGAAATTTATCTCCTTACAAATCTTCCCTTTTGACTATTCCGGGAAAAAACTAAACCAGTGAAATGCTTAACCGGGCCGTCAAGCCTTATGACGCCTAAATCCCATCCCATAAACCCAAATTCAAAAATACAGGACACGGACTAGAATATGAAGCACAGGCAAGCATGAACTGTCTGAATGTGATGTAGACTTAAAATCTCGAATCGCTGAAGTATACCTACACACATGAAACATACAAATAAATACCAAGTGAAGTATTGAGGAACAAAAGAAACCAATTTATATATTCAATAAGAGCATATTATTTGAAAACTTGTGAGCAATTATTTGATACCAATTATACCAATTTGAAACAAATATAAGTGCTCAACAAATCTCCCCAAATTTCCCCTTACATCACATACCAAATCTCTCCCCCTTTTTGTCTCGAATAGACAATCCGGTGAAAAGATAAACCAATATGAAATATCTACCATGAGAAAATGATACCAAATAGGAGCAAGTTGATACCAATTTTGAAAACAGAAAACCGCTAGATAAACATGAGAAAACCAGCTAAACAAGATCATGTAATGCCAAAATAGTAGCTAGTAAACCAAGGAATCACACAAAGAGTATACAAATCAAATCAAGTGTGATAAACGGACTTATATGCAAAATACCAATGTGGAACAGAAAAGAACCTGCATATAAATTAAACAGTCCAGAAATGCTTCCCGCAATACCAAAAATATACCAATATGAACTGAGGACTAAAAAGCAATCAGAAGCAATTTTATCACTCTGTCGTTCGAACGAGACAGGGACTTCGCTCAAACGAGATGAGGAAGTTGCTCAAACGAAGACAGAAGTCGTTCGCGCGAGATGCAATGTCGTTAGAGCGACTTCACGCGACCTGCCAAAATTTCCCAGTTTCCCAGAAATATTACAAAGTATTGCCCAGTGAAAAAAATTCCACAAAAAAAATCCAGGAAGGGACCGACAGAAGCAAAACAGTGCTAAAATAGTAGGCTTTTATCACAAAACGCAAAAACTCATTAAAACTAAAAATGCGAGTTACATGCAAACATAGTACCGATGTGCTCAAACATGGACATGGAATGAATGGGCGTGAAACTACAACAAATGAGTCACAATTCCAACACATCGAAACGATCAAGAAGCTCTAATTGATTGCGATAAATCATCGAACTTTATCATAGCCAAATGACAATTAAAGTGTGAGCTTAATGAACTAAACATACTACATGCACACAAATCCAGAATTTTGACGATTCTACAAACAATAGTGTCAAATTGCAATGTTTCAACATTTGGATTAGATGTGCAAACCCATTTAAATTTTCTCCAACCAAACACCCTCATATAAACATATTTTTTTCAAGTTCTTGTGAGGTTTCTAGCATTCTCAACTTAGAGAAAATATTATTGTCCCTTTTCTTAGCATCTAGCTTTTTCTTTTTGGGCTCTTTTAAACGGTGGCTTTCACGACGAGTTAAATTTGAACTCTCGCAGTCCTTTCTCGTGAATCACTCATAATTTTTACCAATTTTAAATCCTCACGGTAAACGGTTATTACATGCACACTTCTCCTTAAGTTTACTTATGCATAGATGACAAGATTGAGATAAGAACGACTCACCAAATTCAAATATGCAAGAGAATTTAAACATCCATATAAACTCGTGCATGTGTGCGACGATGTTGGCATATATACAAAGTCGAATCAAAATGCATATCAACTTCGAAACCACCCCATATAAACAATGGTTAAGATCATTCTAAGTATCGATAATAATGACCAAATGTCCTAGCCACATGGATAATGAAATGATGTGGGGGGTCCAAGCACACCAATATACCACATCAAACATGTAAAGTCAAAACAAAAAAAAAACAAAACTATTTGGCTTTTCAAACATATTTTGACTCAAAGAAAAGGAAATTTTTTTTGGATTTTTAAAAGTTTTCTCAAAAAATAAAATCTTTTTGTATTTTTTAAATAAGACTCAAACAAATGAAAACTATAATACAAAATGATACACATGTCATAGTACTAGAAATGAATATATCATGAAGCAAACTAGCATATGACAAACATGGAAACACTATCATCCTTTAGATTTAGCATGGGAAGAATCAAGTGCACCCAAACGAGAATCATGAAGTTTAATTCCTAAAGCCACTAAATCCGATTTCCTAACCCAAGTAGGTGTAAAACAATGCATGAGGGTGTGGGGAACCGGGGCAACTTTATTCATAAACTTCCTAGGAGCTTGTCTAAGGTCATAACAATAATGCCTCAGGTGACCTTTCCTACCACAAAATGTGCAAGAGTAGCGGTGGTGGGAATGATTACCTTTATGTGAACATTTTTTTAACCATCCTAGTGTTTCTCACACGTGTGGGGGGAATGGGAACAACTTTCTCACCAAAACCTATACCTCCCCTATCTCCTTTAATTTGGACGGTGCCTAAGATCTTATATAACTTCTCCGACCTAGCCTCCAAATCAAACTTAACTCTAGACGAGTCTTTCAACCTATCCTCCAACTCAAGAATCCTAAACTCGAGTAAATGCCTAGTCTCCTCAAACTCTAAAAACTCCTTTTTCAAGGACTCCATCAAACCACGGATATTGTCTCTCTCTTTCTCCACAAACTCAAGTTTCTCCCTAAACTTCTTCTCTCGTGCCCTAAGATCCTCAATCAAACTATCATTATTTTCAATGGCACGCTCATTCAACTTTGATTGCAATTTTGAGTTAGCCTTTTTCACCTTCACCGTTTCGGCATACAACTCATTAAACGCTTTTTGCAAATATTTCACATCTATCTCCTCCTCGTCACTCTCTTCACCCTCACTAACATGATATACACTCAAAACCTCCTAAGAAGTGTCATTCACATGAGTATTGTCGTTGTCGCTCACATGACATGCCATAATAGCAGTAAAGTTACGTTCAATGGGGGAACTCTCTCCCTATTCCGGTTCACTATCACTTAAGGTGGCACTATAGACAATGGGTTGCTTGAACTCTTTCTTAAGTCTAGTGGGACACTCCTTAACCTTGTGACCGTACCCCTCACACCCGAAACACTTATCCGACTCATCTCTCTTAGGCTTTTCAAACTTATCCTTAGAGGTGGGATTTACTTTGTTGTTCTTGAATTTTTCAAATTTCTTGGCATCTTTCGATTGCTTTTGAAACTTAATAAATTTTTTAAATTTATTTGCCAACAAAGCAACATCCTCAAAATGGAATCGGAATCGGAATCTGAAACTTTAATTTCCTCCTTCCGGGTTTTCAAAGCAATGCCCTTTTCTTTCTTAGGCAATTGCTTGGAGGTAACCATGTCGATTTCATAGGTTTGTAAGTCACCTACAATCTCTTCTAGTTTCGTTGATTCTAACCTACCCAAGGAGTTTAAAATGGTTACTTTCACATCAAACCTACTAGGCAACGACCTAAGGATTTTCTTAATGACACGGTTGTCGGGAATTTTCTCACCTAGGTTAAACGACGAGTTGATAATATTGGACAACCTAGCATAGAACTCATCAAATGTCTCACTCTCTAACATCCTAATGGTCTCAAATTATGTAGTGAGATTTTGAAGTTTTGACGCCCTAACCGTGCTAGTGCCCTCGTGAGTGAGTGCCAAAACATCCCAAGCCTCTTTTGATGTTTAACAAGTCATAATTCTATTATATTCTTCGTGTGTGACATGTTAAGCAATAATGTGCAGACCCTTAGAATTATATTGTGCAAGTCTTTGTTCAGTTTCGGTCCAAGACTCAACAGGCTTTAAACTAGTGACCTCACCAACAATAGTGATAGGGGGTGTCCAACCTTTTTCACCAGCAAGCCAAACTCGCTCCTCAATAGATTTTAACGCATATCTCATTCTCATCTTCCAATAAGTGTAATTAGTGCCATAAAAAATAGGAGTTCGAGAAAATTCATTATATCCAGAATTCATCTTTGAAAACACGCGGGATCACAAAACAGATAAAAATGTTTTCTATCTCTGATACCAATTTGTGGAGTGCCCAATATGTGTTTTCAAGCAAAGCCAATTTTTCTCCGAAAAAGATCCAACTTTTAATTATGCACCAAACCAAGTTGTGAGATCCCAATTCTTACTTTAAACCAATTTTATCTTGATTAATCCTAAATATGCATCTAGTGATTAAAGCAAGTAAAGTAAAGTAAAGAATACTCACAACGCCGGATGTACGAGGAAAAAACCCAAAACCGGAAAACAACCTCGGACGGCCCAAGCCAGAAAATCACTTTGAATAATGGTTTTATAAAGATAGATTAACCTTACACTAAAACTCGATCCCCACGGGTCTTGACGCTCCTTATGATCTTCAACCATTCTTTAATAGTGCCCATGCAGAAATTCTTTTTTCTACGATCTCTGTCCACAACACACGCGTCCACGTATGTCTCGGTGTCCACCGATATGGTTTGATACGTCTACGATGTCGAACACAATGTCTGTCGCTTCTTCACCGCAAAACCCTTTGATGTTCAATGTGTAGAACAACAACTTTGGTTCAGCAAGATCACGTAATCATATAAGATTGATAACTCGGATCTTTGCAAACTCTAAGGATGTGTTTAAGACTTTGAAACCTTAGAAAACATGTGCAAACAAGGTTCTGGTTCGTAAAACTTTTTCCAGAAAGCACACTTACGAAATTATGATGCAAACTCTGTTTAGATAGGATTAAACACCGCCTCAAAAAATGTGTCGTTCGAATGACTTAATCATGTCGTTCGAGCGACATTGTATCTCGTTCGAACGAGATCCAATGTCGTTCGAGCGACCTCGCGAAAGTTTGACTTTCTGAGAAAAACGTCTCTTAACAAAGAGATTCAAATTAGTCAAACTCCATTTCGAGCTTATCATCATAAAATGAGGTTTAAACCATAAAAACACTTTTTAAAACATTTAAAATCATTTTTCTATATAAAAATTACATCTTTATATTTTATAAAATAATTCCGAGCACCATTAATTATACGCATTCATACCTGAGTGATCTCGGAATGAAATTAACTTTGAAGACGAGTAAACTTGCACCAAATAAACATCGGCATGATTATTTCTTTGAAGCTTTGCCGTAACTTCTTCAATTTCTTCAATACGTCATAGACCAAGTGGGATCGTGACAAAATAAAATTCTCCCTATGACATATTACAAACAGAGTTTTGTTCACGGAATTAAGTTAAAACAATACTGGGACTCAATTAGAAATTTATGTCCTTACACATTTGCATTATCTCTGTGTTCATTCAATGCTTGCAGTTAAACGTGCCTATCTTGAGGGAACATATTACTTTGTATGGCCTATCTGGCAGAAGGAACTTCTAGTGTAAGTGGAAAAATTAATTTAGCATTGTAAACTAAGGAAAAAGATGTATAACTAGTTGGTTTCCTTTTGATCGTTCGATAAGACCTTAGTACTGATGGAATTTTATCAACCCACACTCTAGGAAAATCCAATATCGTCTTGACTAAGGTCTTGTTTTTTGCTTCGGTCTTACTATTGACTTTAGGGTAGGTTATCGTTAATGTTTGGTGTATGATCAAGTATTTTTCTATGAGAAAGATCACCTCTTAGTTGATAAATAGAGTTTGTTTTCAAACAAAATATCCTCGGGAATGCCAAAATGGAAAATTGTGCACTCTTTGATGAACTATGCCACCACTCCCAATGTTGCTATCTTCTAGGGTGTTTTATTTTCCCACTTTGTAAAACACTCTATTCCCATGAGTATCCAAAATTTTCCCTTGAGGAAGGTTTAATTTCCACCACAAGGTCAAACACCTAAATGTGATATGGATATGGTGTTGCCAAGTAATGAAAGTCTACCTAAGGAGCATGGATCGTATTTTTATGAAGTTGGCATGCCTTACACTTTCAAATGAACTCAGTTGAATCTTTCTCCATAGTTGTCTTATAATATCCAAAAGTCATAAGATGATCATATAATTTAGCTCCCCAAATATGAGCTGGATCATAGGCTTACTTAAGAACTTCTCCTGCTTGCTCCTTTGTGATGAACCTCAAGAGTCAATTAAATTATCCTTTGTGATAGAGTTGTTCCTCTTAAAGATAGAACCATGGGGAAATTCTTTCAATCCACATGGCAAAAATTTTCTATACAGGAACAACTCCATCTTTGATAAAATCAATGTAAGGTTGTCTCCAATCTATTTCGATTTCCACGAAATTGCACTCAGATGCCTGAGAGAAAGATTGATAGATAACACATTATCTTTATATTATTGTTTTGTCCTTCATTATAATTGGACAAAAATTTCCCTCTATTTGAATTCTTCGATACAAGGGATCTCAGTTGTCTCACAATGCTCCTTGTGAATTTTCTTTAGGTTGTTCTCCCATTCCTCTGGGATGATGCACCTCGCCAACCATCCTCCAATGTTTCTGATGTATAAACTCCCAGCCATGATGAAATATTGTGTTAACTCTTCGAGCTCCATATTTCCTTCCCCACACTCAAGTAGTTTCCATATTTTATCTTTGCTATTTGATTCATCTTCAGTTGGTAATATTGTAAGCACTATTAAAGGAGTTTTTCTTCGTTGGATTACCATAATTGTTGACTCACCATTCATAGCTACCTTTTATGTAATTGTGGCATAGGCATCACCATGTTAGTTCATTCTTCTTGGTTGCCTTTCAACTTTGACTTAATGAAAGAGATCGATCAGCTTTTGGATGATTGTTCTATAAGCTGACAAGTATAGGTGCTTCGATGCATAATCTCCATTCACTTCCATGACCACCAATTTAGAATACCCTTTTATGCAAAGCGAACAAATGCTTTTTCGGAGAGCCTCCAACAATCCCAAAACCAAAGCCTAATATTTTGCCTCATTATTAAAATAATAAAAATCCAACATAAAAGACAGATAAATTTCTCTTTTCCTCTTGAAAGGATGACCCCTGCTCCTTCTTTTCATTTAACTGTTGATCCATAGAACTCCATAATCAGTTCTTTAAGATTGGCCCAAGAAATTGGCTTACAAATTACCACTTGTAATACCTTCATGCGGTGGATTAAATATCCCAGAGGCGAAAATTGCTAGTAAATCTATATAAGGTTGACTATTAATTGCGCAATGGACCACAAACTTCAATTCATACTCTAACAGGATTAGGAACCACCTTATTTACTTCTCAATCACAATTATTTGTGATAACAAAAACTTAATAGGATGACATCTTATCACAATATGAATGATGAAATATAACTTATAATGCCAAAGTTTGGGGGAACAAATACTATGGCCAAATAATGATTCTCAACACTAGTGTGTGTTACCACTGGACCATGGATGGTCCTACTCAAATAGTAGACGGGTCATTCTTTACTATCAATCTCTTATGATAACAAATCATGGATGGACCTTGTGGTAAAATTAAGATAAAGTTGTAATGTTACTCTATCTATTGTAGGAATCATAGTTTGTGGGGAGGTGAGTAATTTTTTAAGCTTTCTAACATCTTCTTAATGAGGTTCCTCCCATTTAAACTTCATAATTTTGCACAACAAATCCATCAACGGGTGAGTAATCTCAATAAAACCTCATATAAATCTTCTCTGGTAGGAAATATTCCTAATAAAGCTCTTAATCTCCTTCTCCATTCATAGTAAAGGCATAACAAAGACAACCTTCTACATGTTTTAGTTCGTCTGGACTCCCCGGAGATCTGCCACAAAACCCAAGAATTTCCCACTCGTTACACCAAAAGAGCACTTGAGTGTGTTTATCATCAATTTATATTTCCTACATCTGTTAAAAACTCTTATCAAATCAACTAGCTGAAATTACTCCTTCGTTGACTTGATAATCAGATCATCCATATAGAACTTCAAAATATCACGAAAGAAATCATGAAAATGGCCATCATCGCTCTTTGATAAGTTGCCCCCACGTTTTTCAAACAAAAATGCATGACATTGTATGTAACATTACCAAATGCAGTTCTAAATTCCTTTTTTTACGTCAGTTAGATCCATCTTGATCTGGTTGTATCCCACTTACCCATCCATGAACTTATAAATTTCATGACCTTATGTTGAATCTATCATATTGTCAATAGATTATAGAGTAAACTCATCCTTCGGTCAATCTCTGTTGAGATCTCTAAAGTCCAAACATATGTGTATTTGATGTTTGTCTTTCTTCCCTAATAGCATAAAGCACGAAATACAAAATCTTTATTAATTCACTTGCTAACAAATTTTTCACATCCTCTTTTATCTTGAGATCTAGATCTAGCTTATAAGTTCGAGTTCCTTTCTTCATTGGTATTACCGAAGTCACTACGTTCAACCTATGATAACTCACCTCCTTGTCTAGCCCTGCCATCTATATGTATTTCGAAGCAAAAATATATTTATACTCTACAATAAGATCAATCCAATCCCGCCTCTTCTCAGTATCTAGGTAATTTAAAATAAAGATAGGCCTTTGATATTCTCCACCCTCAGCTATATCAATCTGCTCCAACTTTTAGACATGTGGTTTTGGGAAATCAGTCATACATTATGGATCAACTTTAATATCTTCAATAAATTCATGAATGTTGGAATTATCAATGACAAGGTATTATCATTGATTATCCACCAAGAAACACTCATACTTTGGGTCAACTTACTCTTTGGCTTCTTTGTCTTCTCATGCACACCTTCATAAGTGATACATGACCCTTCCATCCTCCAACTTCACTTTCTTGCATTGGAGTTTTGGCGATGCAACTGCCATCCTTTTTCTGTCTCTCCAAGATTCCTCGAGCTTAGTTCCAGAAAACTTGCTAAGGACGCTTTGTTGTTTTACCTCGTGCTCCATCGAATTAACCCTTGGCCTCATTCTATCTCTTAGATATTTAGAAATTGTTTGAGATTTAGGAATCACATCATTATACTCCTCAAATCTCTGCCTAGTGTCCACAATTTCATTATCTTGGTTGTTCAAAAGTCCCAACCTTTGTCTAATCTTTAGAACTTTAACTCCATATATATGGAATGATAAAATGTGTGTATCCTCATATAACTCAGTATAAAATTTAGTTTCCATTAAGTGTACCTCCTCTTGTGCAAAGGCTTCTTATTTACTATAATTATTATCTCCATTCCCTTCACGTTAGCTTTGGTGCATTGGTGATACATCGAGGGAACTAAATCGTGGTTGTGTATCCACATTGTTCCTATCAAAAGATTTTAGTAAATGGCATTCTCAATCACGTGGAACTTATTGTGTGATGTGAGAATCTCCTCACAATCCACGCATTAACGCACCCAATGGATTTTGAAGTCTGATTATTATAAACAGAAATATCAATTGGCATTTTAATTAACCTTACCTATGAGATATTATCCTCATAAAATGCACTAATAGGCATGATATTATTAAAGGCACCATCATCCATTAAATCGTTGGTAAAGCATACACCGTTCACGTTTGCCATGATAAATAATGACCGACTGTGTGGGAACCTAACTGCTCTATCGGCGTCAGAGAAAGTTATCTATGACATTATCTTTATTACCAATATAGACATTTGGCCCTACCATCTCAGTAAAGGAAGATCATTCTTCTTTGTGATGTCTAATATCACCTGAGTGATCTTCAATCTACTTTCTTGAGGCATCCTAACTTGATCAAAGAAACCCGCAAATTTGGGCAACTTCGATACATCTTGATACTCCAAATTAGATTAAGCCACGTGAACTTCCACACTGTGTATTTCCTCCATGACTTTGGCACTTAACTCGTCATAATAAATAACTACATTTTCCATTACCATCGTGCAATATTCCAACGCTAAATCAAACTCGTCCCTCTTTCTTCTCATTTTTCTCGCTTGATCCTCAATTTACTCATCATAAGCCACTACTATGTTTATTCCATGAGCTGGCAGGGGGTTGTCATTATCATTTCCCTAAGGTATCCACAATGTTCAAGATAATATAGTCTTGTTTATAATTCTTCTCAACGAAAATCATGAGTTGGTTTGGTGGAAAAATTGCCAATGTAGCTTGAACTTCTACTCATGGTGCATGTTGGGGAGCGATCTTGGGATCATAAACTATCTCATCATGGATCACTATGATATATGAGTTGATGGCTTCCTCAACGGTGCAAGTCAATGATAAAAGGTCTTATCTCTTTCAAATTTCCTTTTATCATCTTTCTTCTGCCCTCTCTCGGCTTCAACGGCTCCATCCACATAACCCACTCGTGGAGCTTGGACTCTTCCATCCCCTATTTATTGTTGAAACACTAAATTGATCATGATTGGGTTTTGGAGAATAACCAAAGAAATGTTTCGTGTAGACTCCAAAAATTTTATGAACGTGCGCTCTTGTGTTTCATTTATCAAGTGATAAATATATTCTATGAGCAATCCTTCTGCATAAAGTTGAAGTAACTTTGACTCTTTGGACTCCTCTCTCACATCAAGAGACCTCTCCTTAAATCTTCATATGTATTCCACCACATACTCACCCGACCGTTGCCTCTCCCGTGCAACTCATCCTCAGCCAGAAAGAAATTCTAGACAAACAAAATGCGCATGTTCTCCCACATAACCACACTTCTCAGAGCTAAGTGGGAGTACCATGTGTAGGTTTTTTCCTCAAGGAATTTAGAAAACTCCCTTAGGCATAGCTTTTTGTTATTATAATGCGCACCCAGATGCTCCACAAACCTCTTTATGTGTTCTTTTTTATCCCCCCCTTTTTTGTACTTATCTAAAATAGGTTGAATATAACACTTGGGATATGGTTCATCATCAAAGTCCTCTAAATAAGGAGTGTGATAGTTATCATAACTGGAGGAAGTATCACTGTGAGGAAGTTGTAATTATCTTCAACATCTCCTTCTTTATCTCCTCAATGGTCAAAGAATGTGGGCTAGCTGCCCCCACAACCACAGTCGTTGGCTGAACAACCACGAGTGTAATATTAAAAGTAATACGTGCTCCAACGATAGGTGTAACGGTAGATGTAAGGTTATTCGTCAAAAGACTAATGGGTCTGGTCAAAGAGATAAGAATTCAAATCAAAAGAACTGTGAAATATGCCACAGGAGTAACAAATGATATGGGGTCCACCCTTGCCCCAAATTCCATCAAAGTTGTTGGTATTTGTAAAAACTCCATAAATTTTCCCATGAGACTAATTATCTAAGAGGTCTTCATTACAGTGCTCGTTAAAGCTTGTATCGTCATGGCATCTTCTATAATAGTTTCAACAGTGGGAACATCCACATGAGGAACCCTATCCCTAGGAACCTCGTGTTCCCTTTCTTGTTGTTCTTCTCTTCTTTGGATCTCATCAAAGCTAATAGCACGGTTAACATTATCCTAATCTATTTATTAATAGAACACCTCTCCAGCGGAGTCGCCAATTATAAGATAGCAGTTCTCTTAGTGCTAGGGTGCTTAAATATAAACTGGGCATAACATCTAATAATGGAAATAATTTAACAAACAACATGTTATTGGCATTAAAGGAATAAAATTAGTTAAAATGAATCAAACTCTGTGTAAGATAAAAAACTCTCGTGTATAACTCAATAACAAGCAATATGTATGATATGTTTAGACTAATAAATGAACTCTTAAAACAACTAGTTAGGGGGAGAGAAAGGCAAGCACTTTAGATTGGGTAAAGATATTAATGGTGAAGGATAAAAGCCCTGGTTTCTTAAAAGTTCTATCTCTCTTTCTCTGATCTGTATTGCCTTTTTTCATCTATCCTTTCTCAATGGAATAACCTGGTATATTTATATGGTCTTATTCCTAATTCCGTGGAACCTTAAATCTCCTTTACTAGTTTAGCATGGCCATGCTTGTCCCCCATCCATCCTCTAGTGAGGGAAAAAATCGTTCGACGTGGCCTCAAGTTATCTTCTACCATGGACAGAAATATTACTTTAATGAAAAAATAATGATCTCTTTGCCCAATACAATATATAAACTATGCCTCTATGGAATCCTGTGTAAAAGGAATTTTACTTTGTGTCAAATAATGCTTCTCTATGTCAACACCTCCTGGCCACTTATGAACACCTTTGGTCAAAGAAACTAGTGGTTGGTTGTAACATGTTTCTTTAGCTTATGCTCTCTCAGACTAAATATTGTTTTACCTAATGTATCTAAAGAGGTTAAGTCATACCTTAATGTTACCTTTCTCATCAATCCTCCCCGTCATCCCCCTCAAAGGTTCCCTAAGTGAGCTTGTTCGGTAGAGCATGAAATCTCTGTCAAGTCCTACCAAACCTCGTCCCTCACAGATATAGAGTAACCTCACCAATATTACAATATGTCTCATTGTTACAATATGATTAAGTCAAAATGAAATACAAAGGTTCTTCTAATAGCTCCTTGGGTAAGGCGTCCTTTGTGACGTCTTTTAATGTTTCGACCGGTTTGCTTGCCTCCAGTTCCCTCTGCTCTTACTCCATCTTCCTCTGCCTTTGTTCGAGATAGATTTTGAGCTATCTCACTTGACACATTACACTCCTTTGTAATCTTACTAAACTTTGTTGAATCTTCCTCTATTTTCCTTTAATGAGGTTAATTATCTCTAATTACAGTTTTATCTTTAAGCCCCCTACACAGGGTTACTCAGGTAATAATTTTAATTCATTATTTTTATGAATGTTATCTTGGAACATACTGATGTTTATCTATGTGTCTGCCTTGTTTCAGTTTGTCATTACACTTTAATACCTTCATCATTGGGTTATCGAGAGTGAGTCAATCCGACTGACTGAGCAGGCCGAGCAGAAGATGGACAACATGCAAAAGAAAATGGACGATGATAAAAAAATTCATGAAGAAGAGTTGTTCAAGCTTCGAGACTGATATAAGGCTCGTCTTGATGATTTAAAGGATGATCATAAAGTTGCCCTAAGGTAGTGCGCCGAGACTGAGAAGGATATTCATAAATCCAGTTACAAGGCGATTGTGGAACAATTCATCAAGTCAAAGAAATTTATTATATATGCCATTTAGTACTTGGATAATGGGTCTAAGGCCACGTGTAGGAGTGGTCACCCAATTTCCTCACCTCATCACGAAATACCTTAAAATGGCTGATACTCTTAACTCATTGAGATTTTGAGATCCTAGGACCATTGCCTCCTTAGAGGAGATCCAAGTTGAGGGAGTTGATGAGGAGATGGTTGATGCCAATGCTGGAGGGGATAAGGTTACTCACCTAATTGAAGAATAGACCCAAGTTGGTGAATAAGATGCTATCAACTTTCAAGTGCTTTTGACCATTCTTGGAGTTACAGCTACTTGTAACATGGTGGTCGAGACTTAACTTGTTTTATTTATGCTCTTTGGGTGACCGCATGTGGACTCCAATGGCCAACTCCTTTTTGTAAACATCAATCTCGTCCCATTTTTGGGATTTTAACCGAGTTACTATATTTTTATACCACTTTGTTGGGTGTTCTTGTGAATGGTATAATGATATATTTTATTTTATTTTTGCCTTTATGTATATATTCTTATGTAGCAATTGATTTTTTATTCACTATAAACTAATGATGCTTAGTCTCATTATAATGATACTGATGTTTAAGTTTTTCCACCTCTCAGAGTTTATGTGAGACATAGGAGATGAGACTCAAGTATTCTCATACAGTCGTTTCCCACAGACGACGCCAATCTGTTGATGTAAAAAGTTAGATTATCTCTAATTTTTTAATCACAGATAAAAAATAAATAAGACAAGAGATTGTAGAGTGGTTCAGCCTTGAACGAATGGCCTACGTCCACTGTTTGTGTTATTATTGACTGTTTGGGAATTCTTGAAGTAAGATTTATCTCCAAAAATTCCGGTCTCCTCTCAATGAGGATGATACAGTGTATTTATAGCCATGAGGTTGTACATGTGAATGAGTAATACATAGTTTTTCAATAAGCGTATACATCCTTATGATAATAATCAGCATTTAATGCGCATTTAATCCTCTTAATTGTCTTGATAATAAATGCTCTGATCGAGGTGCAGCTCGGATTGCCTAAGCTGCTCGGACCGCCTAAGTATCTCGGTATCCATGAGTTGCTTGGTGCAGGTAAGTTCCTCGGAGAGCACATACCGCTCGGAGTGTCTGAGTTGGTCGGGGAAATTGAGTTCCTCGAAGTCAAGGTGTTGTTCATAAGTATTTGTTATTGCCACGTAGATTGCCATGTGTCTCCACTTCATTGTGCCATGTCAACAGACTAAAATTGGTATCAACAGAAGCCCCCAATGTTTCACAGTTCGAGACTGAGGAGTGTGGAACATTCTTCTCGAAATATGGCGGGATTAAATGATCATCCTGAATTTTAGGAGCGTGTTCTTTGCATTTATTTTTCCTTTTCGAATTCATAGAATCAGACTTTTCAAAATTTTCTTACTGCTTCGATCTCCTCGCCCTTTTTTTCCTTTTAGCCGCCGGTAGCGTAAACGTCTCCATTTGTAATCATTAGTTTTACCTTTTCCCAAGGTAAGGTATTTAAGCGTTGCAGAAAATCATATCGTTTTTTACTTTTTCAAATCTGTATCTTTGAGTTTTCCATTTTCTCTCTCTCTTGTGTGTTCATCCTTTTCATCGTTCGTTGTCAACAGATCAATCCTTTTTCTGTAAGATCTTATTCCTTCTCTTTTATTTCCTTTGTTCGCCATGGTTTACCTTGTTGAGTCGCTTGATAAGTTTCGTTCTGATTTCTTTATTCCTTCATGGGTTGTTTTGGAGGAACTTTCTAAGCCTTCAAATTATTTTCGTTTGGTTGAGGGACATTGGTTCCCCAGTCTCTTTGTTGCTGAATGTGGCTTTTCTTTTCCCCCAAACCCTTTTTGTCTGGAATTCTGTCAATATTTTGACGTGGTTCCTGCAAAAATAGGCCCCAATACATGGAGAATAGTTAACGGAGTTCATAGATTAAATCAGATTCACGAAACTCATATAGGAATTCCAAAAATTATGTTTTCCTATAGATGGGCTGTCAGCGACAGTACTTTTTACTTAAAAACTAGTTTTTTAAATAGAGCTTTAGTGGTTAATCTCCCAGATGCCAATAGGGATTATTTTGAGCATGGTGTTGTTATAAAAAATTGGCAATATGCTCCACTAACTGAAAATGATGTGTATCAGGGTCCCAGATGCCCTCCCTATGTCAATGGGATAGGTTGTTTTTACTTTACTTTATTTTTGAATTTATGCTTTATTTGTGTTTGATAAAATGTGTCACTGATATTTTAATTTTCATTTATTTGCAGTTGACAGCAAAAGAAGGTCTCCAAAAGAGACAGAAGTTAACTTAAAACATCTGAAACTTATCTGGGGTTTGTATCAAACTGTTGCCGACGAGCATATCGAATCAGCTTTATATTTGCTGTAGTATAAGAGTTACACCTCGTCTTTTACTGCTCATCCGGTGATAAGTGACGTAGAACCAGTACCAGCTTCTTCAAGTTCTTCGCCTGAGTCACATATTCCTTTGAGTGAAATAATGAAGAGAAGAAGAGCTCCTGCCCTCTTCGAGAAATCTGCCTCTATTGCTGGAGAGGCAAAGAAAAGCAAACATGATGTCCCAAAAGAAGGGACAAGAAAAATTGATGCACCTCCTCCGGCTGCTCCTGTGAAGGTTGCCCAGAAGCCCCCAGTGGCTCCGAGAAAGGTCGCTGCTCCAAGCGAGGTTATAGTCATATCCCCGACTAAGACTACATCCTTGGTCAAGACCGTTGATGCTCCTCTGAGGAGGATGAAGAAGAGCTCCTCGGTCAATTTGGATGAATCCATTGCTCAGCCCCCGACTATGGGAAGTGGTGTTCCCACTTTTGTTGCCCCGAGCTCTGCCATGCGCTCGGTGAAGTCTTGGATCATTCCCGAGATCCAAGGTATTGAAGAAAATCTTTCTCGAGACATGGTTACCACATTAGTTGCTCGTCATATTGCTTCTGTAAGTATTATTGTCCTAAACTTTCATTTTTCCCTTGTTATATCTTTGCACTGACTTGCTATTATTTTCTTTTCCCAGTTGGTAACCTGTTTCAATACAATTTTGAAAAAGGATGAAGCTATTAAAGCTTCAAGCTCCTCGTCAGGTGTAGAGGAAGCTTTGGTGGGTCTAACGCAGTCTCTGAAGGATTCTCATCAGAAGTATGTTGATGATACGACTGCTTGGGAGAAGAAGCTTAATTCCACCGAGCAGGAGAGGAATCAGGTTGTTGAGGTCTCCAAGGGATTGGAGAAGAAAATAAAAGAATTGGAAAGTAAGAATAAAGAGCTCGAAGGGAAGCTCCAAAATGTTGGGGAGCTTGAAGGTAATCTCAAAGATGCTGAGGAAGAGTTGGGCAAACTTCGTAAAGTAAGTCATCAGAAAGAGGAAGTGGAGAATAAATTGAAGGCTACCGAGGAACTTCCATTCGAGAAGCTTTCCTCGGAGAAGGTGAAAAGAAAGTTAACAGTGAAAAAGTCCTTCACTGCTGGCTGGGACAAAGGATGGAATAAGGGTCTGGCTGCCATGATGTCGCAGGTGGAATATGGTAGCCTTAAGTACTTTAGGGATGGCTGGTCGCTGCTCTGAAAGAGCTGAATGTTCATGAAAATTCCGATATGTTTCAGCGACACATCCCTGGCCCCCTTCCAACTCCTGAAGAAGAAGAAGAGGACGAAGCTGCCTCTGAGGAATCCTCCATGGTGATGGGAGATCAAATTTCTCATCCCCTAATTGTCCAATCCTCATGCGAGCAACTTTAACCATCCATTATTTCAACCGAGTAGCTTCCAGCTCCCACCGAGCAGCCATCTGTGCCACCCGAGCAACCTACTTCCTCGTCTCAGCCTTCCGAGAAAGTTTTGGGAGACAAGCAGAAGGTGTAGAGTTATTTGGATTTTCTCTCTGTTTATTTTTGCCAATTGTAACTCTGACCTATGTACTTATCTTTTATGATGTAATAAAATTTGAAATTTTAACTATTCATAATGTTGATTCTCTTCCTCTTACTCCTTATTGATTCTTGCCATCTCTTCTTTTTACTAGTTTATGGCCAGGACGGAATTGTTATCTGCTCATGATACAAAATTGTTGAGGCAATGCAATGATTACTTCAAAGTTGCTCATACAGATATGACTGAAGCTCAAATCATTGATATCCTTGGTCAAGATGCTTCAGAGCAAGCAGTTGAAGCCTACCAGTATTTAAAGTGTCTGCTCGACCGGGCAGTAGCTAATAATGTAGCATATTATGAGATGATTGAAGACCTCCAGGGCACTTTCGAGGAGCTTCAACAACAATACAAGGAATCTATAGCCCTCTTGCACCAAGGATATGAGAAGAAGTATCAGCAACTGAATGCTGATAAGGGATATGATAAGTTGTTTATTGCTTACGATGTGAGGGAGAGAACTTTGAAGATCGAGGTCGAGGAGCACAGGCAGATAGCCAAGCTATTGGAGTAGGAAAACAATAACTTACGAGGAGAGGTATCCCAGCTAAGGTCTGCAGCCTCTACCTCAAATGCTTTGGTCCCTGTAAACGACAAGGGATTCTCTTTCTTGGAGGTTGAAAATGCCAACCTGAGGGATGAATTAGAAACCTTGAAAAGGATTGGGCCTTATACCTCTACTCGGGGATGAGCAAGAGCTTCTTGGGGATGAGCAAGAGCTGCTCGGATTACTATCTAGGAACAAAGAACTCAATCGGCTCTGGAAACCCAAGCCTTCCAATTGATGGCAAAGAACCACGCATTGGCTGAGATGTCTAAGAAAATCCAAACATTAGACGAGAAACTGGCTGCCCAAAATTCTACCTTGGAGAATAAAATGAATTTGGTGAAGAATCTCCACGAGCAGTTAGAAAGATTAACCTACCAGTTCCACAAACAGCCTATGGAGTTCTGGATGGCTGGTTACAATTAAGCCCTCTACCACTTAGATGATCGGCTCCAGAATGCAAATAATGTGGGTTATAAACAAGGAAGGTTAAATTCTTTGGGCGTGCTGAAGTTGGAACAAGGTCATTATTTGTGGGATTACCACAATCCTGGGTTGCTCGACCTACCAGTGCCTCCTTTCAAGCTTGATATGAGCTGGATTCCTGCTCGGGCCATTCCGCAATGCCTAATTTCAAAGTATCTCGGCGACTACAGTCTTCACTCCAACTTCGAGATATCTCGCCCCGAGCACCTCCTTGATTGGCCATCAGTTATGAACATCAGTATGCTTAAAGATTTAAATTTCATTAATTCCCCTTATGCCTTAGACGATCCTCCTGCTGGTGAAGAACATGTTTCAAAGGCAGAGGGGAAGAAACCAATTGAATAGGAATCTTGATGTAATAATTAATATGTATTTCATTCTCGATGTATTTTGCTCTAGATTTAATGAAAGACTTTTATTTTTCTTTGCAATCTTGATTGCCATTGTCTTGTAGATATTTTGTAAAACACTTTACATATGGGAATGTATATCTGTTTAAAAGATAACAACATTGTGTTATTTGCCGATTAACTAAATCTGGTTAAAACTTATTGTCGACTATCCTGAATTTGTGGTAATCATTTGACGACTAACCAAAATTGATTTTGTTTCTCGACCAGCTTGGTGGTAATTTAAAATGTTACGAGTATCAACAAATTTTGTTGGATCACTTTTTAATTCTAAGCCATTAGCTGACTTTTATCACATACTCATGCTTTGTTTAATAAAAATGTTCCCGACCAACTATAGTTGACAACTTCTTATTCCCGACCAACCTGAGTTGGTGGATTTTTAGAAATATTTTTTCTTCCCAACCAACCTTAGTTGGTATTTCTGGGAAATATTTTTTATCCCCGACCAACCTGAGTTGGTGGATTTTTAGAAATATTTTTTCTTCCCAACTAACCTTAGTTGCTATTTGTGGGGAATATTTTTTCTTCCCGACCAACCGGAGTTGGTGGATTTTCTTCCCAACCAACCGGAGTTGGCACTTCTGGGAAATATTTTTTATTCCCTACCAACCGGAGTTGGTGGATTTTCTTCCCAACCAACCGAAGTTGGCACTTTTGGGAAATATTTTTTATTCCCGACCAACCGGAGTTCGTGGATTTTCTTCCCAACCAACTGGAGTTGGCACTTCTGGGAAATATTTTTTATTCCCTACCAACCGGAGTTGGTGGATTTTCGTCCCAACCAACCGTAGTTGGTATTTCTGTGAAATATTTTTTATTCTCGACCAACCGGAGTTAGTAGATTTTCTTCCCAACCAACCGAAGTTGGCACTTTTGGGAAATATTTTTATTCCTGACCAACCGGAGTTGGTGGATTTTGCTGAGTAGTGTGTAACACTAGTATTCCGCGAAAAAATTTCAATAAAAGGAGAGAATTGGGTAGAAAATTCACATTTTATTCATACTGATGAAACAGCATTACATGAGAGTTTACATTACTGATAATAGTTACGCAGGTGTTCTGCATTCCATGCATTCTTAAACTCCTCTCCCTCTAAAGTTTCTATTCTGTAGGTTCCTGGTCGAACAACTTATGTAACTCGGTAAGGTCCATGCCAGTTCGCTTCTAGTTTATTGTGCTTTTGAATCACTTTCTTTAGCACATAGTCTCCTTCTTTCAGGTCGCACTTCTTCACTCTCTTGTTGTAGAACAAAGTTGTTCGTTGCTGGTAAGCAGCATTCCTGATATCTGCTTCTTCTATAACTTCTTCGAGCATGCCCAAATCTAACCTTCTCATTAAGTCGCTGACAGGGGAATTGAAATTCAGTACTCTGTGTGTTGGAAGTCCCAACTCGGCAGGTATAACAGCTTCACTTCCAAATTCCAGCATATATGGAGATTCTCCAGTTACTACTCGGGGGGTAGTACGATAAGACTATAGTACTGAATGTAGCTCGTTGATCCAGTTTGCTTTCGCGTCATTCAGTCTTTTCTTTAAGCCATTTAGCAGTGTTCTGTTTGTCACCTCAGTTTGTCCATTGCTTTGGGGATGGCCTGGTGTCGAGTGGATTTTTAAGATATTTGACCAATGACAATAGGCAGCGAACTCCTCGTTGTCAAATTGTGTTCTATGGTCGGTGATGAATGCGTGGGGAAGACCATATCTACAAATGATGTTTTTCCAAATAAATTGGTACACCTTTTCGTATGTCATATCGACAAGAGGCTCGGCTGCTACCCACTTAGTAAAATAATCTACTGCGACGACGAGATATTTAAATCTTCCTCTAGTCGTTGGAAGTGGCCCGACCAAGTCAATTCCCCACATGGCAAATGGCCAAGGGGAAGTAATGGGTGTCAACAATGCTTGGGGAGTTCTTCGGATGGAGGTGAAGCGCTGACACTTGTCATATTTCTTGGCATAGGCTATACAATCAGCCCTCATCGTTGGCCAGTAGTATCCCTGCGTCATTATTCTTTGCAAAAGCGTTCGACCTGATACATGGGCTCCACAGGACCCTTCATGGACCTCTTCAATCAAGTCTTTCACCTCGGAGGGATGCACACATCTTTGTAAACCTGCCATAATTCCTCGTCTGTATAGAATACCATTAGTCAGTACATAACGAGCAACTTTAAACTTTAATTTCTTGGCCGCGAGCTTGTCAATCGATAATTCTCAATCCTCAATATATGCCCTGATGGGATCCATCCAAGATGGCCCTAAATCAAGGGTAATAAATTTTATCGTTAGATCTTCTTCTATGCTCCGACCATCTAGAATTTCAATTGGGATTGTTCTTCATAGCTCGGTACGAGTAGCTGATGCTAATCGAGCTAAAGCGTCAGCTCTTGCATTCTCCATTCTTGGTATTCTGACCAGTTAAACAGTGACAAATTCCGATACCAACTCCATCGCCTTTGCATGGTACTTAATCATCAACTCTCCTTTTGCTGTATATACACCGAGAATTTGGTTTACAATCAACTATGAGTCACTGCATACGATTACCTGCTCTGCATTCATAGTTCTTTCCAGACTAAGACCTACAATAATTGCTTCATATTCGTCCTCATTATTAGAAGATTGAAATTGAAAGCGCAGAGCATATTATATATCGACCTCGTCTGGACTTTTCAATACAATCCCGGCTCCACTTCCTGAGGTGCACGATGAGCTATCCACATACAAGTTCCATATAGGTATCTCGTCCTCAAACTTCTTATTGGACAAAGTTCCTCGATGGAATATTTGTTGCTCCTTTATCTCCATTTCTACCACACTTTGCTGCTCGCTGACTTTCTCCTCTTGCTCTCCGACCAACTTAAGTTGATCGGGGTTTAAATTTGATGATCCTGTAACATCCACAGGTTGGTCGGTGTTTAGCTTTTGCTCCTCGGGGGTATCAGGATAAGTGAACTCTGCTATAAAATCTGCTACTGCTTTCCCTTTCCGTGACGATCTAGGCTCATAAATTATATCATATTCACCGAGTTCTATTGCCCAATACATCAATCTCCCTGATTTTTCTGGTTTATGAAGAGCTTGCCTCAACGGCATATCGGTATATATGACTATGGTATGAGCCTGGAAATATGGCTTCATTCTTCTACTCGCTTCGATCAGCGCCAGTGCCAACTTTTCCAGCTTTGGATATCTGATCTGTGCTCCTCGGAAGGCCTTACTAGTGTAATAAATTAGTTTTTGTACTCCATCCTCTACTCTTATTAATGCCGAGCTAACTGCATTTTTTGAAACTGCCAGATACAAGTACAACCTTTCTCCCATCACTGGTCTAGACAACAATGGAGGTGCTCCCAAATATTTCTTCAATTCTTGAAAAGCTTTCTCGCATTCTTCATTCCATTCAAAAGTCTTTCGGAGCATTTTAAAGAATGGGAGGCATCTATCAGTTGCTCGCGATACAAATCTGTTAAGTGCTGCTACTCGCCCTATAAGACTTTGTACTTCTTTCTTCGTCGTTGGAGATCGCAGCCCTAACAGAGCTTTGATCTTTTCAGGGTTTGCTTTAATGCCTCGTTGATTGACAATGTACTCGAGAAACATGCCTTCACGTACTCCAAATATGCACTTGGTCGGGTTCAATTTCATTTGATATTTATCCAATTGATCAAAGGTCTGGCCTAAGTCAACTAGATGGTCAGCAGCTTTCTTGCTCTTTGTCAGCATATCATCAACATAGACTTCCATATTGTGACTAATTTGTTCTGCAAACACCTTGTTCATCAGCCGCTGATATGTCGCACCTGCATTTTTCAAACCAAAAGGCATAACATTATAACAATAAGCTCCTCTAGGGGTAATGAAAGAGGTACTTTCCCTGTCTTCAGGTTTCATTTTAATCTTGTTGTAACTAGAATAAGCATCCATGAATCTCAACAGCTCGTATCCCGAGGTAAAATCCACTAGTTGATCAATTTGGGGCAAGGGAAAATGGTCCTTTAGACATGCCTTGTTGAGGTCGGTGAAGTCTACACACATCCTCCATTTGTTGTTCTTCTTTTTCCCCATTACTACATTTGCTAACCAGTCTGGATATTTAATATCTTCAATAAAGCAAGCTTTTTGGAGCTTCTCGACCTCCTCCTGTATAGCTTGGTTCTTCTCGGGGTGAACACTCTTCTTCTTTGTTTCACTGGCTTGATTTCCTTATTCACATTGAGCTCGTGACATAAGAAATTTAGGTCTATTCCGGGCATATCTCCTTGACTCCAAGCAAAAGTTTGTTTTCTGCTTTTTAAGAAAACTATCAACTCCTGTTTTAATGAGGCATCTAACGACGAACCTATCTGAGTTGTTCGTTCAGGGTGCTCGTCGTCCAGAATGATGTTTTCAGTAGCTTCAACCACCTGACCTTTCACGAGTTGCGACTCATCTCTAGGATCCAATGTTTCAATTTTTGCACCCTCATCCACCTGAAAGGTAGTAGTCTTTTTCCTAGATTCCTCTAGTTCCTCCTATTTGGTAGATGAATAGTAGCATTCTCGAGCTACTTTTTGATCACCCTTCACAACTCCTACTCCAAAATTGGTTGGAAATTTTAGGCATTGATGTACCGTAGATGGTATTGCTTTAAACTTCTTCAATCCTACCCTTCCCATGATGATATTGTAGGCTGATTGAACATTCTTATCCATCACGAAGAAGCGTACTCTTTTTGTTCGACAAGCAGGCCATGTACCAATGAACATATCCAACTTGATCATCCCAAGTGGAAAAACTTTCTCGCTAGCAAAATCGAGGAGGGGCCTATGATAAGGCTCCAACTGAGACAATTTTAGATTTAAGCTGTCGAAGCACGAGTAGAATATAATATCAGCCGAGCTACCGTTATCAACCAGTACCCTCGAGATCATCACTTCCTTCATTCTCATTTTGATCACCAATGGGTCATCATGAGGATAAAGCACACCTACGAAGTCGTTCTTTGAGAAACCGATGACCAATTTTTCTTTGTTGACCTTCCTCGAGCGATCATCTTCATCCAAATTTATTCGTTGAATATATGAATAGGCTCGAGCCTCTTGAGGTAAGCTTTTATTTCTGCAGTAAGGTCTCCACCTCCTGCATCTCCACCTGTATTAACATTACAATCAAATGATCCAAAACGTATTGAAAATACCTCACGTTCTGGCTGCCTTGGTCTTTTGGGAAGATTGGGGTCGTCTTCTGGATCATCTTCATGGTCTCTTTTATTGTTCTCCTCTGCTCGACGAGGAGATCTAGATCTCTCTCTTGCTCGGTCGTTATTTCTTCTTTCATTTCTACGATCAACATACTTTGCCAGTTTTCCTCGTCTAATGAGTGCTTCGATCTCATTCTGAATAGCTATGCAATTTTTGGTCATGTGGCCATGATCCTTGTGGAACTCGCAATATTTGGCCTTATTCCTCTTGTCAGGGTCTGACTTCATTTTCTCTGGCCAGTTTAACTCCTCGCTGTTCTTGATTTCTTCTAGAACATGGTTGATGTCTACCTTCAAAGGAGTATAATTTTCAAATTTCTTTAATACCTCCCATGATGGCTTTATTTTTGAGTTCTTGTCACCACCATTGTTTTTATGTTCTTTTTTTTGGCCTTATCACCCTCCACCTTGGTTTCTTTGGTATCCATATTTTTTCTTTGCAGCCATAGTCTCCTCGGCATTCATGATCTTGGCCGCTTTTGCCATCAATTCTGACATGGTTTTGGGTGGATCTTTAGCCAAAGTGTAGTATAACTTATTGGGCAACAGCCCACTCATCAGAGCAGTAATCGCTATTTTTCCCTCGTAATCAATAACTTCGAGTTTCTCGTTATTGAAATAAGTTATATAATCCCTGGTGCTCTCACATGCCTTTTGTCTAACACTTAACAAGTGTGCTACTCGTTTAAAGTTTTTGCTCCAAAATAGAAGTTTACAATGAAGAGCTCGGCCAGTTAAAAGAAAGCTGAAATCTTACCCCGAGGAAGATTATTGTACCATATTTGAGCAGATCCTATAAGAGTTCCCGAGAATGCCCTGCATCTCATCTCATCTAGCACAGCATAGATGTCAGCAGCATCTTGGTATTGCTCTATATGAAGGACAGGATCGATTTTTCCATCATATTTAGGAGTCACAACAGGTGCTTTGAACTTTGATGGTGTGGGAAAATCCATAATTGCTTGGACAAAAGGTGTCCCTTGTACAAAAGTTCTTTGTAGAGGATTCTTGGCCTTGGCCATTTCCCCTAATCTATCCTCCAGCCTCTGAATAGAGCCTTTCCACGCATCATTTCCTTCCTCGGGCCTGTTGGTTCGAGCAACTGATCGCGTGGATGTGGCTTCTTGGGATCTATCTTGTCGAGCAGCTGGTTGTGATTGGGCAAAACCCTCTCTTAAATCAAATGGTCGTCGAAAGTTTCTCGACACAGCCTTAAGAGGACTTTTATTCTTCCTAGGGCCCAATCGATCAAAAGGAGAGACCCTACTCAATCTTTCCAGTGCACTGGTCCTTTCCGGAGAGAGAGTGATGTGTTGTTCAGTATCTGTGGCTCGTACTGACGAAGTTTGACCCGGTTGATAAGAAAAATGTTCAGATTTATCAGTGCGATATGAATATCTTTGCCTAATGAGTGAAAAAAATAAATGAGTATTTCTTTGACCACTTCGTTGTCCTGAATAGGTTGATGCTCCACCTTGGATAGTTTGCATGAGTTGTCTCATTGTTTCCTGCATGGCTGTCTGACCTTGAGCCAAACTGGCCATAATTCCAGTCAGATCTTGGATATTTGTAGGAGAGGATGGATTTTGGGGGTTTCCAGCGTTTCGATTGCTGGATTCAGGATTGTCAGCCATTGGTGATGATTTATTTTTGGTGAAAAATGAAAATTACAGTCGTTTCCCACAGACGGCGCCAATCTGTTGATGTAAAAAGTTAGATTATCTCTAATTTTTTAATCACAGATAAAAAATAAATAAGACAAGAGATTATAGAGTGGCTCAGCCTTGAACGAATGGCCTACGTCCACTGTTTGTGTTATTATTGATTGTTTGGGAATTCTTGAAGTAAGATTTATCTCCAGAAATTCTGGTCTCCTCTCAATGAGGATGATACAATGTATTTATAGCCATGAGGCTGTAAATGTGAATGAGTAATACATAGTTGTTCAATAAGCGTATACATTCGTATGATAATAATCAGCATTTAATGAGCATTTAATCCTCTTAATTGTCTTGATAATAAATGCTCTGATCGAGGTGCAGTTCGGACCTCCTAAGCTGCTCGGACCGCCTAAGTATCTCGGTATCCATGAGTTGCTCGGTGTAGTTAAGTTCCTCGGAGAGCACATACTGCTCGGAGTGTCTGAGTTGGTCGGGGAAATTGAGTTCCTCGAAGTCAAGGTGTTGTTCATAAGTATTTTTATTGCCACGCAGATTGCCACGTGTCTCCACTTCATTGTGCCATGTCAGCAGACTAAAATTGGTATCAACATTAAGTGTCACCATAAAATAATGATATGAAGTTCCCCACCTCTTAGGGTTGATATTGAGACATGCCTAGGGGACGAGACTCCAAGTAGTGTCATATCGCCAAGAGAGAGATTTCATTTTACTTTCACCACAAAATAATGATGTTAAGTCCCACTATAAAATAATGATGCTAAGTTTTCCACCTCTCAGGGTTTATATTGAGACATGCCTAGGAGACGAGACTCAAAATATTCTCATAATGCCGAGAGAGAGATTTTATGCGTATATGATAACCAGAAATAAAATTTGGACAAAATGAGATAACACTTCATTTTATTAAGAACTCTCATAAAATTTTATTAAAGAAAGTGTTCTCGGCTATTAGATTAATTTTTCAATGATAATATTTCCTTAGATGATTGACATTCTATGGGTTAAGAATTGCACTATTTCCAAGTTTTTGAGATGATAGATGTTTGGAACTACTTCTTTTGTGATTTTGTAGGCCCTGTGCCAATTTGGGTTAAGTTTATTAGATTTCTGAATCAACCTATTTAGTACGAGATCACCAACTTTAATCGGACGAGCTTTGACTTTTTTGTTGTAGAACTTTGCGACTCTTTACTAATAAGATGATTATCGTATTACCTTATCTTCTCGGTTTTAATCAATAAGGTCTAAATCAAGTCTTCTCTCTTCCAAGTTCAACTCCGAATTGTATGTTTAGACTCTGTGACTCGGCAACCCAATTTCTATTGGGATGACTACTTTTTTAGCTGATGAACCTACGATCAGTGTCCTCTCACTTGTCTGATAATCCCATAGTACACCGTGTAGATCAACAAACCACTTTCCTTTGGCATCCTCCAATTTCTTTTATATCCCATCCAATCTTGTCCTATTTGTCACCTCTGTTTTCCCATTTTCCTGAAATTGGCTTGGTGCCGAGAAGAATTACTTTATGCCGACCCAATTGCAGTAGGTCGCTATGGTTTTGTTCTTAAATTACGTTCCATTGTCTGAAATCAAAGTATTTGGGAGCCCATATTAGCATATGATATTCCTACAAATAAGTATTAAACATTTATCTGCTGGAATAGTTATAATAATATCTGCCTCTACTCCTTTTAAAAAATAATCAATCACGATAATAAGGAAACGAAAGTCCCCTTTATCTTTTAGTAATAGGATGACCAGGTCTATTCCTCATATTGAAAAGGTCCATGTGGAAGATATAGGAGAAAACGATTGATGAGGTATGCTTGCAAACGCTGACACTTACCACACTTAAGAACATACTTGGTTGTGTCCTTAACCAGGTTTGGCCAATAATAGCCATGCGTCACAATTATCTTTGCCAATGACCTTCCTCCGATATGGCTCATGTAGCTACCTTCGTGAATATCTCTCAGCACATAACTTACCTTTGTAGGATGCACACACCTCAAAAGCGAGAGTAGATAATGTAACACCCCGTAATTTTTCAGCCGTAAAAATCTTTGTTAAATAAATAATTTTAAAAAAATAAAATTTTTGTAATCTATAATTTTGATATGACAAAATATTTATTTTTATATATAAAAATATGGTTTTAAGTGAAATTTAAATCAGGATTAAATTTGGAAATTATAACTTTTTTGCCAAAAATCAGGGGAGGATCCTACTTAAGGAGGATAAAAAAAATACAACCGTCTGATCGAGCTAAATTTCTTATAAAAGCTCCATCTCGCCGTCAGCTACAACATACTAAAATTTTTGCCTATTCCAACAGTCTGGTCATCCGTAATAAATTTTTGAGTGTTTGTGTTTGATTAGGATAAAGTCTTTTTGGTATATAAACATAAAGTTACAGATTTAGGACTTTTAAAATATAATTTAGCCATCTCAAAAATATGTAGAATCATTTATTTTCATCTTCTTCCATCCCCATTTAAAAGCAATATTCAACCCAAGTTTTGAAGGTTCAAACCCAGGTTTTCTCAAGTTGATCCAAGAACGAAACTTTGTCATCTTTTCACAAGGAACACATCTTCATAATCAAATTTCTTCAAACAAATCTCAGGCATTGTTACCTCTATTGCTTTCCCTTAGTATTATGTGTAGTAATTATGGCCTACACACTAAATGCACGTGTTTTTCTTAAAACCAACCAGAAATATTAATTAGGGAAAGTGGAAGATAATCCGGGACTATTTTAATGACATTTTTTAAATATTAATGAAGACTCAAAACCTTGCATGTGAGGACAGAGACTTGGGTGTCATAGACGTTAAGGTGTTCGCATGTAGATTCTTACATAGCGATGTCATTTAAAAATTTGTATGATGTTAAATAATTGAAATTTTGTGGATGTCGCATAATAGAAAATTCTTGTTGTATAAATTCTATAATATACATTTAATTATACATTGAATAATTTTATGAGAAACCGTGGTTTATTTAATGATTGATCAAGCAGACATTAATTGATTAATTACTGGTATGTGGATTAAATTGGTAAAACTGGAATGACGAATGGAAATTTAGCATTATGACACTAGTTTATTTTATTAAGTTCGACACCACAGAAATGACGGGGTTATGGGATTGATAGGGCTCTCACCTTTATTTGGGTTGCTTTCTAGGTGTGGGCCTAGTTAGTAGTCCTTTGGATAGTTATCGCTTTCTAGGTATGGGACTAGATGGTGATGACAGTTTACGGATATATATTCCAGGGTGGGACTGATTTTTACAATGTTCCTTGGTTTAGCAAGACAAGGGGTGAGGCTATGTGGTGTTGGTTAGTTTGTTTTCTTCATAAATTATGGGCTAGAAAATACTTGTGTGTTAGAGACCTTTAGGTACGGGACTAAGGGTGTTTTGAGAATTTTATGTCGATATAAAGGGTGGGGATAATTTGAGATAAATAAGAAAACATGATAAATTGATAATTAATGCCTAAGATAATAAACGGGTATTAAAATATATTGGCGGATCGAGTTTGTGCAGAGCTGATAGTTAAACGGATCGACTGGCTATAGTGACGTGGGTGTGTGTGGCGTCACGAGTATGTGCAAATGACGGTTAAATGGGATGACAGGCTATAGTGATGTGTCGTGTGTGGAACATCACGAGTGTGTGCAAAGCTGACAGTGAACCAAGCTGACTGGCCATAGTGAGGGGAATGGGTGTGGTGTAGAACTAGCGGGAGTACCGCAACCAAATGATGTAAGACTTTAAACGGGAGTCCCGCAACGGATATTAATGATGAATAAAAATAAGCATCGGGTTAATGGAATTAAATTAAATAATTAGATGTTGTTAAATGTACATAATTGGACTTGGACTGTGGGGGAGGATTAGAAGTAGTTAGATGATAATTTATTTTTATTCATCGATTCATATATCTTGTTTAATTTAAATATTCTACTATTGTGTTTATTGAGTATAACACTATTGTCTGGGTTCAAGGGCCTTATTTGAGAGAAGTAGCTGGTATCCATGAGGTGGGCTCTGACCCATTGCATTTTTTACTAATATTTTAGGTTTAGTGCTAGAGTAGCTACATATAAAGTATTGGAGATCATTTTGGAGGTGCAACTGGAGTCCATTTTTTTCCTCTTTATTAGAATAGATTTACTTTATGCAGTTGTTTTATATTATGAGACTTTATTATGGATTTTATTTGCCCTTTCAGTTCCAAAGTTGTTTATGGTTTTGGTCAGTTACTTTATTGGATTATTTCAGATAGAGTTTTAAATAAATTATGGAGTTGGATTATTTTTGGAGTTAGCATGGTGACAGATATTTATTGCATAAATGGCTATTATTTAATGGGTTCAATTTAATTATTATCTTATGGAATGAAAATTTTATATGTCCTATATCTGTCACATGCTAAGAATGGTATTTAACTTAGTGAGGCCCAACATAGTTTTGGTGTCGGCCGATGCCAGAATTACGTTGGGTGTTACTGATAACCCATTTTGTACAACATATTCCCTATAATGATGAATTTTATGGCTCGATAATGCATCTTTCTTCTATCAAATTTACCCCATGGAATCTTTTTTCCCCTCAAGTAATCAATAATTGTGTCCGTCCAAGATGAGCCCAAGTTCAAGTTAAAACGTTCTATGTTGTCGTCTTCTTCTTGATCGATGCTCGATTCTTGGAGAATTTTGACTAGAATTATACTTCAAATCCCAGTTCATGTTGTAAAAGCCAGCCTTGCAAGGGAATCTACTATTCTATTATCAATTCATGATATCCTTTTTACTTTTACCCCCTGAAAACTTGCAAGTATCGTCTTCACCCTCGCCAGTTATTTGGCCATTTTTTCATCTTTGGCCTCATAGATTCCTAAAAGTTGGTTGGCTACCAGCTGTGCATCAATTTGGTTAAGAAATTGGTTGACACCCAATACCTTTGCGAATGAAAGTCTTGCTAACAAATATTCATACTCCTCCTTATTTTTAGATGCTTTAAAATTGAACATCGGTCCATACTCGATATCAATCTCATCAGGGGCCAATAAAATTATTCTGACCCCACTACCAACTCAACAGGATGAGCCATTAACAAACAATCTCTAGATGGGTATATTTGACAATAATGGCCCTTCAGTAACAACACCATTTTTTATTAATAATGTGGATTTAGAATACCAATTATAATGTCGATTGTAGTTTCTCGATTGTTCTCTGTTTTGGGCTTTTGACTTGTTCTGAACTCTCCACTTGCATTTCAATTTTGGTCTCCTCCGATGATTCCCATGTATACTCTGCTATGAAATTTTCGAAAACATTCCCATTGATTTCATTTCTTGGCTGGTAGATGATATCAAACTCGCCTAACTCAACTGACCAAGCCATTATCCTACCCGATTCATCGAGTTTATGAATGACTTGTTAGAGAAGTGTGTCGATGATTATTACCATCGTCTGAGCTTGAAAGTAGGGATTCATTTTTCTTAACCCATATATTTGTAGGTATTCAAATTTTTTTATCTTCGGGTATCTTATCTAGGTGCCTTTTAATTCTTTTTTGTTATGGTATACTGACTTCTGAGTCCTATTATCGTCTCAGACGATTGGCGCGCTAATAAACAACTCTAAGACAAATAGGTTTAAATAAAATTTCTCCCCTTGAATGGTCCAAGACAGGAGAATCAGTGAGACCAAGTAGGCTTCCAATTATTTGAATGCTCTCTCGTATTGTTTATCCTACACAAAAACTTTCTTACAAATCTTGAAGAAAGGCAAGCATTTGTCAATCGCTCGCGAGACAATCCTATTGAGCACATCAAATCTTCCCGTCAACCTTTTAATGTCCTTTGTATTCCACAAGGTTTTTATAGCAATCAATTCTTTTATTTAGTTGGGTTGGACTCAATGCTCATTTGATTGACAATAAACCCCCAAAATTTCCTAACGCTGACACTAAAGATTCACTTGGGTGCATTAAGCTTCATCTTATAGTGGTCCATGGTATCAAAAGTTCTTGCCAAATCCTCTACATGATTCTTCTCTTTAAAGATTTATTTCAACATGTCGTCGACGTAAATATCCATCGTCTTCCTAATTTAATCTTTGAACATTTTTTTGATAATTATTTGATAAGTGGCACATGCATTCTTCAAGCCGAAAAATAATCACTTTATAAATTAGGTTCCTCTGTCTGTGATGAAGGATGTCTTCTCACCTTTAAGCATTGAGATCTCATTATAGCCCGAGTAGGCATCTATAAATCTCATAAGTTCTTGCCCCATGGTGGCATCCACCATTTGATTAATTATGGGTAAATGGAAATTGTCTTGGGACATGCCTTGTGGAGATTTACAAAATCTACAAACATTCTCCACTTATAGTTTTGTTTTTCCACCATAACAACATTTGATTGCTAATCTAGATATTGGACCTTTTTGATGAAATATGTTGTCTGTAACTTTTTTAATTCCTCTTGGATTACTTAATATTTATCCTAAGCGAAAGTTTGTCTTTTTTTCTTCACCGACTTTACTTTGTCATCAAGATCAGGTTTGTGATAGATGACATCGGGGTCAATCCCCGACATTTCACTATGACTCCATGAAAAGATGCTCTACCTCTTACGCAACCATTTAACTAGATATTTTTTCAAGGAAGGTTCAAGGGATGATCCAATTTGGACATTTTTTTCTGGTTCGTCCTCATTGAGGATGATGGATTTTAGCTCTTCCATAGGCTCTCCCTTTATTAACTTATGCTCATCTCTAGAATCAAGGGTATTAATATTATAAGAGGAGGTTTTCCATATATGGTTTTATCTAACCTCTTTTGAGGTCAAACGGAACTCGCGTGCTTTCACTTGATCACCATCAACCTCCCCTACCCCATAAGGAGTTACAAATTTCATCATCAGATGTACAGTTTAAGGCACGACTTCAAAATTCTTCAAATCTATTCTTTCCAAAATGATATTGTATGCTAATAGCATATTCTCGTCCATTACAAAGAAGTTTATTCTTCTCATCAGACATCTCGACCAAGTTCCCATGAGGACATCCATCTCGAAGATTCTCAGTGGGTGAACCTTCTCGCCATTAAATCCGATCAGAGGGTGATACCACAGGACGAGTCTCTTCTTAATGATCATTAAACCTTTGAAGCAGTCCAAAAATATGACATTTGCTGAGCTTCCTCTGTTTACCAAAATATGACACGAATTATAGCCATTAACATTTGTGTTGATAATAAGTGGGTCTTCTTAAGGGGATATGATCCTTTTAAAATCCATCATGTAGAACCCTACCATGAGACTCTTAATGTCCACCATCTTCATCTTTCCTAATTTTCCTACAGGCTCTATCAAGTTAACATTCATTCTCTTTAGCCCGACTTTAGTTTCAATAACACGATCCTTTTTATTTCCAAGTTATATTCCTCTTGAGATGATTTTTAACATCCAACAAAATCACTTGGATATTACTTTTTATTCCCTCAAGTTTAGGTTAGAGATCTGGGTCGGACTCCTCATCAGCATCTGACTCTTTGTCATTTCAATCCATTTGAACTTCCTTCTTCTTTGGCTAGTCGTCTTTTGACGAGGAATATCTCTTGCTGTTGTCATCTCGGCTCTTGCCCTTATCAATGTACTTTCATGAATTTCCCTACTTAAGTAGCTTTTCAATCTTGTCTTTTAGAGAATAACACTTATCTAATGTGTTGTCATGATCCTAGTTGAACTTGTCTCTTTTGTGATAAAGGGCCCTTAGCTTCACAGACCATTTAAGTTTTTTTATCATCCTTGATCTCTCTTGGTATGAGACCGGGGATAACAGTGAGTGGGGTGTACTTTGCAAACTTTTCAATGATTGTCTTCTCTTTGTCTTTATCCTTGTCTTTATCTCAACTTTGCCCAGGCTTATTCCCTCCTAACTCTTTTTGGTCTCCTCTCATGGTTGCCATAGCCTCCTCCGTATGCATGATTATTATGACCTTAGGCATAGGTTCTGTCATGGATTTTGGAAGATCTTTGGAGAGGTTCTAATAGATTTTTCTCGATTGAATCTATCCAACGAGGTTTATTATTGTGATGCTTTTATCACAATCTTCAACCTCTAACTTCTATTTATTAAACCAAGATACGAAATCTTTTAACGGTTCATTATTTCCATGTATCATGTTCAACAGATGAATCATTTGCTTTGCAAGCTTTATACCGAAACAAATGTTGCGAATAAACTTCTTAGCCGGCTATTTAAAACTTACTATCTCTTATGTCGACATACCAGTATACCACACATGGATAGCCTAAGTTAGAGTGATAGAAAATATTTCGCATCTCATATTGTCTGGAGTAGAGTAAATATTAGTTGCTGATTAGTACATTTCTATGTAGTGAACATGAATTTTTCTCCCATTTTATGTAGGCATCACCACTAGTGGGTTGAACTTTCTAGATTTCGAATAGTCGACAATGCTAGGCACAAAAGGAGAGCCTTCCAAAAATCCTTTGTGATCAGGGTCTTGAATTTTGATGGGGTAGTCGATCTTATCCTCCAACCTATGAATCGAGTTGTTCTAAGTCTTCTTATTAATAGAAAAATTATCCCTTGAGCCTTTTACCTTTAAGACGACTCTACAGGCGGTTCCTCTATTTGGGTACCTTTTCATGTTAGTTACCTCTCAGCATTATCTTTAGGTTGAATGGTGCTTTAGACAAGCTTAGTCAATATGACCACTGATCCTTATCCCACAGATGCTATTTGGGACAATGTCTTGGTTATAATATTCCTTTCGAACGAGGCAATCAAATGTTAACCCTCTGCTTAGTCTTGTGAAATAACTATTCATGTGTTGACTCTGCGTGGTATATTAGACACTTTTACCTTGGTCAGTGGGAGGAAGTGTATTAACTGGTCGATATGATATGTCTGTCATCTCATAACATTTTCCATACTCCAAGTTAGGTTCTTCCTCGTACTTCATATCCTTGAGTTCTCCTTGCACCTCCTTGCCAAAGTGGAGACAACGGAGGTCAACAATCTCTTCCCTACATGGTCGGTACTGAACCTCTTTAGTCGAAAATTGGGGTGGTCCCTCGGCAGTAGGTATTGCATCTCCTCTCTTGACTGTAAGCCTAATGAGATTTACGATCGGGTCCTCAGGGATCCAACTCATTATGTCCTGTTGAATTCCATCTACTACTATTGCATGGACAACTGATTAGACACCAGAGAACTTAGCATTGTGTAATATCCATACTTTCGAACCAAGTAAATTAAAAACCTTAATCCCCTATAATCCTTATTTTTTACCCCTCATAGAATATGAAAATTCAAAAATACCCCAACAAGAATAAAACTACTCTACAAACCCTACAATTTTACTAAATTTTCTAAGTACCCCTTAAAGTTTAATATTTCAAAAATAACCCCTAAAATTTTCAGACAAGTATAACTTGACCTAAACTTATCCCTCAGCCCAAACTTTATATCAAATTAAACCTCTAGATTTCAGTTAACTACAAATTTCAAATTTAGCCCTTAGAGTTTTTTTAAATTACAAAATTTCCCCTATAACTTACAAAAATACCATATTTTGAGCAAAATAAAGGAACATACTTCCAACTAACGATTAAAAACTAAACAATCAATACTTTCAACTTCCCCCCTCCCCACATCAACCTCCACATACACATAATAATCCAAAACCACATGCAATGCCTTGCTTACATGTGCAATTCAAGTTCACGTGTACTTATCTTCTTAATCTTGGGAAGAATCCACCTCTCAATTGATCCAATACCTACTCCTCTTCCTGCCCTATAAATTTCCGACAATCATAATCTCTAAATTCCAGCTCTTTAGCTTATTCAAAATTCAAAAAAATTCCTCTAAACAGGTATTATATTATTTTATGCATAATACATCATTCTTTCAAATCTAAATATCTTATGTGTTGATATTATACACATATCCATCAAAATAATAAAGCTCTTACGTCCAAAATGGCCTCTGTACAAGGAAACCAGAAAAAACCTCCATTGAAGCTCGAGCTTCAATGGTGGAATTTTATTCCTTGACTTTGAACCAGTTTCAAAGTGAGGAAATGGTTATTTTTTAGCTCAGGAGCTCTAATCCAATGATTGTTTTTAAAAAATCATAAGTTTTGAGCCCTAATTGTTTAACGGTGTTTTCTCTTTCAAAAAAGCAAAAATATTAAATTCTTCACAACCAGACTACCTTAATCCTTCAAACCAAAATTAATTCTTCCTTAGGATGAAGGAAAATTAAATATGTTTATAAATACCTCTGTCATATTCAGTATAGCTTTGAAAGTTCAGTCAAAATTTCTAAGAAACACACAGTTTTATAACTTGATGAATACTGAACCTCAGTCCATAAAACTTAAAATTTTGAATTCATTGTGAAAAATTAGGTTGGTTTGGTTCAGAAATCATCTCCAATGGTTTAGAAAATCAAGATTTATTTCAATTCCAATTTTTTCAAACCCTAAGTCAACCATCAAGAGGTTGAAGATGAACTTTTTCAACCAAAACCATTGACCAAGCACGTGATGGCGTGAAGCCAATAAAAAAATTCTGATTTTTTTCAATATTTTCAATTTATTTTTCTGTCAAAATGGTATAAGGTACGATTTTGTTTGGTCAAACCTAGCCAAAGTTATAAAAAATAGGGTTTTAATTTAGAAATATTTTCCTTAAATTATAAATAACCCCTCTTGAATTTTCAAGTTATGAATTGATAAGAGGCATTTAGGGTATGTTGTTGTTGTCTTCGAAAGACAATATCAAAATTACCTTAAGTACCTACGAAACTTGTTTAAAAGAGCTCGTATTGCGATAAGTACGGGCATCAATCCAACTTCCAAGGGTGAAACAATTATTGTGAAAACTTGCAATTCAATTTTTTTCTGAAAATATTATTTTATTTTATTTTATTTATTTAAAACAACTTCAAGGGAAAATTAACTAATAAATGCTAAACATTATGAAATGACTAAATAACGAAAAACAATGTGCCATGGAGTGCGAAAATATGAGAACGTCAAGAGATGGGATTACACCGCATTATCAATTATTTAAAATTATCAATTTATTAATTTGAAATATTTCGAGATAATATTAAATCGATAATCTAACTCTCGTTACAATTATAAATTTAATAATATTGTAGAATCGCTACAGAGGAATAATGCGAATTCTCAAATAAAATCCAATTTTAGTTAAACCCTAAAACATGCATCTAAGTGATTGAATTAAATATGAAAATCAAATAATCACAAGATCAAATATTAGGAACACCAAATTGAGAAAAAATCCCCGAAGGGCAAAACCTTTTATTTCTAGAACTTTGAAAAGTTTACAAGACACTTGACTAACATATAACTTGATCGTCTACAAGAATAACACACGGTGCCTTTGTCAAACCTTCAAAGTAATGGCTAGAAATCAGCAGTGGTTCACACGCAGCTATACCACAAGGACACGCAGTTTTTACAGTGTAGTTTATCCTCCCCACAAGAGTAATTTCATAGAGACTCCCTCAACAATAGCACGCAGCTCTCCGGTTGTAGAGTTCTCCCCACAAAGGTAAAGTTTCAAAAAACTTGAATCTAGGTTTCCAAAAAAATTCACTAAAAGTTTAGGATGTTTTGTGAATTAAAAACAAAAGGTTTAAAACCGAAAAAAAGAAGACAAAAATCATTTCTGCAGTAGCAGTTTCGTCTATTGAAAGTATGTAGGTCTTCTTATGAAAAAGGGAGTTGGAAAAGCCTATTTATAAAAAACTTAAGGCGGCGTGTCGTTCGAACGAGATCCCATGTCGTTCGAACGAGATCTGATGTCGTTTGAACCAGATCCCGTGTCGTTCGAACCACAAAATTCGCGAAAAATAAATTTAATTTTTTATATTAAATATTCTTCTTTTAATCTTGGAAAATTCATTTTGACGGAAAAGATCGCCTCAACACTTAGAAAATTTTTCAAACCTATTTTAAAATTATCCCAACACTTTTAAGTGAAATGCTCAGGAATTAAAACTCAACCTTACCAAAATTAACCTCGTGAAGGCTTGAATGTTGAAGATCTTAATATTCAGATTCATCTTTGAAGCTTGAATGCTCTTCGACAGTGTAGTGGTATACGGCATACCAAATTGATAACAGACTTAAAAAATAATGTCCTTACAAATCTCCCCCTATGTCTATGCCGGTACAAAATAAAAACTCTGAATTATCAAAACAAAATACCTATACAAATCTAATATCCCCTATGAACCCAAAAATGGAAAATACTAAAATTTGCAAGTCTTCAAATTTTCTTCAAAAATCTTCAAACCTTTAAGATTTTCTCATCAGGGTGTGCAACACATGATCATCACTTTTGTACCTACACACATGAGATAAATAAAAATACCTTCGTGACCCATCGAGTTTGAAATGAAATAAGAATAAATCAATCAATATAATCAAACCTCCCCCATAATGCAAACTCCCCCATAAAATCAAAATTCGTTCTCCCCCTTTTTATTTGTCCAAAATAGACAAGGAAAAGAATAAACAAAACTAAACATGGAGTGTCACGATAAATATGCATAGCAAACATGAAGGAAACAATGCACGCAAAGGTGTAACTAAAAAAATTCCACAAACTATTTTTGATTTTTCAATTTTTTGAAAGCAAAAATAATGATACAAAAATCACACCATGAATTTATACTAAAACAACTAAGTCATGGAAATGGAATATATGGGTGTGAACACATTCGATAGATAAATCAAATCAATCAATCATATGTGCACGATGAAGTGTACCCCTAACGAATGAACATAAAAAATATCCTTAGGTGTAAACTTGTTGAATTTAGATGACATCGTCTTAATCAAATCAACAAATCAAAGTCTAAATGATTTCCACACCAATAACGTCCAAAACTATTTAGTGCCATTTCGAGAACTTTTCAAAGGACTTGCAAACCCATTGATATATCCATCCAAAACTCCCTCATATATAATAATGCAATTTTATTTTTCTAATGAGGTTATAAATTCTCAACTTAGAGAAAACCTATTGGCCCAAAATTTTGGCATATTTCATTTTTTATTGCCTTTATTTTTTGTGCGGGCTCTTCTCAAACGGTGGCTTTCACGACGTGATTATTATTCACTCGTAGCCCTTTACCGTGTTCACTCATCATTTTTTATCTTAAATAAATTCTTCACGGGCAATGGATCTTACATGCACTACTTTTATTGTTCTCGTATTATTGCACTTGTTTCGTTTTAAGGAAAGGATTGAGATGAAAACACCCAACCAACATGTGATACGACAAGCACAATAATCAAATAAATTCGTGCATGTGTGCAATAAAGGAAATCATGAGTCAAGCATGTAGGAAGTATCACTTAATTATATCTTAATGACTCCAAACATTATAAAGCACAAAGATGACATGATGTATTGTTTCAAAACACTATCAAATAGTCATATAGATAGATGAAATGAAATTGTGACTCGGTCATCCTAAGTGTTTATCCATAAAAGGTGCGAATAAAATACAAAAATCTTTTGGGATTTTCAAATTTGACGAAAACAAAATATAAATGGTCACTCAAAAAAATAGAAAATCTTTTTGCATTTTTCAAAAAATTTCAAAAAGAAAAATAACTACAAAATGATACATCCAGCAATAGGCATATAATGTCAGCATGAGAATCATCATATGAAAACACATGGTAATCACACAAATGAATCATCAGTCAAAGCACGTGTGATCAAACGAACAATGCAATGTTATCCATTAAGCATGGGTATGATGAATATCTGCATATAAACTGTCCAAAAGCAACCCAATAGTACCAAAACATAATCATATGAACACTAGGTACTAAAAATAGAAGGGAAGCGAAAATTCCATACATATCGCTCAAATGACTCAGCTCTGTCGCTCGAACGACAAGGGCATGTCACGAGAAGCGACTTCGCGCGAGACAGATCTGTCGCTCAAAAGACCTATAGATCTCGCTCGAACGAGAAGACCAAAACTTCCCAGAATACCCCGAAAATCATACAGTTTTATCCAGTGCAAAAATTTGGAGAAAAAAGTACGTGTAAGGGGCAAACAGATCCAAAACAGTGCTAAAACAGTAGTGAAACACACAAATGCAATAAATAAATCAATGTGCGCTACATCAAAGCGAGACATAACACTAGAAAGAATATAACATGATGTATAGCTAGTGTATGACAAAACATCCAACACAATCAACCAAACGATCTCACATGGGGTGAATCACGTGCTATCAAACGAGAATTATGAACAAATAGACGGTAACCCTCTAAATCCGATTTTCTCACCCAAATGGATTTGTAAGGACATGTGGGGGTGTAGGGAATCAAATTTTTTCTTCTATTAACCTGACTAGGTCCTTTTAAAAGATTGTAACAAAATTTCCTAAGATGACCTTGCCTACCGCAATGTAAGCAAGTGTAAATCGGGCGGTGTGTGTTACCTAAAGGTGGCCCTAACCTCAAATTTCTCCGTTGCTCTCTCCGAATTTGACTAGGTGGCTCTCTCCCAATGATCCTAGGTGGATCTCTCACGATGTGCCTAGGTGGCTCTCTCCTAACAACCTTCGAAGACTCTCTCTTAACAACCCTAGTTTGTGTGGGGTTAGCTTTGGGAATTTGTGTAACCCTCTCATCGAAGCCTATACCACCCCTATCCTCCTTAATTTGGACCGTGCCTAAGATCTTATCTCGATTTTTTCACCTAGACTCCAAATCAAGTTTCACCTTACTTGATTCTCTCAAATTCTTCTCAAGCTCACCTATCCTAGATTCGAGTAGACATCTAGAATCTTCAAATTCTAAAAGCTCCTTTTTCATATCCTCCATCACACCTCACTCTCAACTTATCCTAATTTCTTTTAACCATCTCCTCATGTGCCCTAAGATCCTTAATCAACGCATCAGTATTATCATTATTATGGCCATCCCTGACCCTCGCGATGGGAGAGGATTCTTGGTCCCGCATGTCCCTCTCGGGAGCGCTTTGGCCAGCGTCGTTGATGAGGTGAAAAATGCAGAGAGATGGAGTCGCCAGTCGTTTTTACTCAAACTAGAAAAAATAAAAGGATTCGTCTTGAAGGACAACATCCAAACACATACTGATACATACGGAACTAAAATGATTCAAAAAGGGTCCAGAGGCTAAGTTACGAAATGGGAAGGTGTAACGCACCCATTCTGCCCTTAGAGTCTCTCATGGGTTATTGCTATTTTCCTTTATTTCCCCGTTATGTGTGTGCATGTGTATACGTAGTGGAGATGGGAATCATTTACTTGTATCGTGGAAGAGATAAAGCGAGTCATCCATAGGAATGGTCCTAAAAAATAATATTAGAAAATAGAATTTATGCGATTATCCTAGCGTCGATGATTATAAGGGAATGATAACGCATGTGGAATAATACGCCACTAAGAACAAATATATGTATATGTAAATATATAGAATCTAATAAAGATAAGTTTAAAGAACATGGAAAAAGTAGGAAAAGTAGAAAAAGGACTCGAGTCTCAGGTTTTACCCCCAGACGCCTACGTATACTATAGAGGCATCAAAGTCCACGTAGTTCCTATGTAAAATGAGGGGTGGGATTTATCCCATGAATCCAACCGGGAACTTCTCTTATTTATATGTGTGTGTGTGTGAGAAACTGTTCTAGTTGTGAGAAAAGTGTGAGAAGAGTGTGAGAATTCCTGTTTGGAATTTATGAGCAAATCCTCTTTTTTCTTATTTTTTTTGTTTTATTTATGTGAAAATAAGAGATGTGCAATAATACTAAATAAAAAGTATATTAGTATATGTGAGATAAAAGAATAAAAATGCTAAGTAATAAACCAAGTTAATGCGAATTTATGGGAATTTAAAGAGAGAGTTGAGAAAGTTAGACCATCTTGAAAATCTTGAGCTTGATCTTGGATGTTGGAGAGCAGCTCTTGCACTTGGGTGATGATGGAGGGTACTTAATTCACCAAGTTTGATGAAGAAAGTGATGAAAGCTGAAGGTTGGAAAGGGATTTGGATGTGGAAATCACGCTGACTCCGAGAGGGGTTTTCTGAACTTGCTGAGAGTAATGGATCTCTGATCTTCCTCCCTTGGAATGAAGTTACGCCCTCCTTTTTATAGGCCCGGGGTATTTTTGATTGGCATAGACCTAGTCCTGCAAATCGGAAGGTGTGTTTAGGCACACTACCGATAGGCAGGGTTTGGAACCTACAGTTTGGAAGTGTCTTTCAGATTCCTTTGGAAAATTAGTCGTAGAGCGCGAACCGTTGATCCGAATTAAGTACGGGGTAAACCGTTGGAAAGGTATTTTAGAGACCTTCGAAAGTCCTTTGGACTTCTCCTAGGTACGAGAGATGACTTTGGGTCAAATATGGATCGGAAGTGTTCGTCGGTCCTTTGGACGGGGGATTGTTCGTCCAAAGTCCAAAGGTCGAGGTCCAAAGTCCAAAGGTCGAGTTCACATAATAAGTAAGACTTTGGGTCAAATGGATCGTTCGCCCACATGATAAGTAAGAATTGCGCACGGGACAGACCGTTAGAAAGGTTAGGAGATGTACTTCGAAATTCCATAGAGTTTGACCTGGTTTAAGGGGTTGACTTTGGTTAACTAGGGATTGGAAGCATTTGGTGACCTTTTGAAGTAAAATGGATTGTTCGTCCGTACCGTAAGTCAGAATCGCGTATAGGGCAGACCATTGAGAAGGGGTTTTAGTGCCCTTCGAAGATTCATTCAGTCTTGGTCGAGCTAAAGAGTTGACTTTCATCAAACGGAGCCTGGGAGCGTCCGGTGACCTCCTGATCGTATTTTGGAGGAAAACAGGTCGTTCGTCCGCACCGTAAGTCAGAATTATGCACGGGATGGACCATTGGAAAGGGGATTCATTGCCCTTTAAAGATTCATTCACTCTTGTTCGAGCTGAAGAGTTTAACTTTTGGTCAAACAGGGCCTGAGAGTGCTCGATGGCCTTTAGGTCAGTACCCGGGGTATGAATTGGGTTTGCAATGGTGAAGGGAGGTTCTAGGGACCTAAGTAGAGGTTAAGGGGTATTAGAATGAGGTGTCTACAGATCCCCTCGACGAGTGAGTTTGGAACAAATGAAAGTCATCGAATAGACACCACATGATGCATTTAAAAGAGGATGGCCGGGAGGTCGAGGTCGATTTTGAGGACCTAACGATGAGTATGATCGATTCTACGGGTCGAAGCTGATTGAGGGCTTGAATATGAGGATGACCTATTCTGAACGTCGAAGCCAATTCGACCAGCTTAAAGTGACATGCTGGGGGGTGGTCTTAAAGGGTGTGATGACCAAATATTTAGGTCAATTTTGAAGACCTAGAGCAATGATGGGGGTGACCAATTATGCAGGTCGAAGCCAATTTTGAGGGCTTAGGTTGTGAAGACCGATTCTGCTCGTCGAAGCAAATTCTGCGGTCTTAAGTTGGGGATGAACAATTCTGCTGGTCAAAGCCAATTTTATGGGCTTAAGTTAGGGATGACCAATTCTGCGGGTCGAAGCCAATTCTGCGGGCTTAAGGTGCGATGAACAATTCTTCGGGTCGAAGCCAATTATGCGAGCTTAAGTTGAAATGACCAATTATGTGGGTCGAAGCCAATTCTATGGGCTTAAGGTGAGATGACCAATTCTGCGGGTCGAAGTCAATTATGCGGGCATAAGTTTGAAATGACCTCGGGAAACTCTGCTGGGGAAATTACCTCGTGATTTTGATTTGAGCTGGGGAGCTGATTGTTGGGGAAATGCTTGTGTCTTTTGGAGACTTTACCAGGGGAACATCCAATCTGATGTTGGGGAATCGATTAGGTGGTCCAGGGTTTGAACGTATTTCTCGAGGAAATTTAAGAACTTTGGGAAATAGGATATGATCCTAAAGTTTTGGATATTTTGGAGGTCCTCTGGGGATGTTACCGGGGAGAGATTTTCTTGGCTTTTGAGAGTTCCGCTAGGGAAATAGGGGTTCCTCTTGTGGGAGTGTGAAATTTTCTTAGTGAAAATGTTCTAAATCCTTTCCAGGATTTTTAGGAATTTTTTGAGGATTTTTCAAGGTTTTCTAGTGTTTTGGGGGATTTTTTTACAAAAATTTAAGGGGGGTGCCGGTCGGCATGGTGTGAAGGGTGCCATTCGATAGTGGCATGGAATTTTAAGTTGTCTCGAGAAGGCAAAGGGTCAGTGCCGATCGGTAGGTTGGGGGTCAATGCCAATCGACATGACCCTTAGCATCCTATATAAAGGGGGCGAATTCCCCTCATTTTTCATAGCTTCTTGCCTTCTCTCTTTCTGTGATTTTCTTCTTCAAATCGTTCTAGCATTTTGATCTTGGAAAAATGGCTATTTTTGTGAGCACTGCAGAACCCCAGGAATGGTTGGCTCTTGATGACTGGGAAAACATGGAGTGGAGGGCCAGGGCGCCTCTTGCTTTGGGGAGCGAGAACTCTTTTGAAGCATTCGAGCAGATTGTGGTTGAGCAAACCTTGCTGCGGGAGCCGTCGCGCCATCGCTCTTCGAGGGTGGTGAATCCTGGCGGTTATGTAAGTAAAATGACTTTTGGCATTCTTTTTTGGTGATTTTCCCTTTTTCTTGGATTTTGGCAAGGATTTATTCTTTTGACAGTCTGATGTTTCTCTGTCGAATATGCGTGCCCGCGAGACGATGGGGCTTAAGGATGTCTACGAGCATTTTCCACCTGTGGTACATTGGGTAGTATCCTCAGCAGGATTTTGGAGGTTGGTGTCTGTGCTAGATGAGATGCCTCGTTTGACGGAGGTCTTATGTGCTCTGGGGGAGAGGTGGTGGGACACTACCCACACCTTTTATTTTGGCTTCGGGGAGATGACTGTGACTCCCATAAATGTCCAGTAGCTGCTGAGGCTGGATTTCACAGGAGAACAGATAGAGGTGGATCGCTCTTTGCAGGTGAGGCCAGAGGCGGTGCACATGGCGCTTGGTGATGTGGGGAGGATAGTGTCTGGGGAATCCATCCGCCTGTCGCTGTCGAAGGATGTTTTATTAGGCAGAGTGATCGATGTGGAGGATGAGCTCTAGGTAAGACAGATGGCCCGATTATTTATTTTGCTGGTGTTGGAGGATTTTCAGTAGCGTCGAGCGGCGACGTTGTCCACTTATGTTTTTTACCATATCTGAGGATATTTTCGAACATCCCCTACATGATTGGGGGAGCCTGGCTTTGGCGACCCTTTATCTCTCTTTGGATGCATTCAGTCGGTGCTTCCAGCAGTCTTTCACTGGATCCATGTATCTTCTTGAGGTATTCTTTAATTTTGTGCATTTTCCTTTCATGCATTCGCATTTTCCTTATGCACCTCTTTTGTTCGCGAATTATTGTCTTTGGCAGACGTGGTTCTATGAGGTGATCGGGTGTAATACTGAGCTAATTGCTTTGAAGGACGAAATCGTTGGGGATTTTTATTGGTTGCATCGATGGCACAAGGATAATAGGCAGCCGAGGAGGTCTCTCTCTTTGGATGCGGTGCGTTAGGTCTTGAATGGACTGACCAGTGATAGGGTAAGACTTCTTTCTTCTTCAGTCTATGACCTTTGTAATCTCTGATTTTGTATTCCTTTATATTTTGCTGGGGATTTTTCAGGTGACCTTTTACCCTTAGGGGATGACCGTTCCGGACACAGGGTTGATTGGAGTAAATGCGCAAATGAGGCATTTGCTGGTGCATGAGTTTGTCCACTCTTGGTATCTCGGGGAGAGGGTGGTCCGACAGATTGCTGAGGGGGAGGTGGTGGTGCCACCTGCGATGCCCCCTATATCTATGAGGCGAGAACGGTTTCTATCGGAGGATGCAAGGATCGCGGTGATGATTGGCGAGTCCTACCTGTTGTACACCGATACGACTATGCCGTATGATTACATGGACTTTATGATGATCTGACTAATGGCGCCCAACATATATGATGCATTACCCTTCCCTCCTACGCATTCATGTCGGCCAGTGGGATCCTCCCACAGTGGTGGTGGTCCTTCGACATCTACGGCGGTGACGACTTCGAAGGTCCTCTTTGTGCGATTGAATAACCCTTCATACAACATTCGGTGAGCTGATGGAAGGATGGTGCCTATGTTGCATCGTCCTCATGTGATGGATCCGGAGGAGTTGGGCTTGACAAAGGAGGTACTTCCTCCTTCGGTATATCTTTCTGCTCTTTTCTTCCTTTTGGTTTCTTTTGATTTTTTTTTCTTGATACCGATTTTAACTTTTCTTGCAACACATCCGGGTATCCACCACTTGGCTGAGGGATATTAGGGACTGGATATCTTCGACGACTGCCCATATTCGGGACGTAGTTCTTGTTACTTCTTTCTTGTTGTCGTCTGCCTCATCTGGGGAGGAGTCTGGTTCAGGTAGCGGTGGTGCGTCATCTCGCCGTCGGGAAAGAGAGCGCGTCGCAGGGGTGGAAGCTCTTATAGGAAAGGGCAAGTGAGAGAGAGAGAATTTGGGTTCAGGCAGAGTCTCATTTGTTTTTTATTTTCCTGCAAAATGATGTAACACAGAGAAATATCTATGCAATGCAATGATTTTTTTTCATTATATTTTGTTAATGATGAATGAATGAATGCACATGCGCTTTTTACTTTGTTGCTGAGACCATAAAAATAAATATTTTTGGGATTTGAAGGAAAGTTAAAATGAGAATTTATATAAAGATGGAAAGGGGGATTTTTGAAATTCTTTTGAGAATATCAATTTAATTTTAAGTTTTTTTGAATTTTGACAAAAGAGGAAAAAGGAAAATTTCCAAAAGTAGGGGTTGTCGATCGGCAAGCACCTTATCATGCCTATCGGTAGGTCAGTCCAGTCCATCAATTTATAGCTTTTATTGGTACCCTCTTCAGCCTTTGGTACCTTGTGGGGAAGCATTTCTTTCGATTTCTGTAGAGGTTATGTCTTTTGTGGGGGGTTTTAAGTATAAAATAGGGGTAAGAGTGGAGTCTCTTTCGCACACCTTCACATTCTTACTTTCTTGTTCTGTGAGATGGCTCTCCCTAGTAGTGTTGAGTTTGCCAACTACCTCGAGACTTTGGAGGCAATGTGCTCCTATAACGTCGACTATGATGCTTACAAAATGCGTCGAGTTTCTATATGGCGTAATCGGCCCATAGAGTGGAACATGCTGATAGCGGTGGTACAATTCTGGAACCCCGAAGACCATATATTTCGCTTTGGCTTGGAAGAAGTCTTTCTGACTTATGAGGAATTTTCTGCCATGTTGGGGATAAATCTTGACGTTGCTGCGGCTCTGCCTGAGTTTTCTCGCTCTCCATAGGAGTTTTTGGCCGGGCTTCTTTGTCTTTCGTCCTCGGCGGCCAGTTCACTGGTGGCTGGAGGTATGATTTCTCTTCCGATGGTGTAACGATCTGTGCATTTGCTGGAGGTCGGTGATGATGGATATGTTTGAGCGTTCTAGGCTTGGTTTCAAATTTACTGCTAGTGACTAGGGAGCTGCTGGTGGACCCACAACTTGCATCTATTATCTCATGGATGTTCTACCTTCGCAATCCTGCAACGGTGATACTAGCGGAGACTTTGAATGGCTTAGATGCCTAGGGATAAGTTCGTTCTGACTTTCAGAGGGGTAGCCCTGTGATGCTGTTCTTGTGGTTATCTAAAAGATTTTGTTTGGTGACTCCTCCAGAATACCCTTTGTCGGTCGTACCCAATTTCTTTTCTCGCCAATTCATTAGTGTTGGTCTGAATATTGAGAGCTGGGAGAACTGGTTCGTGGAGCATGGGGCTCTAAATCTGTACTGGTCAGTACCTTGGTGGGGACAACTTCTACCTATTCTGGAACTGGGAGAATACACGTATGTCCAACTGGTTGGTCTCAGACAACCCTCTTTTTATTTCCCTTGGCGGCTTCTGTGCCAATTTGGCTGGGAGCAGATCGTGCCACCTCGGACACTAGACTTATTTCCGGTATAAGATTTGACAAAGCGTCTGTGCATGAGTCTACGCTCTTTGTGGGAGAGTCGACGTCCGTCGTTCCATCCCTCTCAATCTGTTGGGAGATTTTGGCATATCCCTGGGGATTATATGAAGTGGTTATGGAGGAGAGTAGTTAGCAAGATGTTGGTAATGGAAACTAGACAAAGGTGGCTTATTTTTATCAAATACTATGGAGGGAGGTGTGGTAGTTTTTTTGAGGCTGGTGCGGTACTCCATTCAGGCAGGGGAAGTTTGGGGACTCCAAGATGTAGATGATGACGATGATGGAGCCGGCTCATCTGGTAGATGTGGGTAGGACTCCTAGAGAGTTTATTTTGTACCGAGAAATAAGTTTGGTTTTTTTTATTTTTCTTTTTAGGAAGGGAGTTATCCGTTCCTTTATGTAATTTCTTATTATGGAAATAAACAAGTTTTTTATCATTATGTTGTGCCTTTTGATGAGATTTGTATTTTGAGTTATCTATACCGATCACTAAGGCATGCATAATCCTTTTGTTCAAATATATGTTAAAGTGAACTGTCATTCTCGGAGATAAGAAAAGAATAGTTTTTTGTGAAAAAGAAGGGGTCGTGCTCATGAAAGATGTATGAGCTGCCTAAGTATCTCTGGGGGTTTTTGACAATTTTTAATTTTTCTGGAAATGATTTTTTTCTTGTGCAGAGGATCAGGACCACATAGTTCTGGGTAGAGGCAAATGAAGAGATTTTTTTTAGAATATAAGGGAGATTAGAAGAGTCGTAGCGCACCGAGAATTCGGACTAGGGGTAAAATTTCTTGAGACGGTCCAGGTTGACTGGACGAGCTATCTCCTTTCCGTCTAAGTAGGTGAGCATGGCGGCGACAAGATCTTATTGACAATATATGGGACGCTCTAATTGGGATTGAATTTCCCTCTGGGGTCCCAGATGTGCTCTACTATTTATTTGAGGGATAAATCCCCCTCTTGGACACCACGATCCTTGACTCTCTTATTGAATGAATGTGCTATTCGGCGATGGTACCCTTGTATGTGATACAACATCTTCAGTCTCCTTTCATCCTAGAGTGACAGCACATCGAGGCATCTTTGATGCCAGTCTTCCTCACTGACCTTGCTTTCAAGCATGATGCATAACGAGGGTATTTCCAGCTCTACGGGTAGGACTTCTTCCATGCCATAGACTATAGAGTAAGGGGTAGACCTAGTAGAGGTTCAGAATGAGGTTCGATAGGGAGAAGATTTGTGTCTCTGAATCCCATACTCGTTGACCACCTCTGTGACTTCTACCTCGAAATACAACCCGTTATCTAACACTAGCTCGTGCGGGACCCCATATCGGTAGATGATGTTTTTCTTGATGAATTTATTCACTTTCTTAGTATTCAGGACTGCATATGACTGGGACTCGACCCATTTGGTGAACTAATCAATGAAAACCAGGATGAAATCATGTCCGTTGGAAGCCTTGGGTGTAACCTTCCCTATGACGTCGATGCCCTAGGTGGAGAACGGCCAGGGATAAGTCATGTTATACAATTCTCGCGGAGGCAGGTGTTAAAGGTTGGAGAACTGTTATCATTTGAGGCATCTTCGGACATAGACAGTGCAATCCTGAATCATGGTGGTCCAGCAGTAGCCTTGTCGAATGATCTTCTTAGAAAGGATGTGACCATTCATGTGGGGTCCGCATTCCTCGTTGTGGATTCTTTGCATTACCTCTTCAATGCATCCCCTATGATGTAGTGTAAATGGGTTCCATCGAAGTTTCGCTTAAACAGTGCTTTATGACAGATGATGTACTGGGTGGACAGACTTCAGAGGGTTGCTCGATCTTTCTTGTTGGAACCCTTGAGATACCTACCATGCTTGAGGAGGTGCCAGATATCATAATACCAGTAATTAGCTGACTCGGGATCTTCTTTGCTGATGAGCCTAATGTGGTAGCAGTGGGTTGGTTTGTCTTAATTTTGGATCAGGAAGGGGGCCATTGTTATTCCTTCGGGCATGTTGACCATGGAGGCTAGGGTAGGAAGGGCATCGTCCAGGTTATTCTTTGCTCGAGGTAGGTAGTGGAAGGTAATGTCTTGGAATTTAGAGGCTAGTTCTTCTAGGTGGGCATGGAAGGGATGGAGTCTCTTGTCCTTGACATTCCATTTTCTAAGCACCTGACCAATGACGAGGGAATAATCCCCATATACATCTAGGCATTGGATACCTTTCTTGAGAGAAACTTTAAGGCCTACCGTACATGCCTGGTATTTAGTCATGTTGTTGGTGTAGGGGAAATCTAATTTTATGGCGATGGGAGTGTGGGAGTCATCTGGGGTGATCAAAAGTATCCCAATGCCATATCCCTTTTTGTTTGCAGTGCCGTCAAAGAACATTTGCCATCGGAGGTCGTCTTGAGCAGCGTAGAGGATATTTTCATCTGGTAATTCACAGATCCAGTCATTAGCTTCTTCCATAGGGTAATCAGCGAGATAGTTAGAGATGGCTCTTCCTTTCGTGGCTTTCTGTGTGATGTACACGATATCAAACTCGACTAAGAGCATCAAACATCGATCCATTCAGCTGGATAAGGCGGGTTTCACAAGAAGGTACTTAATGGTGTTCATTCGAGATACAAGTTTAATGGGGAAGGCGAGCATGTATTATCGCAACTTTTGGGTGACCCAAATAAGCGCGACGCAATTATTTTCTAAAGCGGTGTAGTTAACTTCGTACCCGAACAATTTGTGACTAGCATAATAGATGACTCTTTCTTTGCTGGAATGTGCAAGGTATTGGGCTAGCAAAGCCCCAGATGCAGTGCCGATTATGGTTAGGTATAGGATCAAGGGGAGACCAGGATGAGATGGCATGAGTACCAGAGGGTGAGTCAGGTATTATTTGATTCGATCAAAAGCTTCTTGGCAGTCCTCATTCCAAACTTTGGTTGAATCCTTTCAGAGGAGTTTGAAAATTAGCTCACAAATGTAGGTGAGCTAGTTGATGAACCGGCTGATGTATTGCAATTTCTTAAGGAAACCTTTGACCTCTTTCTCCGTTCAGGGAGGTGGCATCTCAAGTATGGCTTTTAGCTTGGCAGGATCTGCTTCTATCCCTTTTTCACTGACCATGAATCCCAAGAGTTTTCCCTTTGTAATGCCGAAGACACATTTCTATGGATTGAGTCCCATCTGATACTGTTGCAGTCGATCGAAGAACTTTCGAAGAGCGAGAATATGACCTTATCTAGTTTTGTATTTGATAATCATATCATCCATATAGACCTCGACTTCTTTATTAATTTAATCGTGTAGGATGGTTATGGCAGCCCTCTGGTAGGTAGCCCCAGCATTCTTAAGACCAAATGGCATAACAGTGTAGCAAAAGATTTCCCATGGGGTGATGAACGCGGTTTTTTCTTGATGATCTGGGTGCATTTTGATTTAGTTGTAACTGGCAAACCTGTCAACGAATGACTTGAGAGCATAACTGAACGTGTTGTCCACAATCATGTCGATATTGGGTAGCGGGTAATCATCCTTTGGAGATACTTTGTTCTAGTCCTGGTAGTCTACACACATCCGAACTTTGCCTCCTGATTTCGGCACAAGCATTATGTTGGCTTGCCATTTTGGATATTCGATCACACGAATGAAACCCACGTTCAGCTATTTAACCACCTCTTCTTTGACATTGAGCGACCAGTCGGTGCGGAGCTTTCTTAGATTTTATTTAACCAACTTGTAATCTGGAAGAGTGGGGATCTCGTGCTGAACAATTTCTGGATCAATGTCGGGCATATCATCATAGGACCATGCGAAGACATCTATGAATTCCATCAATAATTCTTTAGGTTGTGCGCGCTTATGCTCGTCGAGGGTAGCCACTATCCTAATCTCGCGCAGTTGGCTACTAGAACCGAGGTTAATAATAACAGTTTCTTCTTCATTAACTTGAACGCGATTATGTTGTTTATTATTAACCTTATTTAGATCAGTTAAGAATTGTTAATTTGTAAAATCATCATTATCAAAAGTTTGATTAGAATCTAAATAGTTAATGTAAGTCACAACAAGATACTCAAAATCTTCATTTATTTCATTGATAGGAAAAATAATTTGGAGAACCACATCAAAGGAGGTCTCGATTACATTTGAGTGAGGATAAATAACAGAAGAAGAAGTGGGGTAAACATTGGGATTAGGTGGGATTTCAATAGGTAGAATGGGCGCAACATGCCAGTTAAGGAGAGGTGTATCAGTAGCTTTAATCAGGTGGGATGGATCCAGTGATGTAGTGCCTGAATAAACCATGCAGAGTGTCAGCCCCAGTGTCTGTAAGTGAAATGAATCCTCGGAGTCACTTTCCTCAGTCTCTTCGGTATCTTTGATGAGCGGTTGTACATGGCGTTGGAAACTTTCGGCCCACGGTTAGCTGTCTTGGAAAAATATCTCCATTCTGGGTTTCATCTTCTTGTTTGTATGGTCATACCATGGCTCTGAAAAGCCGTAAAAGGGGAAATCCTCTCCCTCTTTGATGAATCGTCCATTTAAGGAGTCACCTGAGATGGTCTGGATGTAGTCTAGTCTTCTCTTTGGTCGAGACTGGCAGATCATTCTGAGCTCTTGTTCTGATGGTTGATACCCCAAACCACAAGGATGGAAAGCTTTCTTCAGTTCAATGGGATCAATTATCCCTTGTTGTCTTTGTCGTAGCCCCAGTCCGGGCATGAAGTGCATATTTTTTAACATCTGTATCACATTGGCGTTGCCACGAGGGTCGTATTCTGGATAGACCCTTTCTTTGAAATCGTCCCCTGCTGGGAGTAAGAGTGGCTCAATTAGGAATCCTGATAGGAGCATATCATTTGACTTGTGCTATATCTCAAGGATTGGACTGCTAATACTTTCACCCTCGGCATTATCGTCGTCGCCCAAAATGGTGATGACTCATCCGCCGGCGAAGAGCTTTAATTTCTGATGGGGTGAGGAAGACACACCCTTGATACTGTGGAGCCAAGGTCATCTAAGTCACAGATTGAAACAAGCTGGGAAGTCAATAACTTGGAATTCAATGACAGGGTTTATAGGGCCAGCCCCTATTATAAGTAATAAGGATCCCATCACCTCCCGATGGGTATTATCGTAGGCACGTACAACAGCGAAAGTTGGAGCGAGGTCACTTTCTTTCAGTCCTAAGCATTTGAAGATTCTTAATCGGCAGACATTCAAGGCGGATCCATTATCGACAATAGAGAGTGGTACGATTTTCCCCATATCTTCGACGGAGATGTTGTGTGCATGATTGTGGTTTGGCCCAATTCTGGGTATTTCTTCTTTGAAAAAGTATAGAATTTGGGTAGAGGTCAAGGATCCGACCAAATTTACCGCTTCTTCTATTGTAGTAGAAGGAAGAACTGTGGGTCCAGTGAGCAACTTAATCAAAAAAAATTTGTGCAGCTAAAAAGACATGAAAATCCCCCATAGAGTGATGTTAGCTTGAGTTTTCTTTAGTTGATCAAGGATCTTGATCTCCTCGAGGGTGATCTCTGGCATAGTAAGATTTTAAATGCCCTTCCCCTTGTCATTGGATGGTAGTGAGCTTGGGATCTGGTAATGCCTCTTTGATCTGGTCATGTGATTTACTGAAGAGGGGAAGAACATGAACCCTGTTTCTTCATCGATCTCGGGTTGTTTAGCTACTTTCTTTATTTCTCCGAGCATCTCCTCAAATGATATCATCCCACATATGTCGGCTACCGAGCCAATTTTCTCGAAAACTTATTCTTCAATCGAATCTTCAAATTCTCTCCCCATCCGGTGGCAACAACTTTGTCTTTCCATGTAAAGTCAATGCATTATACAACATCAATGGTTTTTTCATACAGGTCTTCCCATTCTGTGGGGATATGTAAGGGTGAAGGGACTAGACGCCCTTGTAACTTCAGAGTATCAATTAACTCGGTTATATTGCAAATATCATTGGTTTGCCTGAATGATTCTACCATGATCTGGACGACATCATCCAAGTTGACTCTATCGGTTGGTACCACCCATTTATTTGACTCTGGGGCCCATTTTCTTGCTTTCAAGAACAACGTACTGAACCTTTGGCAATCAATGATCATCTGTGAGGGTAATTCCATCCCGAACTCTAGGAGTTGGTTTAACACTTCTGATAATTCCATACTTCCATTTTTATAATGGGTACGGAAAACGATGCATGCTCTGGTAAGGAGTGATAGTGCCCGATCAGCGAGGCTAACAGGGTGTAGGAGAAAATATGGGCAAGTTTGGAGAGGTTTGGGAGAGTGTATGGGTGTGATTTGAGTTGAGGGATTAAATTCTGGATTCATTTCTAGGAAAATAACATTGGTAAGATTTGGGAGTGGGTTGTGAGTAGTGTTTGGCTTAGGATTGGTTGGTAGGGAAATGGTACCCCGATCAGTTAGACCCTGGATTATGTTTCGAAGGTGAAAGCACTGGTCAGTGGTATGACCAGCGGTTTGGTGAAAGGCGCAATGAGCATCTGCCTTGAAGATTCTTAGAAGTGGATTTGGCAATGGACGGGGGTCCAAGGGTTTGATGAGGTTTCTGCTTAACAGGGCTTGATAACTTTAGAGAAGGGAGCATGGATCTCGGTGTATTCCTTTCGGACTGGGACAGGGCGACTCTCTAGTGCCCACGAAGTGGTCGGTTGAGAGATGTTGTTGGTGGTTGAGAATGCGGCCTTGGCAGATTTGTCATATTTTCTGGGAGTGAAATGTTAGGACACCTTCTTTTGTTCAACCTCTATTTTAGCAAGACCTTCCTCGATTTCTACTCCTGCTTCTCTAAGATATCAAAAGTGGGGATAGTATTGTACTCCCATAGTCTCTCGGACATGGGGCAAGAAGTTTTTCTTCACTATATTGACTTGTTCTTACTCGGATGGACGATTGATCATAGTGGCTGGCTTTTCCCTCCATCGGCCTATGAAGTTACTGACTGATTCCCAGAGTTCTGTTTGAGAAGCTCTAAATCAAGGTGGGTTACCTCAAGCTCTTCGTTATATTTAAACTGCGACATGAATTCTCGGTATACATCCTCCCAGCTACGGATTTTGGACTCCTCGAGAGATAAAAACCATCGGAGAGCGCGATCCTTCAAAGTTTACTAAAATAATTGGGCCATCACTTCTTCAGAAGCCCCTAGGAGAGTCATAGCACGGTGATAACTGGGAAGATGGACAATCGGGGGTCCACTTCCTCCGAATTTCTCGATATTCGACGTCTTGAACTTCTCGGGTAACCTTGCCTTTTGATAAGGAGACATGTGGGTATAGTCCATGTAATTTTCGTAGATTCTGACTTGGTCGAACTTCTTAGTCAGAATCTTGAGATCTTCTTTGACCTTGTTCAACTCTTTCTCTTTCGGATCAACGATCGCAAGCAAGTTAGCCCCAGGCTGAGCAAGGTTTGGCATAGGAAGTTGGGCAGGCGACGACCCATTAACAGGAGGGACACGAGGGGCGTGCTGATATTCTTTAGAATCCCAGATAGGCTCGAGTGGACCCATAGCACGAAGGAATAGGGCCTCGGGCTCTTAAGGAATAGGAACCTGGTTTCTTTGCATCTCTCGGACCTCAGTCTGAAGGTTGTCAATCTTGGACATGAGCTGAGCTAAAACTGCAGTCAGATCTGGCTGTGCAACTGGTACTTGATCTGTGTTCTCCATGGAAAGTGGATGAAAACCAGACTTAGAAGAGGTAGTAGGGGAACGGACGGAACTCCGGGGTGATTTGACTGAAGATCGAAGACAATAAGGATCCAGGCCAAGGACGTGTGATCAACCTGAGAAGGCGTAAAATGGGATTTATTTTTTAAAAGAAAGAAGGAAAATATTTTTAACATTTTTTTTTATTGAAAGACAAAATATTTTTGGATTTTTGGTAAAGAAGGGAGAAATATTTTTGGATTTTTGAAAAATAAAGGAGAAATATTTTTGGATTTTTGATGAAGAAGGGAGGAATATTTTGGAGACGGGTCTCAGTATGATTATTATTATTATGTTCTCACTTGTATTCAATCTCCTAAATGCAAAATGAAATGACGGACGGGACCCGAGCCTGGAAAATTTAGGTTTGTAACATATGAAAAGCTATGGCTGGACTTGTGACCAGGCTCACGGGTAGGGTCCTGTTTTGAAAACGCGCAAAAATTTGGGCAGCAGGCCGACTCAAAATTTCGGTAGAGTTTCGGGTTAAAACCGGCAATCTAACATGTGTGTCCTAGTCTTGACACCTATATGCGAGTATGCAGCTTAGTTGGGTGAATCGAAAAGGGTTATCGCCTTTGGCGTGGCTTCCACGATATACGTCTTACTTCTGAGGGCAAGCTGTATAAGAGATCTTTGAGTGGTCCTTACCTCCAATGCGTTCATCCAAAGGATGTCAATCAACTTCTGCAAAAACTCCATGAGGGAATTTGTGGAAGTCACATTGGGGGCAGGTCGCTAGCCTTTCGAGCAATGAAAGAAGGCTACTTGTGGCCGTAAATGTAGAGAGACGCGGGAATAGATGCTCGCAAATGCAAAAACATGACAACTTCATGCTCCTATAGTTCACCAGCCATCCATGGACCTAAAGTCAATTACCAACCCATGGCCTTTTGCCCAATGAGGAATGGACATCATAGGCCCTCATCCTACTGTAGCCGATAATCGCAAGTATCTATTGGTCGCAACAGACAACTTCACCAAATGGATAGAGGCAGTGCTGCTGGAAAACATTAGAGATGCAAACATGATTAGATTCATATGGAGGAACATTTTCACCCATTTTGGGATCCCCAAGACCATCATCACTGACAACGGAACCCAGTTTGAAAGTGGTCTCTTCAAGTATTTCTGCAGCGACCACGAGATCAGGTTCTAATTTAGCTCTATGGAATGTTCTCAGAACAACGGACAGGCTGAAGCTTCCAATAAAATAGTGATCGATGGATTAAAAAAGCGTGTTGAGCGAGCCAAGGGGCATGGGTAAACGAAATACCCCACATCCTATGGACTTACTGCACTAACCCACGGTGAGCAACTGGGGAAACACCATTCGCACTAACATATGGGATGGAGGCAATTATCCCCTTGGAAGCTGGACTCCCTACCATGAGATCTACCCTGGTCGACCAAGGCCAAAATAATACAACATTGCTCGCTGAACTTGACTTAGCTGAAGAACGAAGAGAGTTGGCTCTAGTGAAACTAGCATCTTATCAGCAACAGGTAGCGAGGCACTACAACAAGAAGGTTAATCCAAGAGCATTCCAGGTTAGGGACTATGTGCTAAGGAAAATCCTTGGCAGTGCTATAAACCCATCGAATGGAAAGTTAGGACCAAACTGGTAGGGGGCATTCAAGGTGATAAGATACGACCTATAAGGAGCCTATCATTTAGAAACGCTGGAGGGTAGGGAGATACCAAGATCTTGGAATGCAATCAATTTGAAGAAATTCTACTTCTAGTTTTTCTTTTCTTTTTTTAACTCAATGTTGAAGTTTTCAAATCATTTATGATTAATAAAGATTTGTTTGAAAGTGGCATTCTAAGAGATGTTGATTTTTCACTCTTCATTGTAATTCATACACCATTTCCAAGTCACAGCCTCCCCTCTCAAATTAATATCGCGAGAGACTTATTATAGTAGGGTTATTATGAATGGCCCTCCTCAGGCATTCGTCAATGAACACAAAGGACCTCGCAGCTTGCCCCTGACAAAATATAAACCCCTACAGGGGACCCTTAGGCAACACAGCCAGCCTAGGTTAGTCGTCAACATTGTTTGGCTCAAAAATCTTGCTCGAATAGAACATCTGATACCAGGTGTATCCTCGCCATTGCCTCACTTAGGCCTAAGGAAGTGTGATGACGCAACCTAAAAGTTAAAGTAAGGAAGAATGGTACACTAAAAATCATACTGGACTGGGGAGTACTCGCTCAATAACTAACTATGCCTAAATCAAATCTAGTCCGCTAAAAGGTCCCAAGATAACTGAACAAGAGATCAATGAAGTAAAAAATAACACAACACATGTTTAGTCGATGAATCACCCAAAACAAAACTATTTTACTACATCAGTACATATACAAGGAGTTACATATGCTGAGTAAATTAAATCCTAATGGGAACTAGGTCGCTGAGCAAGATAGTCAGCCACTTGTGCCCTTCGGCCATCATCTGGGTGAGGAACTAATTCCTCCTCAACTTGAGTTTGGCTCCATGAGCTTCCTTGGGATCGCATTTATGGGAACCCATCGATCGTCTCTTCTAAATGGATTTAGCATCAAAGTTGAAGGGGAAATCTCGTGTCGGTACCAGAGGACAGTGTTCGTAGGGACTTACAAATCCCTAAGAGCACTCAGCCTGCCTCTTATGAAAGATAACTCTTCAACCTCCCTCAACTTCATCGGAGCATCGATCCAACCCTGGTCATAACCATCAGTCCACACCTGTTGAGGACCTTTCTTGAATAGGTGCCTCAGTAGGGTAACATCTCTTTGGAGATCGACAACTATCACATAATCTATTCGTACATCACCTCGAAGCTCGACAATCTCCCTAGCTGGTCCACTGTCATCAGTACCAGCTCGTGGACCAGTCAATGAAGAGGAGACACACAAAACTCGAGGGGTAATGCTCGGTACATTATCCCTAAGTCATGAGACTTCTATCCTTAGAGCATCATTCTCTTATTGAAGTACCTCTCCAAGTGGATTAACCTCGGAGGCATCTAGAAGCTTGGCCTTCAGAGCATCCATTTCTTCTTGAACAGAAGCGCCGAACTCCTCTATCTCCTGGAGCCTATCTTTTAGCTTGGCAACAAGCTCTGATTGATCTTTATAATATTGATTCCTCGACCTAAGAGACTTGCAAATTCTTATAAAGGCATAGGGAACTCGATTGCTAGCATCAAGACCAAGAATTTTTCCTAGTTGAGAAGAATCAGGAATATATTCCTCAACATCAATGAGATACAAACCATATAAGTAGTAAAGAACAAATAAATCAATACGCGAAAGGGAACATAATTTCATATCATTAAAAGAAAGTTTAAGTACATCAAAAGAAGAAGGAAAGAACAACAAAAAAAGAAAATGCAAAGGTTCCAAAAAAGACTAGCTGGCGACCTCAGTCTGCTTTGAGGACGCTATTTACTTCCCCGTATCCAAGGCAAGTCCATATACGCCTACCTCAGATGGATTAATCACCATCCTTTGCTCGAGGGGAGCATCAGCAGTAGTGGTCGAGATAGTTGGGACACCTTCATTGGCAGCAGGAGGAAACACCTTATCCACAATAGGCTTGGGACTAGGGCATGCTCATCAAAGAGGGGGGAATCAACATCCCCCTCAACAGCGAGCAAGGCCTTATCCAAACCCTTCTTGAAGTAGAGACGGCTAATATAGCAAATCTGAGCCTCAGCATCCCCCTACACTGTATCCCATCCAGCGTTGTACGAGCTCTCTTTGGGGTTGGCAGCCTCAGATTCCACCTTTTTCACCTTCCCAGTAAGCACCTTGTTCTCCTCAACCACATCAACTTGCTCACATAGACCAAGTCGTAAGACTGCCTCAGCTCCTCGAGCTTCTTGGCCTTTGCCTTTTTTCCTTATTATCCTTGGCCAAGGCAAGGTAGGAATACTTCTGAGCAGCATTGGCAGCCTTCAAACTCTCCTCCAACTCAGCATTCTTCCTCGTCAGCTCATCACGACTGCAATAGAGGATGGTGAAGTCGGATACAAATCGCAGAAAGAAAAGGACCATCAGCGAAAGAGACATTAAGAGAAAAAAATATGAGAATAGAGAAGTAAGAAGAGACTTACCAAGGCTAGCCCCTGACTTGCCTTCAGGGATAACTGGTTTATCCCTATGCTTGATGACCTCTGGCGATCAGCGGGAAAGACTACTCTCTCGAGCACCGACGGAGCTAGTTGAGGAGAAAGAGCAACAGAAGCCCCCTCTGATAAGTCATACACAGGCACCAGAGATTTCCCCACCTTGTTCCTCACCTCTTCTCTCCTCCTTTCCTCTTCTTTTTCCTTCTTCCTTCTCTCGTCCTCTTTTTTCCCCTCTTCCTTCTTCCTCACCAACGCCTCTTCTTTCCTCTTACTCTCTTTCTCATGAGCCATAATTTGGGATCCAGTGGAAGTATCCCCACCCCTAGACTTCTGCTTCTTTAACCTATGAGCAAGCGCCACATTGTTTTCATCATCATCTTGGATCAATTTTTTTATAGGAGGAGCCATAGTTTCCTCGCCGGAGCTATCCGAATCCTTTAAGTCCTCCGGAACCTATGAACCCTCCTCCGAACTGAAAGATTATTTTCCACTAAAGATCTCCTCACTATAATCACCTTCATCCCCACCCTTGTCAGCTCCCTCACTCTCTTCACCAGAGATGCTTTCCTCCTTGTCTAATTGAATTGGGTCAGCAACAACCTCTTCTGTGATATCTAGCTGAGGAATACTATCCACGGGTCGGGCGATGAAGCTGGACCCGATGTTCTTGTACTCCAAAAAGAATGTGACTAATCATGGATGCTCACCGTCAGCCAAGTATTCCCTGATATTCTAAGCCTTGAAGAGTTCAGCAACTCGAATCTCGCGAAGAGCGAGTTCTCGATTCTTTATCTTTACTGAAAGAGGAAAATATAAGAAATACAGTATAGTAACAGAAAATCAATGAGCAGAATAAAATATATTCCAACCTATATATTCCTCCCCATAAAAGGGAATCATAAGTCCGTCGTACCTCACCCCTTCAGTTTGGGGAGGGAACTTCCCGTTCCTGGTAATAAACCCTTCTTTCTAATAGTCCTTATGGGAATCAGGTAGATTGACTACCAATACCCTAATAGGACACCTAGCTTTCAGATAAAGGAGACCAGAGCTTGTTCGAGAGAATGAATAGAAATAATAAATTTCAGTAAGACCCAGATTGGTGCCATAGAGTTGATTGATTCTATGTACACCATTGATAATCTTCCAAACATTTAGAGAGCACTGTGCATGAAATATATAGAAATAACTAAAGAAATGCAAAAACAAGCGATTTGGGGGAAATTTCAGACCCCCCTGGAATAACAGAAGAACATATATCCAATGACCGTCCTCAATGTCTCTAACATTATGAGGAATAGGGGCACATTCAATGTCGACACAGTTTGAAATATTATAAAACTTCATAAACTCAGCTATCAACCTATTGCCTATTCTTGCCATCGAACAAGAAAAAGCCTAGCAGCGATAATGAAGAAATTCCAATAGCAGGAGTTTGAAGAAAACTTTAGGAAACCCATACCATTACGTGTAATTAATGAAGTAGAATTAGGTCGGTGAGGCGTAAAGATCGACCACCTCAAATTCGGGGAAATTAAAGGAATATGCCACATGGCATCTAGGTGTTAAGGAAACGTAGTCGACCAGAGGTCATGGACTCTCTAACAGATAATTAAGATAGGTTATAGCCTAACTTCACCTAATACAAAAGTACCACAATTATAATTGATAACTATAAGGGAGACCTAGATGTGTAGCGTACTTGTATCACTAAATAGAAACAACCACATGTGTATAGGTATGATTAACTGCACACTTATAACTATGTCTTGGATTCTCATCCAATAACCCTAGCACTCCAATAGCCTTATTTTATTATCTATTAATAAAGATCTCCCCCGTTTCCCCGTTGATGTAGGCCTAACGATATATTGAACTAAATAATATCTGGTGTTCTTTTTATACTGCACCTATATACTGGGGCTGAATTATAATATTGTAATTATTGTGGGTTTGATATCCCCTATAGACTCTTTGTTAATATAGTTTCACTAAGCATATAGAGGAATCAAATTGTAGAATAGTAAATCATGCACTTGAGATGGGGATTTATACGAGGGATAAACCCTCTTGGGAAAAATCTCGGGCAAAATCGACACCTTCCACTATATAGGTAAAGATTTACACAAAGGGATAAATGAATCACAAACGTAAACCTCTCATATACTTAATGATGCATAACCTCCACAATCCACTATTTCCACATTTTCATAGGAAGAGAAAGAACGGATCGCTCTCCGACCACTCGCCACGTCGCAAGTGTCAATTTTTATTGATAATGTTGCATTTGAACCAAACTCCAAATCTTCTTTAAAGTTGAAGTAAAATTTATGTTCCAATGGAACAAGTGAGAAGACACCAATGAATTTCTAACTTCCTAGTATGTGAGATTACTAATGTTTGATGTGAGTTTTTTAAGAGTTTGGCCAAACAATATAAACTTACAAGTATTTTATAGATATAAAAATATTTAAAATCTCTCAAGAATTTTTTTGGCAAATGTTTGTTAAAGTTTTAAAAACAAGTAATGAAACTTCAAATGACTTTAAACAGGAATAACAACAATGTATATCTCAACAGAACTCAAAAAATCTTTAAGAAAAACTTTGGTGAATAGTGATTTTTATTAAAAACTCAAGCTTTCATTAAAACAGCCTTTTTTTTGTTTGGAGAGGAATAAAAACTTAAGTAGACAACAATAAATTATCTTGGGGACAATAGCTTTCTAAGTCTAGGATGGTTTTTTTCCACACAAAAAAAGTCAAAAGTAAATCCACAGAAAAAATATGGCTGAAAAAGTGATTTGCACAAAGTTTTAGGCCAAAAGGTGATTCAGATTTTTCGTTCATCATCTCCGTGACTAGCTATGAAATTTTTCATTGGTACAACATAATTTTTCATTTAGTGAAGGTTCCTTAGGTATAATGAAACCGGTAGCGCATGTGACCAAATTTTTTCACCATTAGATTTTGCACTGTTCACGACCATCGAAATTCCCCTTCAATGTAGCGAACTAAAACAAGTTTTTTAAAGAAGTTTTTCAAATTAAAAACAAGTCTTTTGAATACAAGATATACCATTTTAAAAATACTTTTATATAAGAATATATATTGTACACGTGTCTGGTAAATCTTAAAAACTCTAAAGTCCACCTCGCAAGAAGCGTAGGAGATGAAGAATTCCAAGATAACTTACAAACAATGACTCAAGACCATTTATCCATATCTATAGGCATTTATAACGATGAGGGTACTATTTTCCTAATATGAGTAACGATTTTTCTCAGGTACAATAAAATTTCATAATTGTTAAACTCAATTTTATCAACTGCCATGAGATAACTTCGTGAAAGCTCTAAACTACTGGAGGAAACCATACATATCTTAAATAAAGGATGGAGAGTTTCTCGTTAAGAGGAAAAATGATATTTATTTAAAGAAACAACCTTCTCATTTCTATTTAGTCAATGGAATTCTATACATAAAAGGTTATAAGGATTAGGACCCACGATGTATCTCCAAAGAGGAAATTGTGAGGGTGTTGAATGAAGCTCGTTAACCATACCATATGGGTGGAGCTAAGTTATACTTTCAGTTAATGACATTTGGATTCTTAGGCCACGATGGTGGTTGATTTCATTAATTTTGTAAAAGGTTGAAAAGCATTATAATTGTATGGAAATATAGTATACACTTCGTCTATATGTTTGCAAAGTTTGTCTACTCCATACCCCTTTGATACACGGACATTCAATTTAGTAGGAAAGATAACACCGACCTTTCTAGTCAAGGCCTTAATTTTTGTTGCCACATAGTTATATACTAAATGGGTAGAGACAATCCATTTGAGGAGGATAACCAAAAAGGGGGAACTCAATTCATCTAATAGTAAATCATTTGAAGATTTTTCATTCCAAAAGTCATCATCGTTGATAATGGGAAGAAACTCATGTGTAAAGAAATGGTTTTATTGACAGAAAAGTACAAGATCATTCACAACAGCTCTACAATTTCCTATCCAAAAGGAAATGGGCTGGCGGAGGCAGCCAATAAGACTCTAATAAACATCCTCAGGAAAATGTTAGAATACCTTTTAGGGATTTAGGATGACAAGATGTAAATGCTTTTATGGGCATATAAGACTTTGAAGAGGAAACCTACAAGATTTACTCATTTTTCTCTTGTATAAGGAACATAAGTTATTTTGCTAGTGGAATTAGCAGTGCTCCTTAAAGGATGGAATTGAATTGTGACTTATTACCATACTCCAAACAGGTGCAACTAGAAGTGTTGAATGAGCACACTGATAAAGCAAAGAAGAATTTCAAGATCAATACCCAGTAGCTCTCACAGGCCTGTGAGAACTTAGTTAAGCCAAGGAAGTTGCAAGTGGATGATTTAGTCCTTCGAACATCCACTCACCATTAGAGGAGCATGCCTGCTTAAAAGTTCAAGTCTAATTTATAAGGGCCATTTGTGGTTAGAGCAGCCAAATTTCAAAACTAGTGGAAGTGAATGTCTTCAACCAATCAATTGTAAGTGGCTCAAGAAGTATTATACTTAAGAGGAAAGAAAGTCAAATTCTATTTTTAAAGTATTAAGTTTCCTTTCATGAACAATCCTTAATGTGTTAAAATTTCATTTTTCGAAAAAAAATGTTGTTCTTTGTTACACCAACGAAATTTCTTACTTTAATGCTTACGCTTCTAAGGGAATTAAATTGGTTTTATTGTTGTTCATGGAAAAATTGTAATAACCAAAGATAATGGTATTTTTTTTTCAAAAAAGTTTTTACAACGTGATCGACTCGCACTATTGTAAATATAATGTGGAATACTTTATGTCATGATTGTTCATGCTCAAATAAAACGTTGCGAGTGAGGCAATATATAGATTCCAAAAGTATGAGGGAAAAGAAAATAAGTAATTGACAAAAGATAAGTCATTTTCTCAAAAAATAATAAACAAATGCAAAGTATGCACACAATGAAGAAAGTATGAGTAATGATGTTCCTTTTAATTGGATAAAATGGCCTACTCGAAAGAAGGTAAAACATTACAACAAAAAAAATTCAAAAAAAGTACAAAGAAAAGGCAAAAGCTTGTTACTAGTTAAAAGGAACGTGATATTTTCTCTCTAACACTAACTCCCCAAAAGGGTACATATATCCTTATTCACCTCCTCTTAAGATTTATTCACTCACTGATGACCCTCATCCTCAACGTCTAACACCTTAACGAGTTGAGGTTAGAGTGAATTTATATATTCTCTCAAGTCTATTGCTCTCTTTTGGCATTTTTCTTCTCTAGCTTCTTTGGTAGATTTGTTTTACCAACCTCTTCACAAATGGATGAATGATATTGTGAACAAATGCATCCAACCAATCCATTTGAAATGGTAACAATCTTTTAAATTCTTGATTGCAATTTGAAAGTGGAGAGCATCCATAAAAGTCAAAACTTTGGGGGATCCAGCAGTAAACCTTCGCACTTGATTAATTAATTCTTGTAAATTAGTAATTATAAGTCCTTAAACATTGTGAATGGATCTAATGGTGAAGGTATTTGTATGGTGTTTATATATGAGCTCAATCATGGCCTTATCGTTTGCCCAAAGTTGATTGTGAACCGCTCAGACCATAATTCCTTCAAATAATCTTTGGGAGTTTTTATGTTTGCAATATTAAACTTCATGTCCATTTATCTCTCTTTGTATTCTAACCCCAAAGTATTCATTACCCTACTCGCTCTCACCACCATAAAAATGACTATCCTTTGCATCTTTATTTCCTTCCTCACATTCCTCAACCTTTACAAGAAAAAAGTGGAAGAATAAATAAATGTCAAATATAAAGAAAATTATATCATCTATATAAAATAGATAACTTACTCGAAGACCCACTGTTACGAGCATACTACCTGATTGCTTGAATTTCTAACTTTAATAAGAAATAACACAATACGATAAGAATAAAATCTAGAGGAAGGTAAAGAAAAGGGAAACTCACTTATTTCTCAGGAGAAAGATCAATTGAAAAGACAGGAGGTCTCTCATCAACTTACTCAGCCTAAATAATCAAAAATGGGGTGAATAAGTCTAAAGAAATAAATCAAAAGTTTGATATGTATATGCAAAAGAAAAAGAAAATAGATACGATGGATAATACTTTAGGCCCCAAAAACAAGGGGGCGACACTCATACTCACTAAAGTCTCAACCTAAGAACAAGAAAATGGGTTAAAATAAGTGAATAATGTTGAAAAGTATTTGCAAAAGAAAAAAAAAATATGTATGAATAATGATACATTTGGTTCCAAAGAATGAGTAATGCTCAAACTTGTTGAAGCCTCCACTTGATAGGAAACATGTTGAGACAAATGAACAAAGTTGGCAAAAAGAGTGCACAGAAGATAATGCATAAAAATAATACATGGGGGCCCAAAGGAAGAGGTACCTTAAGGCCTGAACTAGATGCAAAAACTTTGACCTATTGGTAGTATAGTAAGTTGAGTTTCATGAATAGAAGTTTCAAAGTTAATTAAAACAAACCTAAATACCCGAGGCTCAACAAAATGGTGGATGATAGGCACTACAGAAGTCACCACATCAATCTATGAGTAAATAAGAAAGAGACTAACATGAAGAATGTCTAATATTTGAGCAATGACAAATGTCTCTAATGAATAACATGAGAAAAATAAACAAAACTCAAACTCACTTGTCCTAATGAGGAAGGAAAAGAAACTCCTAATAACATTAAGGGGCCACACGATGCTATGTGCATGAATGGATATTTCTTGGACCAATGGATTATTACATATGGGAATTGTCACTCTGAGGATGGAGATTCTACCTCAGGAATTTGATCCTTGAACAACTACCCTAGTTGTCAAAGAAATTCCAACAGAGGCAAGGGGGCTACTCGTCATAGATGGACAATCCTGATTAACACCCTCCTCAACAGGAGGCACACGAGAAAAACAACAAACATTATGAGAAATGGTTATAATGAAACAAACAAGAAATAGATAATGAATGTATAATTACAATTACCTTTGTATCATGGGAAAAGTGTTGACTAGCATTTTTATAACACGGGTGCTTAACGATGTTGTAGCCCTAACATTACGAATAACGGTAGAAAGAGACGAAGCCTATTGATAGGAAATACACTTAATAAAAAAATAAATGTTCATACAAAAGAATTTATCCAAAGAAAAAATATTTGTGAAATGGTTATGCTAGTAGAGTGAACGCAAGAACGAGAAGTCCCAATTGGATCAACCACCGAAAGATATAAAGATAAATGATAAATGTAATTTGGTAAAGATGAAAACATAAACTTGATATTTTTCTAAGAAAATAACTTAGTTAATAAATTCAACTCACGATCAAGGCTTAGTGATGACACCAACATAGATTTACTCTCTCGGGGAAAATGAACACAAATAGGGGGCACCTGGTTGAGTGAATAGAAGGGAACTACTCACCCGTGGAGGCACCCTCGCTCCGATAAAAGTCACATATAATTAATAACATAAAACTTGGTTAGGATTGTGCCTCAGTAGTAGTAAAATATTTTATGAGAAATAAAGACAACTTACACATTATGATGAGAAGCTCATCCATTAAGTAGCAGTCCAGTTGTTAGACTACTAGTTCTGAGAGAAGGAACCATTACCTCATCTCGATGGCTAGGATAACTATTTATATGTTTAACTATCACTTCTTTGTGAACTGGTATGGGAAATGAAGTATTAGTAAAATGATATTCAAAAATTGTGAGTTACTCAATGTCACAAACTATGGTAATCACATGAAGGACTATTTCCATAGTCAATAAGTTCTTCTTCAAATATATATGATGCCAAACAAGCACTAATGTCCCCTTTGCTTTGCCCTTTATAAATAGTTTGATAAACAAAAGAAGGAACTTCCAAAGTGGAAGATATTGGGATATGTGGTGGAAAAGGTCCACCTAAGAATACATCGTACCCTCTCTCAATAATAATCCGGTATGTTTCTTACATACCAGTTGTGTCTGTGTCTGAGCATTGATCAGTCAGCATGGTACTCCAACTATTTTGGGTCACTTTCTTCTTCTTATTTCCTGCTCAAGTTTTTATTGGAGACACTGGTAAGGAAGATACCAAGCCTGGATCAGGAATAAAATCAGAAACATCTACGTCTATATGATTCCTTTTTGTTGTGTCATTAGTTTTGTCCTTGGTTTTGGTTTTTGCCTACCTTATATCCACACCAGGATGTTTTGAAGAAATAGTCTCCTCATGATGTGGCATCCCAAGGATTAGATTTACAAAATTTAATGAAGGCCTCGTTACTCGGCTGTAATGCCATGTTTCCTTGTGCACACGTTTTCTTAAAAAAATCGAATAAGGGATCACCTCAATATAGGTATCTCAAAAAAGAATTTGAATACACGCCTTAGTACTCTCCGCTTGGTGTTGCCACGGAGTAAACTAGGCCCCACTCATGGTAGGCAAGTAATCACGTGGCATAATAGAAAACTCATAACTTGAAAAATCTTTCAAACATACCCTCGGGGGTGAAGTTTACATACTAGTTGTTGCATAACTGATCTCCTAGATGAGTAGCTGTAAAATGAGACGAACAAATCCCCTAATCATAGTGTGATTTGCTCCTTGCTCATTCTAGGTGGTAAAACTCTACACATTAGCCCAATTCTGTTAAAGATGGAAAGACATAATGAAAAATTACTGTCATAATATCAATAAAACTAAGGGGAGGAGAAAACTCTTGTTAAGAGGAGGGAAAGAAGTTTCACACAAAAAAAACTCCCTTCTTTTTTACATAAATACGAAAGTTTAATTCCTCAAAATCGCCTAGAATAGGGTTAAGAAAGTTCTTCGGGGCTTGCATATGCCATCTTGCATTGCGAGTAATATTGACAAATAATGAGTGAGGCTCAGGGGTACCATTTCGGAAGCGCTCAAACAAAAATCCTATCAAAGTAAAAGTATTGGTAAAGTTGACTACATCAAAGCACCCATGTAACCTTTCTATATTAATATGGGAACAGTATAACCAAGTATATAAGATTGCCAAAGTTAGAGAAACCATAAGAACCTTCCTTCAACGATAACGATGAATAGCCAAACGGATGAGGAGCTCACGAGGAGAGTTATTCGGCCTCATAGGAAATCAAAAAAAAAAACTTGATAAAATGTGAGGAAAGAGGGAGCTAAGTGGCCAAGCACATTCAAACCAGGGATGTCCAAACTTTTGGGGGCTTTATGTGAGTTTCTTCCTTAGATAGAGGCTCAAAATATCTAAACCAATACCTTTGCCATTTTGTGAACCCGATAAAAATTCATAAAATTATTAATTAGGTTTAATATATAAATCACGGGAATAAAAAACTTTTGGTAACATTATCAGCATAAGAAAATAATCGAAACCGAATGAACAATGACAAGATAATGAAATACTTAATCAACACAAAACCAAATGTAATAGAAATCTACCACTACAACATAAGCCATCTCTGGGATATAAAATGTATCCATAAAATGTCCAACTCTGAATATAAGTATACGTGTACAACTTGACTGAAAATAAAAGAGCACAATAAAAGAATAGGCCACACTTGCTCAATCCCTACAATCTAAGGAGTAAGAAATAGGACGTCATTATAGATGCTCCTCCAACGAACCCATGTCAATAGGAACTATCTCAATAAGGACCTATAAAAATAGTTTTTAAAAGAAAACATGTGTAACGAGTTTATGTAGAATAGTATTATAATTGCACCTGGGTCCCATTATAACTACACATCTTCCTCTCATGTTTTAATATACTTTAAGTTATTAGTTACCCAACCCAACAACCTAAAATATCATGCAGTATTAAATCTCGAACCCATATGTATCCCATGTGATTAAAGTCTTACAACATCATTCTTTAAACTTTAGCGTTAACTATACTAGGTTAATTTCTCTCAGTAGGAATTACAAAATGCACTAAGGTCTCTCACAAAATGACCATAATACTAATAACAAATTCATATCTCAAGTATATGAATATTTGGCTATCTCACGCCAATAATACAATATACATATCTCTAGTATATGTAATACACAAATTTAAAGCATAAGTATGTATGTAGGATTACTACTATAGGTCATATACTAATCTAATATAGCACGTAAATCGGTACAAATATCTATAATACCACAAGACAAAAATCACATATGATAGGATAAATAATCTCTCACATCTAAATCCTTACCTAATCATTATCTTGGCACACAATGAAGGCTTATGTATATTGCATTCGTGGATCACTCGTGCGTATTGCGTATGGTCTTAGGTCATCCCCAACCTAAGACCTCATCATAATTAAGGTATAATAACTAAGTTTATACATCATTCATATGGCCTACCATACCCAAGACCATATGAAAGAAACCTTTCTGTGAACCCTCTTAGTACACGGATAACTAGACGTAGGAATTTGTAGTAAAGGATTATTGTGAATGGCAAGCTCGTCTACTCACCAATGCACCATAACAAGTCTTGTCTCTTGTGAACCTTCACAAATATCCCCCCAAGTATGATATCTATGAGTACTCACACATGGTGTTTATTTCACAATTGAGGCAGCCAACTAATTACAACCCTCAATAATGGTTTGTAGTAAATTTATGCACAACCCTCACTAGTAGGATAAGGTAAATATCATACACAACCCTCACTATCGTGTCAAAGTAAACATATGCACATTATTTCATTGATGGGATAAAGGAAAACTTACACATATCGGCCCTACTCTACCGAGTTACACTAGCATCGCTGCATAAAAAGGTATAACACATCTTTAACCTTATCTTCGTCACCAAATAAAAAGATCTTACACCCCCCCCCCCCCCCCCATGTTTCTCATATCAAGGTAAAGTCCCACCATAGCATACTCTAAATTACACACATCAACCACACTCAATCTCAATTAGCCCTAGTACATCTATTAAGTCATCACATCTATGTTTTAAACCACACCAAACTTATATAGCAATCAACAAAAATGATAACTACACCACTCTAGGTATTTTAACTAATTCCTAACTTCATCCAAAGGATATAACACAATATAACCATAACAATGACTCACATACATCCTGATTAACAACCCACTCCTCTATAACTTCCCAATTCGTAATAACATCCCATACTCTTGGGTTTAAATCATCAATTATCCCTAATATCCAAACACCCCAAATACGAATATTTAACAACCCAATTTCTAAGAATATATATTTATTGTATGAGTATATGAAAACTCTAGGCTAATAAATTCTAGATCAAGGCTTCAAAATTAAAACTCCCAACTAAATACACAATAGCCCAAACTAGGCCATATCAGATACCACCGATCGATCGATGGCCTGGGGCCGATCGATCGGTTAATAAAGAAACTCTAAAATTTCCATTTGTTACGGGATTTGCCTTCTTTAAGCCTCATTTTTTCTCTCCATTCACCATTAATGAACCATAAGCCTTCATTTAATTTCCCAACCAACACTAAATAAAAAAAACACATTATATAACTAGTTGGAACCTATTTTTAACATCAAATCTCAAATCTGTGTCAAGATTAAAAGTAAATACCATAAATTCACTCAAGAGCCCTAGTCTATCAATTTATATAAAACCTAGTGTTTTTATGAATTGATTCAATTAAACATAAGGATTTTAGACTATTTACACTATAAAATAGATCCAAATCATTATCTATTAGTTTTAATCCAAGCTCATGAAGGAATCAACCAAAATAATGGGGAAATAAATTGTATACCCACGAAAAACTTTGTGCACACTGACGGTGATAAGGTGATGTCAAACGGCACTGGCCTCGCCCTATCTAACCCTCCTAAAGGGAAATTATAATTTGGTTCCTTACCCTCTACAAGAACTTGAACTCCACAATTTCCCATACTAGAAAAGATAATTAACGACACATGGCTTCCCTCCAGAACCCAAGAGTCAAGCGTTCGCTTATCCTCGATTTGCTTTGCCAGCACTAAAAAATCTTCAAACGTTCTTCTATGGACACTTTATTCTTCAAGGTGCCCCAATCCATATCTCCACACAAATGTCTTACTAAACTTGTAGATCTAATCAACTTGGTCAATCTAACTCAAATGACCTCAAATTGTTCCTTCTCCTTACTAGGATGTAAAGTGAAACTCCGGACATGTGCCTCGGTCCAAATTACCTCTCATAGTTTAGGGAACCCTCGGTAAAAAAATTCCATAAAAATGTGGCCTTTTTTATCCTAAAATGGATAAAGGACCTATTCCTAATACTATTTGCATACCCACTCTCAGTAAACTTCAATGTCAGGTCATAAACCAACCTAAACACAGATTGGGGTGTAGTGAACATTATTACTACACCATCCCCTTTTTAACAAGATGTCATCTCCCATCACATTTAACTTCTCTTTCATGCGGTCAAAACTCACTAATGACGTGCTTGATCCATGTTGTGCGAAATTCTGCCTTTGGGATATTCTCCTTTCGATTTTACTGCTAGTGAAAATTTGTTTATCTTTCACTTGCTAGGAGGAAACTGTTTCCTTAATTGTTCCTATAGGTTGTTGATGCATACTAATAAATAATTTTATTGTATCGCAACCTTATCCTGCTCTTGGTGGTTAACACATCTACTTAGTGAACCATCCCCCTTTTAGGAGCTTCTATACGGTAACGGCATCCCCCAATACTCAATCGGATAAAAAAATATAGTGTCTACATCCATGACACTTCTACCATCCTTGGTGAATCCAGTCCCATAAAATGGCCTTGCAATGGATCCAATGATAATGCCAATCTCCAAGGTACAATCAAACCTTTACATAGTTGATAACTCAACAGCCTAAACAACTAAATATTAGAAGAATCTCGTATTATCGGTGACACCTCTATGTAATATAAATCTCCTCTAATGGACTGATATCCATTAATAGATGGGTGTGACAAAACTTCTCTCGAGCCTAAGCATAACTACCCAAAGAAAGACTCGGTCTAAAAATGGCATATGAAATATCACCCCTGGTAGTCGATATAAACTTAAAATATAGCCATGAACAAAAGCTCAATAATTATACATTGATATCTCATCTAAAATTAAACAAAGAGACTGAAACCAAGTTCAACTATCCCCCTCTCGAAAGGAAGTAACCACAAATACACAATGCTCACAGGAAATCTATATACCTCATAATCGTAGTAAACACACACTACATAATAAAAAATGACAAATCCTCGTTGTCTAAGCCAGACTCATGTGAGCATAACGTAAACGTACCCATAACCATACCTCAGAGGTACCCCAAATAAGTTGGTTTCCACTAAGGCATCTAATAACTAGGTGGCCAAACTCGCCACGAGCATAGCACCTTTCTCTAAAGGAACAATCGAAATGGAGGCCCCATTGGCAGCCATGCTTACCTTACTTATTTGGTCATTTTTTTCTAAAATTTGCATCGTTTGCCATGCTCTCACAGGTTGTGGCTCCACTGGACATAATTCCCCTGGCCCTATTGGCCAAAACCGATCATATCATCTAGTCTCGAAAACCTCTTGAGGTTAGCTCCCTCTATGAGATTCTTTCTGCTCGTTAGGTCCCCTTACTCAGGTCCACGCTACACCATCTTATTAATCGGCCCTAATTTGGCCTTGATTTTCCCAATCATAGGGACTCTATCCACATAAAAGTCATAATTCTCCTACAAATATAGGATGGTAACTTCAACCACTTACCAATTAACACTCGCTAAACCATTCACATAAGCTTTGTGCCAATTCAAAAGGTCTTTCTCATACTAGCTGATAATTCAAACATCATTTCTTCACTTTCGTATTAATCTCCCCCGTTCACAAAGAGAAAGATAATTAAACTCCTCCTCATACATAGCACTACACGGTTGCACATATGATGTCTTCAAAAACTTACTTCTGATGCCATTACAAATGGCGAGTGAAAAAATTTCCCCTCGAACCATACGCTAAGAACTTACTAAAAGTTTCAAGTTCGAAAGCCCTTAACTCTTAATTGAAGTCAACCTCATGCATGGGACGCATCACAAAAGAAATCCAAATAAGGAACTCTTTTGACATACTTGTTCTATCAAAGTTGTTCATTAGGAAAAATGGTGTAAAACCTCCAAAACGATCGTCACTATAAAGAATAAAAATACAAAATGGTAAAGCTATAAATTATTCAAAGAAAGCAGCACGAAAAAATGACGGATACACTCAAGAGCCCTAGGAAACTAGAACTTGGAATGCTATGATACGAAATGTGAGCTCTGCAAAAATTAATCAGGTTTAATATAAAAATCACAATAGTAAAAAACTTTTGGTAACATTATCAGTATAAGGAAATAAATAAAACCGAATGAACAGTGACAAGATAATGAAATTCTAAATCAATACAAAACCAACTCTCATACCAATCACTGCCAATACAACATAAGCCACCTTTGAAATATAAAATGTAACCATATAAAAGTACAACTTTGAATATAAGTATAGATGCACAACTTGACTAAAAATAAAAGAGTACAATAAAATAATGAGCTACACTTTCTCGACTCCTACAACCCTACAAGTGAGAAATGGTACGTTGCTAGAGATGGTCTTACAACGAATTTGCGTCTACAAGAACTACCGCCACAAGGACTTGTAAAAAAAATTAAAAGAAAACATAAACATAAATTCTATGTAGAATAAGATTATAATTGAATCCGGTCCCCATCATAATTACACATCTTCCTCTAGTTTTTTTAATATATTTTAAGTTATTAGTTACCCAACCCAACATCCTAAACTATCACGCGTTTAAAATCATGAACTCATATGTAGCCCATGTGATTAATGTCTCACAACATCACTCTTTAATCTTTACCGTTAACTATACTAGGTTAATTTCTCTCACTAGGAATCACAAAATGCACTAAGGTCTCTCACAAAATGACCATAATACTAATAACAAATTCATATCTCAAGTATATGAATATTTGACTATCTCATGCCAATAATACAATATTCATATCTCTAGTATATGTAATACACAAATTTAAAACATAATTATGTATGTAGGATTACTACTATAGGTCATATACTTATCTAATATAGCACATAAATCGGTACAAATATCTCTAATACCACAAGACAAATATCACATATGGTAGGATAAAGAATCTCACATCTAAATCCTTACCTAATCATTATTTTGGCACATAATGAAGGGTTATGTATATTGCTTTCGTGGATCACTCGTGCGTACGGGGTATGGTCTTAGGTCATCCCCAACCTAAGACCTCATCGCAAGTAAGGGATAATCACTAAGTTTATACATCATTCATATGGCCTACCATACCCAAGACCATATGAAAGAAACCTCTCTGTGAACCCTCTTAGTACACGGATAACTAGACGTAGGAATTTGTAGTAAAGGACTATTGTGATTGGCAAGCTCGTCTACTCCCCAAGGAACCATCATAGGTTTTGTTGATTGTGCCCCCTCACAAATATCTGTCCAAGTATGATATCTATGAGTACTCACACGTGGTATTTATTTCACAATTGAGGCAGCCAATTAATTACAACCCTCAATAATGGTCTGTAGTAAATTTATGCACAACCCTCACTAGTGGGATAAGGTAAATATCATACACAACCCTCACCATCGTGTCAAAGTAAACATATGCACATGCCCTCATTGATGGGCTAAAGGAAAACTTTCACATATCGGCCCTACTCTACCGAGTCACCCTAGCATCGCTACATAAAAAGGTATAACACATCTTTAACCTTATCTTTGTCACAAAGCAAAAAGATCTCCCCCCCCCCCCCCCCATGTTTCTAATATCAAGGTAAAGTCCCACCATACCATACTCTAAATTACACACATGAACCATATTCAATCTCAATTAGCCCTAGTACATCTATTAAGACATCACATCTATGTTTTAAACCACACCAAACTTATATAGCAATCAACAAAAATGATAACTACACCACTCTAGGTATTTTAACTAATTCCTAACTTCATCCAAAGGATATAACCCAATATAACCATAACAATGAATCCCATATATCCTGATTGACAGTGCACTCCTCTATAACTTCCCAATTCGTAATAACATCCCATACTCTTGGGTTTAAATAATCAATTATCCCTAATATCCAAATACCCCAAATAAGAATATTTAACAACTCAATTCCTAAGAATATATCTTTATTGTATGAGTATACGAAAACTCTAGGCTAATAAATTCTAGATCAAGGCCTCAAAATCCAAATTCCCAACTAAATACACAAAAGCCCAAAACTAGGCCATATCAGATACCACCGATCGATCGGTGGCCTAGGGCCAATCGATCGGTTAATAAAGAAACTCTAAAATTTCCATTTGTTACGGGATTTGCCTTCTTTAAGCCACATTTTTTTTCTCTCCATACACCATTAATGAACCATAAGCCTTCATCTAATCCCCCAACCAACACTAAATCAATAAAAACACCTCATATAACTAATTGGAACCTATTTTTAACATCAAATCTCAAATCTGTGTCAAGATTAAAAGTGAATACCCAAAATTCACTCAAGAGCCCTAGTCTATCAATTTATATAAAACCTAGTGTTTTTATGAATTGATTCAATTAAACATAAGGATTTTAGACTATTTACACTATAAAATAGATCCAAATCATTATCTATTAGTTTTAATCCAAGATCATGAAGGAATCAACCAAAATAATGGGAAATAAATTTCGTACCCATGGAAAACTTTGTGCACACTGACGGTGATAAGATGGTATCAAACGGTAGTGGCCTCGCCCTATCTAACCCTCCTAAAAGGAACTTATAATCTGGTTCCCTACCCTCTATAAGAACTTGAACTCCACAATTTCCCACACTAGAAACGATAATTAACGACATATGGCTTCCCTCCAGAACCCGAGAGTCAAGCATTCTCTTATCCTCGATTTGCTTTGCCAGCATTAAAAAATCTTTTTACGTTCTTCTATGGACGCTTTATTCTCCAAGGTGTCCCAATCCATATCCCCACACAAATGACTTACTAAACTTGTAGATCTAATCAACTTGGTCAATCTAACTCAAATGACCTCAAATTGTTCCTTCTCTTTACAGGGATGTAGTGTGAAACTCTGGACATGTGCCTTGGTCCAAATTACCTCTCATAGTTTGGGGAACCCTCGGTAAAAAAATTCCATAAATATGTGGCCTTTTTTTATCCTAAAATGGATAAAGGACCTATTCCTAATACTATTTGTATACCCACTCTCGGTAAACTTCAACGTTGGGGCATAAACCAACCTAAACACAGATTGGGGTGTAGTGAACATTATTACTACACCGTTCCCTTTTTAACAAGATGTCATCGCCCGTCACATTGAACTTCTCTTTCATGCGGTCAAAACTCACTAATGATGCGCTTGCTCCATGTTGTGCAAAAATCTACTTTTGGGATATTCTCCTTTCGATTTTACTGCTAGTGAAAACTTGCTTCTCTTTCACTTGCTAGGAGGAAACTCTTTCCTTAATTGTTCCTACAGGTCGTTGATGCATACTAATAAACAATTGTATTGTATATCAACCTTATCCTTCTCTTGGTGGTTAACACATCTACTTAGTGAACCATCCCTCTTTTGGAAGAGTCCATACGATAACGGCGTCCCCCAATACTCAATCGGCTAAAAAATATAGTCTCGACATCCGAGACACTTCTACCATCCTTGGCGAATCCAGTCCCATAAAATGGCCTCGCGATGGATCCAATGATAGTGCCAATCTCCAACGTACAATCAAACCCTTACATAGTTGATAACTCAACAGCCTAAACAACTAAAGACTAGAAGAATCTCGTATTATCAGTGACAACTCTATGTAATATAAATCTCCTCTAATGGACTTATATCCATTAATAGACGGGTGTGACAAAACTTCTCTTGAGCCTAAGCATAACTACCCAAAGAAAGACTCGGTCTAAAAATGGCATATGAAAGCCCACCCCTGGTAGTCGATATAAACTTAAAATATAGCCATGCACAAAAGCTCAATAATTATACATTGATATATCATCTAAAATTCAACAAATCGACTGAAACCAATCCCAACTATCCCCCTCTCGGAAGGAAGTAACTACAAATACACAATGCTCACAGGAAATATATATACCTCATAATCGTAGTAAACACACACTACTTAATAAAAAATGACAAATCCTCGTTGTCTAATCCAGACTCATGTGAGCGTAAACTAAACGTACCCATAACCATACCTCGGAGGTACCCCAAATAAGTTGGTTTCCACTAAGTCATCTAATAACTAGGTGGCCACATTCACCACGAGCATAGCACCTTTCTCTAAAGGAACTATCGAAATGGAGGCCCCATTGGAAGCCATGCTGACCTTACTTATTTGGTCATTTTTTCTAAAATTTGCATCATTTTTCATGCTCTCATAGGTCGTGTCTCCACTGGACATAATTCCCCTGGACCTATTGGCCAAAACCGGTCATATCATCTAGTCTCGAAAACCTCTTGAGGTTAGATCCCTCTATGAGACTCTTTCTGCTCGTTAGGTCCCCTTACTCAGGTCCACGCTACACCATTTTTTTAATTGGCCTTGATTTTCCCAATCATAGGGACTCTATCCACATAATAGTCATAATTCTCCTACGAATATAAAAGGGTAACTTCAACCACTTAAGCACAAGTGGTGAAAAATAATTTACCAACTAACACTCGCTAAACCATTCACATAAGATTTCTGCCAACTCAAAAAGTCTTTCTCATGCTAGCTGATAATTCAAACATTATTTCTTCACTTTCGTATTAATCTCCCTAGTTCATAAAGAGAAAGATAGTTAAACTCCTCCTCATACATGCCACTACACGTTTGCACAAATGATGTCTTTGAAAACTTATTTCTAATGCCATTACGAATGGCGAGTGAAAAAATTTCCCCTCGAACCATACCCTAAGAACTTACTAAAAGTCTCAAATCCGAAAGCGCTTAACTCTCGATCGAAGTCAACCTCACGCATGGGACGCATCACAAAATAAATCCAAATAAGGAACTCTTCTGACATACTTGGTCTATCAGAGTTGTTCATTAGGAAAAATGGCGTAAAACCTCCAAAACGATCGTCACTATAAAGAATAAAAATACAAAACGATAAAGCTCTAAAGTATTCAAAAAAGCAACACGAAAAATGACGGATACACTCAAGAGCCCTAGGAAACTAGAACTTGGAATGCTATGATACGAAATGTGAACTGTGCAAAAATTAATCAGGTCTAATATAAAAATCACAATAGTAAAATACTTTTGGTAACATTATCAGTATAAGAAAATAAATAAAACTGAATGAACAGTGACAAGATAATGAAATTCTAAATCAATACAAAACCAACTCTCATACCAATCACTGACGATACAACATAAGCCATCTTTGAAATATAAAATGTATCCCTATGAAAGTACAACTTTGAATATAAGTATAGATGTACAACTTGACTAAAAATAAAAGAGTACAATAAAATAATGACCTACACTTTCTCAACTCCTACAACCCTAAAAGTGAGAAATGGTACGTTTCTAGAGATGCTCTTACAACGAACTTGCATCTACAAGAACTACCACCACAAGGACTTGTAAAAAAAATTAAAAGAAAACATAAACATAAAGTCTATGTAGAATAGGATTATAATTGAATCCGGTCCCCATTATAATTACACATCTTCCTCTCGTTTTTTAATATATTTAAAGTTATTAGTTACCCAACCCAACATCCTAAACTATCACACGGATAAAATCACGAACTCGTATGTAGCCCATGTGATTAATGTCTCACAACATCACTCTTTAATCTTTACCATTAACTATACTATGTTAATTTCTCTCGATGGGAATCACAAGATGCGCAAAGGTCTCAAACCCTAAGGTACTTCTCACAAAATAACCACGGTACTAATAACAAGGTCAAATTTATAGTCTCTACATAATTGATTATCTTATGTCAATAATACAATATACACATCATTAGTATATGTAATACATAAATCTGTAACATAAGTATGTAAGTAGGAACATAATATGGTACAACTATCTCTAGTACTGAACCACAAAAATCACAATGGTAGGAGAAATACTCTCTCACATATAATATCCTTACCTAAGCATAACCCCGACGCATAACGAAGTCCTATCCACATTGCCTTCGAGGATCACTCATGCGTACTTGGTATGGTCTTAGGTCATCCCAAACCTAATACCTCATCAAAAGTAAAGGATAAATTACTATGACTACACTTCATTCATATAGCTTACCATACCCAAGAACATATGAAAGAAATATCTACGTGAACCCTCTTGATACACAAGCTCATCATCCCACCAGCTCATCACCTCATCGAGGCACCATCATGGTCCGCGTCGCATGTGCCTTATCACGAAAATACCTCATAATACAATATCTACGAGGACTCACACATGGTATGCATTTCAAAAATCGATAAACATTATGTTTTTAACAAACTTAAAAGGCTAAAGTTGATAACCGGAAATAACTTTTTGAGGTAACTCTTATTTTCATAAAACTGATTTAACACAAGGTGTGAAAAACAAGAAACAGTTGTATAGATTAAGATTGAAAATTCTTGGTAAAAGAATTAGGTCAAATAAAATGAATCTATTAAACCCTATTCAAGAAAAGAGGCATGCAAGAGTTAAGATCAAGTAAAAAAAGCACAATACCAGTTTTTAATGTGGTAAAACCCCAAATCTAGGGGAAAATCCATGGTCACCTCTACGCTACAAAATAAAATCCACTAAAACAAGAAATTTGGGTTATAGATAAAAATATGAAAGAAGATCAATTCGAAAAGAAATATACCTAAATTTGAGCTACACCTTGTGTAATTCCCCGACCCGGACTTGAGGGTTGATAAAGGATCAACCCGATCCGAACCATGCATTAATGGTGAAGTGCAATGAAACACCCTAAATAATGTTTCTACTTTAGTTTTATTAATATTTAATCTTACACTTATTAGTATGCGGATTCGATTTACAATCACTATGTGATATGACCCAAGGCCAAGTAAACAGAGCTACTAATGTAAATGTAAGTAAATACTTACTTGTACAATATGCTCAAAATATGAAATTGCATGCAATTTGCCATAACAAAATCAGGGAGTGAGATGAAAGCTGAGTGGGAACTATACAATACAGTATGGAAATGAACGGCAGAAAGAATACTCACATGATGCATTACATGCATCCGAAAGTACGTATGTATCGACATTTATACCTTTGAAAATACATATCACAATGTATTAAATCGTTTTATTCAAAAATGTTATTTACGCCAATATACTTCCATATTTTTACAAAATAGTCACTTTGTATCATTATGCATAAAACGAACATATTCCTTCCTGTTAACTCACACCGTGAAACAAATGACATTTGTTATGCAAAAACACCTTACATTTACTTTTAAATGGTCATCAACTCAACGTTTATTAACTCACACCAGAGTTACTTAACCATTATATATGACCTTCATTCAACGTACGCACAAACCGTATTAGAAAAATACTCGTTTTCCTTTGAAAGACTCATATAATACACACTTGTGTTTATTATGATGCAAACCTCATTAGGTATATTAAACATCATTAAGTCATCTTATTTAACCATCCCATGTTACCACACAAACATTAAACAATTAATGCATTATTCTTGCATTAATAAATCAATGAATCAATGCCATTCATTTATGCCTCTTTTATGAATATTCAATTCATCGCTTAGCATTTTTTTTAGGGATTACATTCGCACACACCCAAAACAACACACGCACACCCATGATTTGACAAAATTTCACCGCCTGGCACCGAGCGCTAAGTAAACTGAAGTGGCTTTTGGGGTTTTCACTATAGGGACAGCATAGCCCTATGTAATTATTTAACCCGACATCATCCAATATCATTATCTTACCAATGTGTTTAACATTTTCATAAAATTCACATTAATTTTTCTTTTTCGGGCCAAAGCCAAAGCCTTGGACTTAACCGTCCATTTTCCCACTATTAATTTAGGAAGAATCATTATATTCCATTCAAGTCCCTTTTAACACATCTGGACTTTATATAGAAATTATTTTCATTTAAGGACTTATTTCATTCTTTCTACAAACGTGTCAAAATGATCTTTAACATTTTGTTTCATGAAAATGTAACATTTTGAGTAAATCGTCAAATGACCCAATTTACATCAGATTACATAAGTTCACTCCTTATTCAAGTGTTATTTATAAATAAAGAAAACACCATTTTTAAGCTTCAAACTTAACACGTAGGAATTTTAGTTACTATGACACTTTTTCAACTTCTCACTTTGTCAAAAATCACATTTTTTCACATTAATCTCTTTAATATATAAAATCATACTTATCGCATATTAAAGTCTACACACTTTATTTGTGAGTTTTAACACTTAAAATTCATTTTAGTCAACATTTACACATTTGACACTTTGCATTTCAAACTTAGTATTACATGCTTTAATTATGATTTTTTGCATAAAGACACATACTTAGTTATTTTATTCACACTTAGTCTTCTACATTTTTATTATTTACATTTTCATCCAAAGTTTGCAAGAAGACTACACTTTCGCATATATACACTTTTAACCCCAAAACTTAGTTTAACAAACTAAATAGTACACTTTGTAAACGAAACTCCATTTACTCATTTCATAATGATTCATCGACATTAAAATTACTATATTAATCTCATAAAAATGCATACACGTACCAAGTGTTCTTCACATCAAAAAAATCATTTATTCTCCTTAAAACATGAGTTTAAAACATGTTATTTAATAAAATATTTGTGAATAATGGGATAAAAATTATCCATTTTTAAAACCCATTCAATCCTTATTTTTTAAGTGCCCATTTTTATAGAAAATAGTAAAAATGATACTAATAAGTCTATTAGTACATTTAAAACCTTAATCAACATATTTTAAATTCTAAATATGTAAGAAAAATCAAACTAAATATATGTTTACTACAAGACCCACTTCAAAGATAGAAAATCCCATTTTCTTCTAAACTATATCTTGAAATCATTTACTATTAAATCTTTAATCATGGATGGCTATTTTTACACACCTAATATCAACAAGATGCAAAGTACTCATAACAATATCGTCATCAACTTAACTTAGTAAGAGATAAGTATTTCCCACCTCAAAATGTCCTCAAATAATGGTAGTGTTTTAATGGTGTTTGTGACCCCCCACGATGGTGCTTTCATGGTGTAAGGATGGTGTTGAAGAAGAGATACGAATTTAGAGCGAAGGAAGAGCTCTTGCTTGACCATGGTGATTAAGAAAATCTTATGAAAGGAGTTAGATAGAAATGACCAACTCACTTTCCCTCTCAATTCTCTTATTAAACAAAAGGGATAAGATAGCACCCTATGAGCCCATGGTCAAGATCTAGAGCCTTAAAATTAAGTGAAAAACTCTTCTTCGGGATCTTACATCTGATTCTTGTGAGAATGAATGAGACAACACAAGAATAAACTCACATATAACCCCCAACACCACCCAAACATGGTGATTTGCGTCACTTTTGGTACCAGCCCCAAAATAATTTTTTTTTACTTTTAACTTAAGAATCATATTCCTTGCATTTTTTAGCAAAAAATTATATTTAAAATAGTCGTTTGGCCTCCCGAATTGTCCTATACAAGGCGTGCAAGAATCGGGACCTCCGTACAAAATATATATTTTCGATTTTTCTTTGCATGGTAATATTTCTTATATTTTTATGAGTCTAAGTATATGCTCAAAATATTTTTTAACTTACCAATTGTCCTAAACAATTCGCGCAAAATTGGACTTTCACAATGTCGCGCATCGTGAGAACATTTGTACCCAGGCTCGCATAGCACTCGTTGCTTGTTTGAATCGCGTGAAACTTAATCTAAGTACTTAAAATAATCATATAAACTCAAAATAAAAGTCATGAGAGCCATGTAACTCAAAAGTCTCTTATTTAATCCATATTGCGATACTTTGCTTTTCTTACCATTTAATTGTCGCGTTGTATTAACATTGTTCATGTCACATCTGTTCCTTGACATTTTTTCATCAAACTTAACGGACATCCTAGATAATATTATAAGAGATTAAATACGCATTCATGCGACACGTACATTGTCGTATTTTTCTCCTTTAAACCATTTACGTAATACTCCACATTGCATATTACTTTACGTGTTACATTTGGATTATTTATTCCTCAAATTTTCCTTTGGAAAAAACACCTCAAATTACGTTAAATACCTGATTTCTAGCGTGGGGTATTACGACTTAAGGTAACCTTTTTTATGCAACAGCTTGATGTAACCATAAATCCAACACGTCTTTACGTTAACTAGAAGCCTTATTCTCCAAAGAACAACTACACAAACTAAGTGATGTGTGTGAAAGTAGTGTTCATTAATAGCGACCTATTCTATATAAACATGAAAGTCACACATCCACACTTAGGAGTACAAACAATCCTATCAATGCTCAGGTGTGTTTAAGAAAACCATAAGTTCTCTTTCTCTCTATGTCTTTCCCTTAGAAATTTTCTTTCGAGTTTTCTTTCTCTCTACTCTCTGCTCTCCCTTTTTTTCTCTCTCTCTAAATTGGAGCCAAAAACTGAGTTGTTAATACTAGATGGGATTTTATACGAGAGGTCGAAGATTCTAGAAATGACCTATGAAATCAACGTTTGAGATGAGTTATATCGTTTGAGATTTAATCCAATGACTATTAAAGAGACATCTTAGGTAAGCTAAATCGTTACAACATGTTGTCAGATCAAGGCACACAATTGGATAAAAGGGATTCAACAAGGTATACCAAGATCAATCTAAGCCACTGATAAAAAGTATCCAACGACTGACAAAAGTGATCGAGTTTATGAGACACAACAAACACAAATTGAACCAACTAATAAAAGACATATATAACCCATTAATTGTATTAACAACGTCGAATTAATGATTAAGTAGGTAATTAAACAAAACACCACATTTATATTAAAAACACATTTAAAAGGTTTTGTTTAATGAAGAAAACTAATTTTTTAATTTATAATAATTTTTAAAAATTATTTAAAAATCATATAAAATTCTAAGAAAATATGGAAACACTAAATATGCATGAAATGCAGAAAGTATCATAATTTGTTTGGAATCTTATCTTCTTACTATACTTGAGATAGAATTTGAATTTTTTGAAAAGGTAATCTTGAGGTAGGTTGACTTGAACCTTCTTGGACTTGTATACAAAACCCTTTGAGGTGTTCAATACTAATAAATAAAACTTTGGTCTTAACATCCAAAGTAGATGAAAAAACTATGTAGTGCAGACTCAAAGCAGACCTAGGAATTCAATTACTTAGAGTGTTTCAATCTTCCCCTTTGGATATTGGAGATAAAATCCTTTGAGTACATTAGGTTACTCATAGGAAAAAAATAATCCCAATCCTATACAAATTTTATCTACCTTTCCCCATCCTAGAACCAAAAATAAGCAGAAAGTAAAAAAAAATACAACATCCAACTAAGTATAGACCAATACCCTAGATCCTAAGAGTTCTTTGAACGATTTTCCTGCATGAATCGAGTATTTATACTTCACAAGATAGTGTGTTAGAAAAATATAAAATTTATCCCTGTGATAAACTCAACTCCTTCTCCCCCATTTTGTATCAAATAGACAACGAGTAAACAATCAATAGAGAAGAAGAATAATAGGAATAACTACCAAGCATATCATAAAAATGGGTCATATCAAGTGTCTCATACATTGACAAGATAATAAGCGGAGTCTTTTGTTATTCACTAAGCATATGTACCCTAAATCCCCAGAGATAGATTACAAATAAGATATTGACAGTAAGATACGACAAGATAAGGTAGTAATTTAATATAAAAAGATAATACCAAAAGATTTTCTTAAAGATTAAAATATAATATTATTAAGGGGCTTAGTGAAAATTTATGTTAATTGTTTATCAATGTGTAATTATTCAATTAATAACTCTTTTGATTCAACTAAATCACGAATGACATGATGTCTAATTTTTATTTGTTTGGTTCTAGAGTGCTAGACAAGTTTGTTTGAAATGTTAATAGCCCTCTGGTTATGACAAAGTCAAGTCAATTGATTTTTAACAATTCCATACTCACTAAGCATTTGTTTTATCCATAACAATTTGGTACAACAAATTCTTACAGCAATATATTCAGACTCAGTAGTAGACAAGGATATACATTTTTGCTTTTTACTACTCCAACCAACCAGACCAAAGGTACTCTATTATAAAAACATACTGGCTAGTCTACATCATTATTTCTAATAACGGTACTAGATGTATCTTTGGTGTACCAAATGCCATATTCAAGAGTTCCCTCAACATGCTTAATAATACGCTTAACACATTGTATGTGGGACTCTTTAGGTTCACATTGATATCGTGCACAAACACAAATATCATACATTATATCAGGTTTGGAGGCTTTTAAATATAGCAAGCTTTTTGTCATGCTTCTATATAGAGTAGGATCAATGTTTTCACTATTTTCATATTTTGACATTTTAGACGTAGTATTCATCGTAGTTCGTGCTACTTTGTATTTTCTAAAACAAACTTTTCAACCAAATCATTTGCATATTTAGCTTGAGATATAAAAAGACCATCATTCATCTGTTTAACTTGTAAACCAAGGAAATATTGTAACTCTTCCATAAGCGACATTTGAAACTCCCCATGCATAATTTTAGGAAAATCATTAACTTGCTGGTGGGAAGTAGACCCAAAGACAATGTCTTCTACATAAATTTATGCAATAAGAACATCTTTATTAATTTTGTGAACAAATAATGTCTAGTAATTTTCTCCATTCACAAACCCATTATTAACTAAAATGGTTGAGAGGCGATCATATCAAGCCCTGGGGGCTTACTTTAAGCCATATAATTCCTTTTTCAATCAAAAGAAGTGGTTCGGGTGAGAGGGATAAATAAACCCCTTAGGTTGTTCAACTTATACTTCCTCAGTTAGAATGCCATTTTAAAAAAGAGAACTTGACATCCATTTGATAGAGATTCAATTGTAAATGATATTCTATTACGAGGAGAACACGAACACACTCGAGCCTTATTACCTGAGCAAACTCTCTTTAAAGTTTATTCCTTTAATTTGAGAGTGTAAGGACATTGTCCGTCACGTTTAGTATGTCGTATACCACTACAAGTTTGTCGAAGAATTGGGAAGCTTGCATCTACAATCGACAATTCGAATTTCAAGACGACTTCTACAATCATGGCCAACAAGGACGAATTTGGTAAAATGTGTATTCGTTCCATTTACATTTTACATAAAAAGTGATAGGATATTGTGGAGGCAATTATTATGCAACACAAATAAAATATGAAAGAGGTAACAACCAAGAAAAAGTAGATAAAAGACCAATCACAACAACGGGGATACGTGGTTCAGCAAAGAAGTGCCTACGTCCACGGTGGTTCAGTCAGTGTTATTCCTCTATATTCTGAAGAGTAAGTACAGAGAATACAACTTGTCCTTTGCCCCAGACTTGGGGTTTAATTTATACATGTATGCCTTAGAGTAGTGGGGGTGATAGGTTCCTCTTTATTAGCCATCTCCCTTTCATGGGATCGTGTACCCCCACAACTCCTCTTCATGGCATCGTGGAGTAAATGGATGAATACCAGAAGTGATGGGCCTGGGTTTGGGGCCGCTGAGGATGGGCTACTCGTCCAGGCCTTGTGGTGATAAAATCGGGGTACCCACAATTGCCCCTGAATTTGTCGGGCCGTTCTTTATGGGTCCGATGAATTTAGATGATCAGCAATGACGGTTGATTTCTTTGAAAACTGTGAAGTTGCTTTGGCGGCACCCGCTTCGCTATCCGTGCGTTATGATTGGTTTTGAAGGCTTGTTGGAATAAAACACATTTTTTCTTCGTCGTTCCAGTTCTTCCAGCAATCTTCTATCTTTTGAGAACTTTTGAGTTTTGTACCTTCTGTTTTCGGTCTCCACTCTCGTCGCTTCTTCGCCTTTTGATCTGATCTTCTGTCCTGTAACTCTTTCGTGCCCTTTTTCTTGGGTTTATAGTTTTTCTTGCATTTTTCCAATGGCAAAGATTGGAAATAGGTCGGTAACTGAGTTTAGAAAATTCTATGGTATTCCTGAATGGGTAGAGATTGAGTGTTGTGTCTCGCCGCCTAGGAACGTTAGGGACATAGAGGATGCACATTGGATTCACGTCCTGTTGCTTTCTCAGGGGGGTCTCACCTTTCCCCCTAATGGTTTGTTTCTGCACTTTTTTAGTTATTTTGGTATTGTGCCTGCACAGTGTTCGCCCAACGTGTGGAAAATAGTGAATGGTGTGCACAGGATAAATCAGTTGTACGGCACGAGGTTAGGGCTTGCCGAGGTCTGTTTTTGTTATTCTTTTTCTCGAACGAGTTCAGGGGTCTTGTACCTTAAGGCCAGGAGCCCTGATAGGGTATTGGTAGTAAATTTACCTGATTCCCATAAGGACTACTGGCAAGAAGGTTTTCTCGCTAGGAACTGGCAATACTCCCCTCAATTTGAAGGGTCGAGGTCCGAGAGGTTCACTATCCCCTTTTATGGGGAAGAATATATAGGTAGATGTTGTATTGTTGTTTCAACCTTTGCTAACTTTGTGATTTTTCTAACTCCTCCTTGCTCTTTCCTTTTCAGCGAAGATAAAGAACTTGGAGCCAGCTCTCAGCGAGGTTCGTATCTCGGAATTGGTGAAAGCTTGGAACATCAGGGAACCTTTGGGTGACGGCGAGCACCCTAGGTCTGCTACTTTTCTGCTTGAATACAAGAACACAGGCTCCAGCTTCATAGCCCGACCTGTGGAAAGTGTTCCGGATTTTGACTCTTCCGAAGAGATTTCAGCTGAGCCCATCCAAGTGGACGAGGAAGAGAGCAGCTCGGAGAGCGAGCCTGCAGGTGTTGTGAGTAACTTGGGTGGAGGCAATGCTGATAGTAGTAGTTCATCGAGTACTACCAGCAGTCCAGGTGAAGAAATGCCTCCCAGGAAGAATCTGATCCGGGATGATGATGATGATGATGATGTGCTTCTTGCACAGAGGTCCAAGAAGTCGAAGACTGTCTCCGGGGCCATAGCTACTGGTTCTCGGCCTTCCTCTCAAGAGCAAGAGAAGAAGAAGAGAGAGGAGGAGCAGGCGAGGGAGAGGGAGAAGAAAAAGGAGGAGGAGAGGAAGAAGGTGGAAGAGAGGAAGAGGAGGGAGAAAGAGAAAGAGGAGGAGAGGAGGAAGATGGAGCTGAGGACTAAGACCGTTCAAGCCTTGGTCCCAGTATCTGCTTTGCCTGAGGGGGCTTCGGTGGCCACCTCTCCTCAACTCGCCCCTGCTCTGCTTGAGAGGGCAGTCCTCCCTGCAGATCGCGAGAGGGCGTTAGGGTCTGATCAACTGGCCTTGCAAGCTAGCCAGAGGCTTGCCTTGGTAAGGTTTCTCTTCTATTTCTCAACTTCTTTTCGTTTGTTTTGATGGTTTCCTCTTTCTGATCTTTCCCTTATTTTCTGTAGTTTGTGACTGATTTCGCTGTGCTCTATCGCTCTCGCGACGAGCTATTGAGAAGGAACAGCGAGCTGGAGCAGCAGAATTCTACTCTGATGGCCAGGGGTTCTCAGCTGGAGGCCGATCTGAAGGCTGCTGACGCGGCTCGAGCTTCTTCTGCCTTGGCCCTTGCTAATTCTGCTCGCGAGAGAGATAATGCTGTCAAGGAGCTTGGCGAGCTGAGGGAGTCGTATGAACAGGTCTGCTCGAGCAAACTAGATTTTGTGGAGAAGAACAGGGTTCTTACTGAGCAGCTAGAGATGGAGAAAGCCCAGGCAGCCACTGTTAAAGAAGATTCATACAATTTTGGCTGGGCTGCTGCGTATGAAGACGCCGAGGTTCAGATAGGCTATATTAGCCGTCTGAACTTCAAGAAGGGGTGGAACAAGGCCCTTGTGGCTGCAGGGGTGGATGTTGCATCTCCACTCTTCGATGAGCATGATCCAGGGCCAAAGCCGGTAGTGGATGAGGACCCATCCCCAACTGCTGAAGGCACCTGTCCTGTTTCTCGGGTGACCTCTTCTGATGCTCCCTTGGTCGAGGAGGCAGTGGATACCCCTGCGGAGGGTAATGCCCCTGCTGATGCTAATAAAGACAAGGATCCATCCACCGAGGTTGCTAAGTGATAGGGTTTCTTTGTAATTTTTTCTTTCTTGTTCTGATGTAACCTCGCTTGGTATAAATAAAAAGGCTTCGTTTTTACTTGTGCTGATTTCATTCTTTTCTCTTCTTTTCTCTGTAGTTGGTTGATGTGGATGATTATATTCCTGTTACCTCTCAATTGGGTAGAACTCTGGGTCCTAATGTAAGCCCTGCAGTTCGCCAGGCTTTTGCCAGGCTTTGTAGGTTTGCTAAATCAAGGAACCAGAAGTATAAGGATCAGTCCGAGCTGGTGGCTAAATTGAAGGACAGGCTCCAGGAAATGGGGGAGATCGGAGCTTCAGTGCAAGAAGAAATCAGCGAGCTGAGAGTAAAGTTACTGGAGGCCACCGAGATTAATCAGGTCGTGGAGTTTCTTCAGCGGGAGAATGACGACCTGAGGCGTGAGGTCTTGAAGCTTAAGGAGCATTTTCCGAGCACCGCGTCGGCAGTCCTGCAAGGTTCTTCCTCATCGCGAGTTGCTCGGCCATTCCTCCCGCGAGCTGGTAGGAGTACGCGGGGTAGGAGTAGGGGAGCTGAGGAGTAGCGTGAGAGGGAGATGGAGGAGCTACGCGGCGATGTTCAGCGAGCTTACGTAACTGCTGCTGGGCTTCAGAGGGACGTCACCCGACTGTGGCATTTATTTAAGAAGGGCCCTCACCAAGTGTGGACTGATGGCTATGATCAGGGCTGGCTAGATGCTCCCACAAGGTTATCAGAGTTCGAGGAGCTTTCCTTTATCAGGGGGTGGTTGAGTGCTCTCAAAGAGCTGCAGGTGCCGAGAAATTCGATGTTGTGGTATCGGCATGAGATGTCTCCCTCTATTCTGATGCCCAATCCATTTAGGCGAGATGACCGATGGATTCCTATCGATGCTATTCCTCGGCGGCTACTGGAGTTGGACACAAGTGAAGTTGTTGAGGAATTCGATCCTGCCCCTGATGATGGGAGGAGAGCTAAGGTTGCTAACTACCTTGCTCGGAGGCTACCCCCTTCTTGATTTTTGTTTTTTTAATAATTGTAAATGCTTTGGGCGAGTCTTTGCCGACTAAACATGTACCATTATTGTTTGTAAATATAAAAGATTAATGGATATATTTGAGTTTTGGGCATTTTTCCGACTAAACGTGTTTATCCAATCTCTGTTATATTTTCTCTGTTTTACAATCTTTATAGTGTCCGCCCAGTCCAGTATTAAGAATACCATTGTGCTCTCTCTTTACCTTTTAGGTCGTGTCGTCACACTTCCTTAGGTCTAAGAGGGGCAATTGGCGAGGACACACCTGTTTTTGGATGTCTTCATCCGGTCAGGATTTTAACCAAAGTAGGTTTGATGCCTAAGAATGCTCTGTAGGGCTTCATATATTGCCATGGGCAATGCTAAGAGGTCTGTCGTGCTTTCGTGACGGTGACCCGAGGAGGGGTGTTCCCCTGCTATGTCAACTATTATACCTGTGATTTGAAAAGGATGTGCAATAAGATATAATTGTTATACTTTTAGAGAGTAATCAACTGAGAGATTTTTATTGGTGAGTCAAGAAATAAACTGTCTTTTCCCAAAATGAGTACAATAAAAGATCTAACAATAGAACTCCTAAAAGTAGAATTTCTTGAGATTAGCTGCGTTCCATGCTCGTGGGATCTCTCTGCCCTCCATCGTTTTCAAATGATAGGCACCTTGCAGGTCGTCTCTAATTATTTCATAAGGTCCTTCCCAGTTTGGGCCCAGTTTACCATCTGATGGCTTCACTGTGTTGCCCAGGACCTTTCTTAGGACATAGTCTCCAATTTCGAACTTCCTCGTATTGACCTTTTTGCTGTAGTGCTTCGCGAGCTGTTGCTGATAATTCGCTAGTTTTACTAGGGCAAGTTCCCTGCGCTCGTCGGCCAAGTCGAGTTCAGCGAGCAAAGCTTGATCGTTCTGGTTCTGCTCGACAAGGTCGGATCTCATTGTAGGCAATCCTGCCTCTAATGGGATGACCGCTTCCATACCATATGCTAGTGAGAATGGCGTCTGACCTGTGGCTCGTCTGGGAGTCGTTCTGTATGCCCATAGGACATGTGGTAGCTCGGTAGTCCATGCGCCTTTTGCTCGTTCTAACCGCTTTTTTAATCCAGCGATCACTGTTTTGTTGGAAGCCTCAGCTTGTCCGTTGCTCTGAGGATAAGCTACCGAGCTGAAGTGGTGCCTGATTCCGTGTTGGTCGCAGAAGTCCTGAAAGGGGCCACTTTCGAACTATGTCCCATTGTCAGTGATGATGGTTCTGGGGATACCGAATCGAGTGATTATATTTTTCCATATGAATTTCATCATGTCAGCATCTCGGATGTTCGCCAGAGGTTCTGCCTCGATCCACTTGGTAAAGTAAACGGTGGCGACCAATAAGTATTTGCGGTTGCCGGCAGCGGTGGGTAGGGGTCCCACGATGTCCATTCCCCACTGGGCAAAAGGCCAGGGGCTGGTCAGGGATTTCAATTCGCTGGCAGGCTGGTGGACCATGGGGGCGTGAAGCTGGCATTTTAGGCATCTGCGGACATATACTGCGGAGTCCCTTTGCATATACGGCCACCAGTAACCTTCTTTCATTGCTCGGAAGGCTAGAGATCTTCCTCCGATGTGGCTTCCGCAGATTCCTTTATGAAGCTCGTGAAGCACTGTCTCGACCTCGCTTGGGTGGACGCATCTAAGGTAGGGGCCGGAGAAAGATCTTTTATACAAGACGCCCCCCGTGGATAAGTGAAAGCGAGCAGCTTTGACTCTTATCTGGTGGGCGGTCCTTTTATCATCTGGGAGCGTTCCGTTCTTCAAATAGCCTCTTAAGGGATCCATCCAGCTAGGGGCTGGTTCCAATTGGAGTATTTGTTTCGCTCTTGTTAGCTCGCAGTTGGGGTGAATGCTCGGGTAGCTAAGGAAATCGATAGGGATGACCCTTTTAAGGCTGGAATCAACAGCCGAGCTCAGGGCTGCCAAGGCGTCAGCGTGGCTGTTCTGCCCCCTGGGAAACTGCTGGATGTTGATTTCTTCAAAGTTTGTCATCAAGTTTCTTACCAACGAGAGGTAGGCTGCCATCCTCTCGTCCTTCGCGTTGTAGTCTCCACTTATCTGATTGGAAACTAGTTGCGAGTCTCCGAATACCTGTAAATGCTTTGCTCCTAGAGTTTGCGCCCTTTGGAGACCTGCAATTAAGGCTTCGTATTCTGCTTCGTTGTTGGAGGCTGCAAATCCCAGCCTAATTCCTTGCTCGAGGACTGCATTTTCAGGAGTGATGAGAACAATTCCTACTCCTGCCCCCTTTGAGTTGGAGGCTCCATCAACGAATAGCTTCCAGTTTTCCCCTGCAGCCTGGCTGTTTTGCTTCGCCCGTGACTTCAGCTATGAAGTCAGCGAGGACTTGACCCTTGATAGCTGTCCTTGGTTGAAATTGGATGTCAAACCGGCCGAGCTCGACTGACCATTTAGACAGCCTGCCTGACAGATCCGCCTTCCTTAGGACAGCCTTGAGGGGGTGTGATGTAAGGACAACGATCGTATGAGCTTCGAAGTAATGCTTCAGTTTCCTCGAAGACATTACTAGGGCGAATGTGAGCTTTTCCAATGGCAGGTAGCGCTGCTCGGCGTCCAGTAAGGTTTTGCTCGCGTAATAGACTGGGTGCTGGATCCCTGCGACTTCACACATTAGCGCTGAGCTGATAGTGTGGCTGGATACAGAGAGGTAGAGGTACAAGGGGTCCGTTTGCTGTGGTATGACAAGCAGTGGTGGGGAGCTTAGGTAGGATTTGAGCTCGCCTAATGCTTGAGAGCAATCTGGGGTCCATTCTATCGTTTTGCTGCCTTTTAAGAGTTGGAAGAAGGGCTTGCATCTCTCGGAGGATTTAGAAATGAAACGATTCAGAGCAGCGAGCATTCCAGTGAGCTTCTGTACATCGCGGATTGTGCGGGGAGGTTGCACCCGTTTAATTGCCTCAATCTGGTCCGGATTTGCTTCTATGCCACGCTTGCTGACCAAATACCCAAGGAACTTTCCTGACTGGACACCGAAGGAACACTTGCTCGCGTTGAGTTTCATTCGGTATTTCCTGAGGATTTCGAAGGTACTTGCCAGGTCGGAAAGGTGGTTTTCTTTCTCCTTGCTTTTGACGAGCATGTCGTCGATGTAGACCTCCATTGTGTTTCCCATCTGTTGTTTGAACATTTTAGTAACCAGCCGCTGATAAGTTGCCCCTGCATTTTTAAGCCCAAAAGGCATGACCTTGTAACAATATAGACCAACCATCGTGATAAACGCCGTTTTATCCTGATCTGGGGCATATAAGGGAATCTGGTGATAGCCTGAGTATGCGTCCAGGAAACTCATTCGCTCGTGAGCTGCGGTGGCGTCTACTAGTTGGTCTATTTTTGGAAGAGGGAAGCTATCCTTTGGGCAGGCTTTGTTGAGGTCAGTGAAGTCTATGCAAACTCTCCATTTACCGTTGCTTTTTGGAACTACCACTGGGTTGGATAACCATTTGGGGAACTGCACTTCCCGTATGGATCCTGCATCCAGCAGTTTTTCGACCTCCTGTTCTATTGCTTTGGCTTTCTCAGGAGCAGTTCGTCGTTCCTTATGTGCTACCGGCTTGAATGTGGGATTGACGTGCAACTGATGGCAGACCATATTGGGATCGATTCCTGGCAGCTCGTAGGGTTCCCAAGTGAAAACATCTATGTTGCTCCTGAGTAAGGTTAACAAATCCTTTTGCTCTTCGTTAGTGAGTGAGGTCCCGATCAGGAAGACTCTGCTGTTGTCGCCTTCCCTGGCAATTACTTCTACCAGGTCTTCTACAACTCGTTCGGAGGGGAGGAGCCTGGTCTCTTCCACTCCGGGCCTTCCATATTTTAATTGCTATTTGGAGGGGATTGCACCTTCCTCCATTTTCTCGCTGGTTCGAACGTCCTTTTTATCTGGCTTCGGTCGTATGGCCACTATGAAGCACTTTCTCGCCATCGCTTGGTCGCCATGTATCTCCATCACTCCCCGCTCGGTGATATATTTGAGTTTCTGGTGGTAGGTCGAGGAGACTGCCCTCATTGCATGAAGCCATCCCCTGCCGAGGATGGCTTGATACGGTGAATCGATGTTGACCACCAAGAATTCGATCATTTTCGAAACACTCCCAGCGAGCACTGGTAGTACTATCTTGCCCAAAGGCATGGTCATTTTTCCAGCGAAGCCGACCAGAGGGACAGTGGTTCCCTTCAGGTCGGCGATGTCCAACTTCAACCTTCTGAACAGGTCGATGTGCATTACTTCGGATGAGCTTCCTTGATCGACGAGCAGCCTGTCGATATCAAAGTTGGCTATCCTGAGTGTAATGACTAAGTCATCGTGATGTGGGGTCCTCACTCCCACAAGATCTTCATCCGTGAAGACGATGTGCTTGTTGTAGTTGATGTCCTCTGCTCGGCGGCATTTTCCTGCCTGTGATTTCGCTGGATCAATTTGAAAAGCTTGCATTACTGCTGTCAGCTTCTTTACCTCCATCTGAGCTGAGTTGCCCTGGATTTGCTTAACATCGGATACTCCATGGATTACTGCGAATTCGTGTCCGGTGTCGTCTTCTAATACGTTGTCGGGTTTTGCCTCCTTGTGGACAATCACTCTCTCTACCTTCCTTTCCACAAAGTCATTCAAATGTCCGGATTGGGCCAACTCCTCGAGGTGGGACTTAAGAGCCTTGCAGTGCTCGGTCTTATGTCCTCCCTCTTTGTGGAAGGTGCATCTCAGCGCGTTGTTTCTTTTCGATGGGTCTCCTCCCATTTTCCGGGGGCATTTGACGAACGGTTCATCCTTGATCTTAGCGAGAATTTTGTAAATTGGTTCTTTGAAGACGGTGTTGACTGCCTGGAACGACTTTGCAATGTCAGGACTTCCTCCGTTATTGGGGACATTCTTGCTCCCATTCCTTCCTCCTTTTTTCTGGTTATCAACTTTCTCACTTCCCTTCGTGGCGAGCTTGGCTCGACCATTTTCACCTACGTTAAGGCGGGTGACATCTTCCACCTTTGCGTATTTCTCAATCCGGGCCATCAGATCATCAATGGTGGTTGCTTCCTTCTTTGTCAAGGACTGGTAGAGGAGGGAAGAGCTGGGTAGCCCAATTTTGAATGAAGCCACTGCCACCTCTTCTGCGCAGTCCTCGACTTCGTTGAATAACTCCCAGTACCTTTTCGCGTAGTCTCGGAGTGTTTCCTGAGGAGTTTTCCTTATCGTCAATAGAGCATCCATCCTTTTGGGATGGGAGCTGCTGGTGATGAACCTGGCCGTAAAGAGCTCGGCCAGGGATTTGAAATTTCTGATGGATCGGTGAGGGAGTTTTTCGAACCATTTCTGGGCCACGTCATGAAGGCTCGAGGGGAAAATACGGCACATCAACGCATCTCGGTGATTCCAGAGGGTCATAGCCTGCCGGTACTGCCTGACATGATCAATGGGATCAGTCTTCCCGTCATAAATCTTGAACCTTGGAATAGCAAACTTTTTGGGAGCTTCTTCTTCTTCAATTTCCCTTGTGAAGGGCGGTTTCATCTGGGTCTTGAGGGCTCTCCTGGCGAGTTCTCTGGTCGACCTGGTGCCGCGGTGAGCTGGATGTTGGTCCATTTCTCTGCGGACTAGGTTCCGTATGTTGTCGTCGCTGCGAGCAGGGCTATGATAGTGGCGAGCTTTTCTCAGCTGCTCGCGGAGGTCGTCGTCTGAGTCGCCACCTTCGAACCCTTGATGTTGCCGCTTAGGGCTCCTTCCTCGGCTGCGAGATTTGCTCGCCTGAGGGCTAGGAGTGCGATAGGGGCGCCTCCTGGTATCAGGACGTAGTTCTTTTTCCAGTTTTTTCAGTCTTCTTTTCAGGCGAGCATTCTCAGCCTCATACTTGCGAGAAGACTCCCTCTGCTCGTGGAGCCTTGCTTCGTACGCATCGATCAATCTGGATATCTGAGTGGACCTTGCTGGTCCTTGACTTTCTTCTGAGGCTGGCCTTTCTAAGCGAGCCCCTTGATCGGAACGTCGGACTTCAGACCTAATCCTGCGAGGAGCGGGTGGCTCCTGAATGTCTCCTGCTTGAGGAGCATTGCTGCTGTGACCAGACATCTTAGATTTTTTCTTGGTGTGGGCTCTTCTTAAGGAAAGATAAACGTTTCCCACAGACGGCGCCAATTGTGGAGGCAATTATTATGCAACACAAATAAAATATGAAAGAGGTAACAACCAAGAAAAAGTAGATAAAAGACCAATCACAACAACGGGGATACGTGGTTCAGCAAAGAAGTGCCTACGTCCACGGTGGTTCAGTCAGTGTTATTCCTCTATATTCTGAAGAGTAAGTACAGAGAATACAACTTGTCCTTTGCCCCGGACTTGGGGTTTAATTTATACATGTATGTCTTAGAGTAGTGGGGGTGATAGGTTCCTCTTTATTAGCCATCTCCCTTTCATGGGATCGTGTACCCCCACAACTCCTCTTCATGGCATCGTGGAGTAAATGGATGAATACCAGAAGTGATGGGCCTGGGTTTGGGGCCGCTGAGGATGGGCTACTCGTCCAGGCCTTGTGGTGATAAAATCGGGGTACCCACAGATGTATTTTTGAAAAAAAAAATATTTTTCCATTTATGAAAAATGATTTTTGAAATGGTTTTAAATGATTTTAATCATAAAAGTTTTGGATAAATATTTATGATCTCGAAAATAATCTTAAGTTTTGAAGTGTCCAAGATTTATAAAGACTGAGCCATTTTTGGAAACGTATATGATGTCATTCGAACGACATCATATCTCATTCGAACGACGTCATTTTCATTCGAATGAGCAATTTTATTATGACTCGTCACCGCCTTAAATGTTATTACTTAAAGGGTGTCAGGCTTCTGAATTTTGTGTGGAAAAACACAGGTTTTAACATAATACGTTTTGAGTGTTTTTATTTATTATCCAACACATTTTTTGAGGGTTCAAAGCTTGTTTTATAATTCATAAATCCCAGACTTTTTGTGTCAGTTATTTTGTGGAACCTGAAGCATATTTTTGCTAGGAGTTTTTGGTGCTGAATCTAGGTTCCTTGGAAAGGTACTGGGCTGACCATAGGTGACACTTGCAGGTGGGACTGGGTTGATCGACTGTGTGTCATAGGGAGTATTGTGGTCTTGCTAGGACGACAACTATGAACCGACATCAGTGGGCATTTCGTAAGTTAAATTATATTTTCGCTGTAATCCGATTGTAAATCATTCCTTAACAAATTATAGTTGAAATAAAAGGTTTTTGCCTTGCGGTGATTTTTTCCTAAAATCTGTCTTTGTCATCTTATTCATTGCTTGATTTAATTTTGAAATTTGAATTCACACGTAGATGCATGTTTAGGGGCTGATTTAATTGGTATTTGATTAGAGAAAATTTAGACATCCAATTAAATAAGTTTAAGTTGGAAATTATGAATATATTTGAATCAATATAGCACACAGTCTTTCAAATTGGTATCAGAGCAGGTTAGGGTAATTTATCGTGTATTCCTATTTTTTGCAAACTTGTGTGTTATTGATTTTTGTGTGAAAAATCAGATTTTTGAAAGTTTGTCACAATGTTTCAAAAGAGAACTTATATAATAGAATGTCGATTTTCGATGGGTCCAATTATACCTAATGGAAATCTCATATGAAATCCCAGTTGAAAGCCATTGACGAACGTGTCTGGTTGCTTTGTGAAAGAGGGTAGACTCCTCCCACTGTCACTGCTAATAACATCACCTCTTTGAAACATGTGTCAGATTGGACTGAAGATGATTTTAAAATGTCCAATTTTAATTCCCGTGGTTTGAGTGTTATTTCTGGAGACGTCACCCCCGACGAGTTTTGCCGAATTATGAAAGAATAAAAGTTACAAAATTTAGCCACCCAGTATGAGACCATTAATATGTCTAAGTTTGAATGTTTTGATGAGTTTTATGCTCGTTTGTCAGATATTGTTAACTCGGGTTTTAATTTAGGTTAGCCATTTGATAACACGCGTGTCATTAAAAATATTTTGAGATCTCTTCCAAAGCGTTTCATTCCTGAAGTCACTATTTTGAATTCATTGGGAAAGTTAAATTCACTTAAGTTATAAGAGATCGTAGGAGACCTACAAACTTATGAGATTGACATGTTTCCCCAAACCATTAAGGCTAAGGACAGAGGTGTTTCTTTAAAGACTCAAGTTAAAAAGAAAAATAAAGAGAGAGTGTATGAGTCTGATTCTGAGGAAGAGTTTAGCATTAAAGATATGGCCTTATTTGCAAAAAAAATTAGAAAGTTTCTCAAAATAAACAAAAATAATGCTTTCAATAAAAAGTGATTTGAGAAAAATAAAAATAAAGAAAAGGCCACAGATAGCCATGAAAAAGAGAGTGAGAGAGAAAACGGGGAAGATAATGGTGAAGATGACATGATTTTTTTCAAATGTAATGGTAAAGGGTATAGGCATTTTGAGTCTGTTACTAGGCTTAAGAGAAAAGGGAAGAAAGTAGCCATGCTTGCCACTCTTAGTGATAGTGAGGGAGATGATGAGAAAGACGAGTTCGAGGAAGGTTTAGCTCATGGGATGTCTTTATATTTGTCGAGTCGTGTGAAAATACCCACTTTGTCCCACGATGATAGTGTTTAAGAGAGCGACGGTGATGACTCGAGTGTTTCTAGTGGAAATAAAAGCGAGTTTGAGAGTGGAGATGAAAGTGAGTTACAAAAATCTTTTATGGATTTGTAAACCAATACCATGAAAACAAAGAAGTATAATATATATTTATTTCATCAGGTTTTGGATTTGGAGAGAGAGAGAATGAGGTTTTGAAAAGGGAAAAGTGTGACTTGACCGACACAGTGTCTAGTCTGACGACACATGTAACCCATCTTGAGAGTGATACCGAACGTGCTCGGAAGGTCAAAGTACCTTTAGAGAACGCATCTAAGAAGGTTAAAAAGATGGTTCTCAATCCCATGTTGGGTGGGGGTAAGATTTAGGTAAAGGTCATGACGGTGCGTCCACTTCGTTTATTGCGCCCGAGTAAGTTCCCTCTTTAGTATGAGATTCACATGGTCCTCGACCCAACCCACCTAGGCATCCTGTTAGGAGAGCACATCCTAGAATTTATGAAAAATTAATTCCTAGGCCGGTTTATGTTTGCTCCCATTGCAAAAAGAGAGGAAACCTTAGGGAATTTTATTTTAAGTTGGGTTTCATGCCTCGTAATGCCACTCCACATGTTCACGTGCACGCACCCACTCGTGAAACTTTGATTGCAAACAATGATAGAGAGTTTGCATATATTCGTGAGCAAGTAAAGTTTTTGGTCAAGAGTTCTCATGATTTGATGGAGTTGTTTCAAAAGATGTCACCATCTTTGGAAAACTCCCTCGCACTTCTCGGTTGAGGTCTAGACATGTTTGCTAACATATGATGATTTACATGATGATATTTTTGCCTATTGCTAGTATGTACCATTTTTTTTATATTTAGTTAGCATTTTTATTTTATTTTATTTTCATACTATTTTAGCATTGTTTTGGATTTGATTGCACTTTCCAGGAACTTTTTTTTTAAATGTTCCACTGGAATAAACTGTATGCCATTCTGTGTATTCTGGAAAATTTGTATTTTCTAGTTCTAATGAGATCGCCTATCGTTCGAACGGCATGGCATCTCGTTCGAACGACCCTGGGTTTTGTTTGTAGTCCTCTGTTTCTTCTGGTTATTTTTAACTGGTACTGCTAGGTTGTTTCTGAATAGTATTCGAACAATACAAAAAGATTTTTATTTTAAGAAAAATTTGAAATATCGAAAAAGATTTTCGTATTTTGTGTGCATCATTTATGAATGCACACTTAGGATAGTCACAACTTCATGCCATATCCATGTGACTATTTGATAGTGTTTTGAGAAAATATATTGTGTCATTCATGTGCTTTACAAAGTTTGGAGTCTTTGAGCCGCTATAGTGTTGCTACCTACATGTTTGACTCAGTTTGTCCTTTGATACACACGAGCACGAATTTATTTGATGTTTGTTCTAGTCTAATCACATGTTGATTGTGTGTTTTCACCTCAATTCTATCTATTAAAACGAACAAAATACAATAAAACAAGATAATAAAAGGTGTGCATATTTTATCCGTTAACCGTGAGTTCGTGTGATTTTTTAAAAATGGAAAAGGGCTGCGAAACGTATTTCATTTTTCCTTTGTGATAAATCCATTGTTTAAAAGGAACTAAAAAATTGAGTTATTTCAATTATTCGGGGTCCAAAGAGGTTTAAAAGAGCCCAAAAATTTTAAGGTAATAAAAAGAAATTTATGCCAAAAAGGGGCCAATAGGTTTATTCACCAATTCTCCCATTTTTGAGAATTTAGATCACCTAAAAAAATGAGGAAAATATCTATGAGGGAGTTTGGTTGGAGAATTAAAACGGCTTTTCCCGTCCTTAAAAGTCTTGAAAAAGCATGAAAACATTTTTAGACGTTATTGGTGTGAAAATCATGCTGACTTTGATTTGTTGATTTTGACTTAAGACGATGTTATCTAAATTCAACACTTTTACACCTAAGGACGATTTTGATGTTCGTTCGTTAGGAGTAAATTTATGCATTGTGCACATATAATATGATTGAGTTGATTTTTCTATCGAATTTGTTCACACCCATTCATTCAGCATCCATTATTTGGTTACCTGAGTATAAATCCATAGTGTTAATTTTTGTAACATCCTTTTTTGTATGAAAAATAAAAAAAAATAGTTTGTTGGTTTTGTTTTTTGTGACACCCCTATTTTCTTTATGCGATTTATTATTTTCCTTGTCTATTTCGGCCAAATAAAAAGGGGGAGAAGGAATTATGATTAAATGGGGGAGTTTATGTATGGGGGAGATTTGATTATACTTAAATTCTTTATGTTTATATCATTTCAAACACGATACGTCACGAGGTTTTTTCTTTGTCTTATGTGTGTAGGTCCAATTGAAGATTCTTTTAATTTCACACCCTGATGAGAAAAGCTTGGTCTTTTGAAAAGTTGATTGTTGAAGCACAGTTTGAAGACTTGTTCAGTTTATCTTTCCATGTTTGAGTTTATGGGAGGGTATATTTGTATATGTCATATTTTCATTGATAATTCGGATATTTTTATTTTGTATCGGCATAGACATAGGGGGAGATTTGTAAGGACATTGTCCGTCACATTTAGTATGTCGTATACCACTACAAGTTTGTCGAAGAATTTGGAAGCTTGCATCTGCAATTGACAATCCGAATTTTAAGACGACTTCTACAATCATGCCCAACAAGGACGAATTTGGTAAAATGTGTTTTTGTTCCATTTACATTTTACTTAAAAAGTGTTGGGATACACTTTTGAAAAATAAAATATTTTTTCCATTTATGAAAAATGATTTTTGAAATGGTTTTAAATGATTTTAATCATAAAAGTTTTGGATAAAGGTTTCTGATCTCGAAAGCAATCTTAAGTTTTGAAGTGTCCAAGATTTATAAAAGACTGAGCCGTTTTTGGAAACGTGTATGATGTCGTTCGAACGACATCATATCTCGTTCAAACGAGATCAGATCTCACTCGAACGACGTTATTTTTCATTCAAACGAGTTGTTTTATTCTGACACGTCACCGCCATAAATGTTATTATTTGAAGGGTATCAGACTTTTGAATTTCGTGTGGAGAAAACACTGGTTTTAATAGAATATATTTTGAGTGTTTGTGTTTATTCTCCAACATAATTTTTGAGGGTTCAAAGCTTGTTTTACAATTCACAAATCCCAGACTTTTTATGTGAGTTATTTCGTGGAACCTGAAGCATAATTTTACTGGGATTTTTTGCTGCTAAATCTATGTGCCTTGGAAAGGTATTCGGCTGACCATAGGTGCCACTTTTGGGAGGTACTGTGCTGATCGACTGCGTGTCATAGGGAGTGTTGTATTGTTCCTGGGCTGACGACTACGAATCGACATTTATGGGTATTTCGTAAGTCAAATTATATTTTGTTGTAATCCAATTGTAAAACATTCCTTTACAAATTGTAGACACCCCATTATAGCACCCCCTAATCTCTCCTTAGGTCCCTAGCACGCCCTCGCATCACTACGAGCCTAGGTCATACCCCGAGTACTAACCTAGAGGCCATCGGGCACTCCCAAGCTCCATTTGACCAAAAGTTAAAATCTTCATCTCAACCGAGACTGAATAAAACTTCAAAGGGAACTAAAAACCATTTCTAACGGTCTGCCCTATGCGCAATTCTGAGTTACGGTGCGGACGAAAGACCTATTTTTCCTAAAAACTTTATCAAGAGGCCACCGGACGCTCCTGGGCTCTACTTGACAAATGTCAACTATTCGGCACGATTGAGACTGAATGAATCATCAAAAGGTGATAAAACCCCTTTCCAACGGTCTGCTCCTTGCCCAATTCTAACTTATTGTACGGACGAACGATCTGTTTTACTTCGAAAGGTCATCAAACGCTTCCAGGACCTGGTTAACCAAAGTCAACTCACCAAACCGGGTCAAACTCTTTAGAATGTCGAAGTACATCTCATAACCTTTCCAACGGTCCACCCCGCGCTCGATTCTGACTTACCATGCCGACGAACGATCCGTTTGCGTCCGACAATCCCCCATCCAAAGGACCGATGAGCGTTTTCGAGCCATATTTGTCCTAAAGAAAAATCCCGAACCCAGAAGCACTCCAAAGGACTTTCAAAGGTCTCTAAAGTACCTTTCCAGCGGTATGCCCCATGCACGATTTGGATCAAGGGATTGCATTTTACGACCATTGTTCCAAAGGAACCTGAACGATACTACCAAACGACAGGTTCAAAATCCTATCTAAAGGCACCTGCCGATTGGTAGGACCAGACCTATGATGATCGGCAATACCCTGGGCCTATAAAAAGTTGGGCCTGAGCTCATTGTAAAAGGGACCCAAGATCTGAGATCCATCACTCTCAACGAACTCAGAAAACCTCCCTCGAAGTTAGCGTGATTTCTACATCCAAATCCCTTTCCAACCCTCACTTTCCATCATCTTCTTCATCAAACTTGGTGAATTAACTACCCTTCATCATCACCGAAGTGCAAGGGCTGCTCTCCAACATTCAAGATCAAGTTCAAGATCTTCAAGAAGGTCCAACTTTCTTAAATTCTCTTAAATTCGCATTAACATGCTTTATCACTTAGCACTTTCATTCTCTCCATCTCACATATCCTAATACACTTTTTTAATTTTAGTATTATTGCACATATCTTATTTTTCATGTAAATAAAACCCAAAAAACAAGAAAAGGAGGGTTTGCTCATAAATTCCAACGGGAATTCTCACACTTTTCTCACAACTAAAACACCTTTTTACACGCACACACACACACACATAAGAGAAGTTCCCGATTGGATTTATGGGATAAACCCCACCCCTCGTTTTTCATGCAAACTACGTGGACTTTGATGCCTCTATAGGCTACGTAGGCGTCTCGGGTTAAAACCCGAGACTCGAGTCCTATTATTTCCAATTTTCTATTTTTCTAATTCTTTAACTTAATTCTCTTAGATTCTATATATTTACATATACATACATTTGTTCTTAATGGCGTATTATTCCATACGCGTTATCGTTCCATTTTAACGATCAACGCAAGGATAATCGCATAAATCATATTTTCTAATATTACTTTTAGGAAAATTCCTATGGATGACTCGCTTTATCTCTTCCATGATACAAGTCGATGATTACTATCTCCACTACATATACACATGCACACATATCACGGGGAAATAGAGGAAAATAACAACAATCCATGAGAGACCGCAAGGACGGAATGGGTACCTAACACCTTCCCATTTCGTAACATAGCCTCGAACCCTACTTGAATCATTTTTGGTTTCGTATGTATCAGTATGTCTTTAAGGCTGTCCTCCGGGAGGACTCCACATTCTTTTGTCTGTTTTGAGTAAAATTGACTGGTGACTCCATCTCTCTATATTTTTCACCTCCCACATCGCCGACGACGGCCGAAGCTCTCTCGAGAGGGATGTACGGGACCAAGATCCTCTCACCATACCCTTTCTCTCTCTCTCTCTCCACGAGGATAAGAGGATAGGGGATAACCGCTGTTGTGCGAGGATCGGGGATGGCCACAGTGGCGACTCCGTTGGGGACTATATAAGGGCTAGACTCTATTTACATGGGTGTTTTATTTTCTTGTATATTCCCTATTTGCATGTTCCCCTTTTATTATTCATGTGTACTTAATGCTTATGCTTCTATTCACACACTTGTAGAAGATTCTCCATGTACACTTCACACCACGTGCACCTAGGATCACGTGTATCAATATGTTTCACGCATCACTTATCCATGCTTGGTATACTATTGGTACTTGAACTTTGCTCCCTGTTTGGCATGATCAAGAAAGATACTCTCATCATAAGATACTAATAAGAGAATCATGCATGATTCACACGACATCCCCAACGAGCATTGTTATTTACCAAATTTTGTCCATTAACTGGAGGGTCACTTCATGATGGGCGCTGGTCCAGCAGGTCGCAGTTAGCCTAAGCGATATGACTCTCACCTTCCATTGGCCAAGTACCTTCGACGTATATCGAACGGTTCCCCCGTATCGTACCGCTTGACCGAAGTCATGTTGGGAGGTATATCGCAGGGAACTCATTCACATACGCCGAGTATATCGAATTCGCTCTCACACATACCATCCCCACGAGGTATATAGTGAGGCAATTCACGTACACTCGGGTATATCAAATGGCTTGTCCACACGTACCGATTGCCCTCAAAAGCAATACGTATATCATGGAAGTCACGCCAAAGGGGGGAACGCTTTCCAATTCACCCAACCAACTGCATACCCACATATAGGTGTCAAGCCTAGGACACACATGTTAGATTCCCAATTTCAACCCAAAACTCTCTCGAAATTTTGGGTCGGCCTGCTGCCTAAATTTTCACGCATTTTCAAAACAGGACCCTGCCCATGAGCCTGGTTACAAGTCCAACCATAGCTTTTCATGTGTTGCAAACCCAACTTTTCCAGGCTCGAGACCCATCGGCATTTCATTTTGCATTTAGTAGAATTTAATACAAGTGAGAACATAATAATTATAATAATCATGCTGAGACCCATCTCCCATTCATTCTCTCCTCCTTTTGTCAAAAATACTGGGAAAAAAAAGTTATATTTCTCCTTTATTTATCAAAAATCCAAAAACATTTCTCCTCTCTTTATCAAAAATCTTAAAAAAATATTTTGTCTTCCAATCTAAAAAAACAATGTCAAAAATATTTTCATTCTTTTTTTCTCTCAACAAAAAATCCATTTTATGCCTTCTCGGGTCAATTTCAAGCCCTTGTCCTGGCTCCTTATTAGCTTCGGTCTTCAGTCAAATCACCCCAAAATTCCGTCTGTTCCCCGGCTACTTCTTTTGAGTTAGGAATCCACCCACTTTCCATGGAGAACACAGATTAAGTACCAGTTGTGCAGCCAGATCTGATTGCAGTCTTAGTTCAGCTCGTATCCAAGATTGATAACCTCCAGACTGAAGTCCGCGAGATGCAATGAAACCATGTTCCTGTTCCTCAAGAGCCCGAGGCCCTATTCCCTTGCGCTATGTGTCCACCCGAGCCTATATGGGTTCTCGAAAAATATCAGCACGCTCCACGTGCCCCTCCTGCTAATGGGTTGCTGCCTGCCTAGCTTTCTATGCCAAAATTTGCCCAACCTGGGTCTAAATTACCTATGATCATGGATCCAAGAGAAGAAGAGTTGAACAAGGTCAAAGAACATCTCAAGATGCTAACTAAGAAGTTTGACCAGCTCATAATCTCTGGAAATTACATGGACGACACCCACATGTCTCCTTATCCTAAAGCATGGTTACTCGAGAAATTCAAGATGCCAAATATCGAGAAATTCGAAGGGAGTGGACCCACAATTATTCATCTTCGCAGTTATCACCATTCTATGACTCTCCTACGGGCTTCTGAAGAAGTGATGGCCCAATTATTTCAGCAAACTTTAAAGGATAGCGCCGCCCTCCGATGTTTTTTGTCTCTCGAGGAGTCTAAAATCCATAGCTGGGAGGATGTATCCCGAGAATTCATATCCAACTACAAATACAATGAAGAGCTTGAGGTCACCCATCATGATTTAGAGCTGCTCAAATCGAACTCGGGGGAATCAGTCAGTAACTTCATACCCCGGTGGAGGGAAAAAGCATCCACCCTGACCAATCGGCCATCTGAGGAAGAACAAGTCAACATAGTGAAGAAAAACTTCTTACCCCACATCCGAGCAACAATGAGAGGACAATATTATCCCCACTTCCAAGCTCTCATAGAAGTAGGAGTAGAAATTGGGGAAGGTCTTGCTAAAATAGAATTTGAACTAAAGAAAGTGTCCGGACAGTTCACTCCTAGAAAATCTGATAAGCTTGTCAGTGTTGCAGTCTCAACCATCAATAACATCTCTCAACCAACCACCTCGTGGGCACCAGAAAGTCGCCCTGTCCCGGTCCAAAAGGAATACACTGAGATCCATGCTCCCCTCGCAAAAGTTTGTCAGGCCCTGTTAAGCCTAAACCTTATCAAACCCTTGGACCCCCGTCCATTGCTAAACCCACTTCCAAAAAACTTCAAGGCAGATGCCCATTGCGCCTTTCACCAAACTGTTGTCCATACCACCGACTCATGCTTCCACCATCGAAACATAATCCAAGGTCTGATTGACTGGGGTGCCATTGCCCCACCCACCAATCCTAAACCAAACACTACTCACAACCCACTCCCAAGTCATGCTAATGCCATCTTCCTAGAAGAGAATCTAGAATTTGATCCCTCAACTCAAATCACACCCATATACTCTACCAAACCTCTCCAAACTTGCCCATAGTTCCTCCTACACTCTAATAGCCTCGCTGATCAAGCACTGTCACTCCTTACCGTAGCATGCATCATTGTCCATACCCGTTCTGCAAATGGAAGTATGGAATTATCATAAGTATTAAACCAACTCCTAGAGTTCGGGCTGAAACTACCCTCGTAGAAGATCATTGATTGTCAGAGGTTCAGTATGCAATTATTGGAAGCACAAAAATGGGCGTGAGAGTCAGACAGTTGGGTGGTACCAACCAATAAAGTCAACCTATATGACATTGTCCAGATCATGGAAGAATTATTCAAGCAAATCAATAATATTTGTAGTATGATTGAGTTACTTGATACTCTAAAGTTACAAGGGCGCCTGGTCCCTTCACCCTTACATCTCCCCGCAGAATAGGAGGACTCATACGAAGAAGCCATTGAAGTCTTATAATGCATTGATTTTACATGAAAAGACATAATTGTTGCCACCGGATGGGGGGAAGGATTCAAAGATTCAAATAAAGAGCAAGCTTCAAAGAAGACTGGCCTGGTGGCCGACATGTGTGGGATGATATCATTTGAAGAACTCCTTAGATAAATAAACAAGGTAGCAGAACAACCCAAGATCGACGAGGAAACAGGGTTCATGTTCTTCCCTTTTTCAGTAAATCACATAACCAGATCAGGGAGGCATTACCAGATCCCAAGCTCACTACCATCCAATCACAAAGGGAAGGGTGTTAAAAACCTTCATATTCTAGAGATGACCCTTGAAGAAAGCAAAATCCTTGAACAATTAAAGAAAACTCAAGCTAACATCATTGTATGGGGGCTTTTCATGTCTTCCCATCTGTACAGAAATGATTTGACCAAGTTTCTCACTGGACCCACCGTTCCTTCTTCTACCACACCGGAAGAAGCGATAAATTTAGTCATATCCTTGACCTCTACCCGAATGCTATCCTTTTTTGAAGAAAAAATCCCCAGAATTGGGCTAAACCACAATCATGCACTTAACATCTCCGTCGAAGTTATGGGGAAGATCATACCACTCTCTCTTGTTGATAATGGATCCGCCTTGAATGTCTGCCCATTAAGAACCTTCAAATTCTTAGGACTGAAGGAAAGTGTCCTCGCTCCAACCTCCGCTGTTGTACTGCCTACGATAATACTCGTAGGGAAGTGATGGGATTTATAAAACATATAATAGAGGATGGCCCTATAAATCCTATCATCGAATTCTAAGTTATTGACATCCCAGCTTATTTCAACATGTTACTGGGATGACCTAGGCTCCATAGTATCAAGGGTGTGTCTTCCTCGCTCCATCAGAAATTGAAGTTCTTTGCCGATGAACGAGTTATAACCATTTTGGGCAACAGCGATAATGCTGAGGGTGCAACTACCAGCAATCCAATCCTTGAGATACAGCACGGGTCAAATGATATGCTCCTATCAGGATTTCGAATTGAGCCACTTCTACTCCCGGCAGGGGACGATTTCAAAGAAAGGGTTTATCCAAAATACAACCCTCATGGCAACGTCAATGTGATTCAATTGTTCAGAAACATGAACTTCATGCTCGGACTGGGGCTAGGACAAAGACAGTAAGGGATAATTGAGCCCATTGTACTGAAAAAAGATTTCCCCCTTGTGGTTTGGGGTATAAACCATCAGAACAAGAGCTCAGAATGATCTGCCAGTCTCAACCAAAGAGAAGATTACAGTGCATCCAGACTATCCCAAGTGACTCCTTGAATAGACGATTCATTAAAGAGGGCGAAGACTTCCCCTTTTGTGGCTTTTCGGAACCATGGTATGACCATACAAACAAGAAGATAAAGCCAGGAACGAAGATCTTTTTCCAAGATAGCTACCCATGGGCCAAAAGTTCCTAACACCATGTACAACCGATTATCAAAGTTACCGAAGATTTTAAGGGAAGTGACTCCGAGGATTCGTTTAACTTACAGACATTGGGGTTCACACTCTACATGGTTCATTCAAGCACTACATCACTGAATCCATCCCACCTGATTAAAGCTGATGATACACCTCTCCTCAACTGGTATATTACGCCAGTTCTACCTGTTAAAATCCCACTTAATCCTAATGTTTACCCCATCTATTCTTATGTTGTCTATCCTTACTCTAATGTAATCCAGGCCTCCTTTGATGATGTTCTCAAAGTTGTTTTTCCTATCAATGAAATAAATGAAGATTTTGAGTATCTTGTTGTGCCTTACATTAATTGTTCAGATTCTAATCAAACATTTGATGATGATGATGATTTTGCAAATGAACAATTCTTAATTGATCTAAATAAGGTTAATAACAAAAAACATAACCGCGTTCAAGTTAATGAAGAAGAAATTATTATTGTTAACCTCAGTTCTAGTAACCAACTGCGCGAGATTAGGATAGGGGCTACCCTTGACGAGCATGAGCGCACAAAACTCGAAGAATTACTAAAGGAATTCTTGGATGTATTCGTGGGGTCCAATATCGATATGCCTGACATTGATCTTGAAATATATCAACATGGGATCCCCACTCTTCCAGATTACAAGTTGGTTAAACAAAAGTTGAGAAAGCTCTGCACCGAATGGTCACTCAAAGTCAAAGAAGAAGTGGTCAAATAGCTGAACGTAGGTTTTATTCGTGTGATCGAATATCCCACATGGCTAGCCAATATAGTGCATGTGCCTAAATTAGGAGGGAAAGTTCGGATGTGTGTAGACTACCGGGACTTGAACAAAGCCTCTCCAAAGGATGATTATCCGTTACCCAATATTGGCATGATCGTGGACAACACAACCAGTCATGCTCTCAAGTCATTCGTCGATGGGTTTGTCGGATACAACCAAATCAAAATGCACCCAGATCACCAAGAAAAAATCGTGTTCATCACACCATGGGGAACCTTTTGCTACACTGTTATGCCATTTGGTCTCAAGAATGCTAGGGCTACCTACCAGAGGACTTCCATAAATATCTTGCACGATGTGATTCATAAAGAGGTCGAGGTCTATGTGGATGATATGATTATCAAATCCCAAAACTAGAGAAGTTCATGTTCCATCTCTGGAAAAGTTCTTCGAATGCTGCGACCGTATCAGATGAGACTCAATCCACAGAAATATATCTTCGGAATTACAAAGGGAAAACTCTTAAGATTCATGGTCAGTGAGAAGGGGATAGAAGTAGATACTGCCAAGTTGAAAGCCATACTCAAAATGCCACCTCCCTGAATGGAGAAAGAAGTCCATGGCTTCCTTGGGAAATTATAATACATCAGCCGGTTCATCAGCCAGCTAACGTCCATCTACGAACCTATTTTCAAACTCATTCTAAAGGATTCCACCAAGGTTTGGAATGACGCCTGCCAAGAAGCCATTGACCGAATCAAATAATATTTGACCCAACCTCCGGTACTCATGCCACCACAGCCTAGTCTCCTATTTCTCTTATACCTAACCATAACCGACACTGTAGCTGGGGCTTTGCTATCCCAATACCTTGAAGAATCCCGCAAAGAAAGAGTCATCTATTATGCCAGTTAGAAATTGATCGAATACGAAGTCAACTACACTGCTTTAGAAAAGGCATGTGCCGCGCTTGTTTGGGTCACCCAAAAGTTACGACACTACATGCTCGCCTTCCCCATCAAACTTATATCCCGAATGGACCCCCTCAAGTACCTTCTTGAGAAACCCACTTTATCCAGCTGAATGGACCGATGGTTGATGCTCCTAGACGAGTTTGATATCATGTACGTCATGAAAAAAGCCATGAAAGGAAGAGCCATCTCTGACTACCTCGCTGACTAGCCCATGGAAGAAGCTGATGTTTGTATCTCTGAATTCACAGATAAAATCATCCTTTGCGCCGCTCAAGAAAACCTTCGATGGCAGATGTTCTTTGACGGCGCTGCCAATAAAAAGGGATATGGCATTGGGATACTTCTAATCGCCCCAGATGACTCCCACACTCCCATCGTTATCAAATTAGATTTGACTTGCAACAATAACATGACTGAATACGAGGCGTGTACGGTAGGCCTCAAGATCTCTCTCAAGAAAGGTATTCAATGCCTAGATATCTACGGGGATTCTGCCCCCATCATCGGTCAAGTGCTCAGAAAATGGAAAGTGAAGGACGAGAAACTCCAACCCTTCCATGCTCACTTAGAAGAACTAGCCTCCCAATTCCAAGATATCACCTTCCTCTACCTACCTGGAGTAAAGAATAACCTAATCGATGCCCTTGATACCTTAGCCTCCATGGTCGACATACCCAAAGGAATAACAATGGCCCATTCCTAGTTCAAAAGCAAAATAAACCAACCCACTGCTACCATAATGAGCTCATCACCAAAGAAGATCCTGATCTAGCCAATTGCTGGTATTATGATATTTGGCACCTCATCAAGAATGGTAGGTATCCCAAAGGTTCCAACAAGAAAGACCGAGAAACTCTCCAAAGACTGGTCACCCAGTACATCATCTGTCACAAAGCACTACTCAAAAGAAACTTCGATGCAACCCATCTACACTGCATCGCAGGGGCTAACATTGAAGAGATAATGTAGAAAATCTACAACAGGGAATACGGGCCCTATATGAACGGTTACATGCTTGCCAATAAAATCATCCAACAAGGCTACTACTGGACCACCATGGTCCAGGATTACACCGCCTATGTCCGGAGATGCCTCAAATGCTAATAGTTTTCTAACCTTCAACACCTGCCTTCGCAATAATTATACAACTTGACTTCTCCTTAGCCATTCTCCACCTGGGGCATCGATATCATAGGGAAGGTTACACCCAAGGCTTCTAACGGGCATACATTAATCCTAGTTGCCATTGATTACTTCACCAAATGGGTTGAAGCTGAGTCATACGCAATTCTGAACGCCAAGAAAGTGGCCAAATTCATTAGAAAGAACATCATCTGTCGATATTGGGTCCCGCATGAACTAGTGTCAGACAATGTGCTGCACTTCGAGGTAGAAGTCATTGAAGTTGTCAACGAGTATGGGATTCAGAGGAGCAAATCTTCTCCCAACCGAACTCAGATAAATGGTGCAGTCAAAGCCGACAATAAAAACCTCAAAACCATCATCAGTAAGATGACCACAAGCTATCGAGATTGGGACGACTGAATCCCTTACACCCTCTAGGGCTACCGAACCTCGATCTAAACTTCTACTGGGGCAACCCCTTACTCTCTGGTCTACAACATAGAAGTAGTCCTACCCGTTGAGCTAGATATCCCTTCACTTTGCGTCATGCTCAAAAGTTAAGTCAGTGAGGAGGACTAGCATAAAAGCCGTCTCAATGAGCTGTCACTCTTAGATGAAAGGAGATTAAAAGCATTGTATTATATACAAGGGTATCATCACCGAATAGAGCATTCATTCAATAAGAGAGTCAAGGACTATGGTGTCCGAGAAGGGAATGTAGCCCTTAAGGACATCATATAACCCACTTGGGACCCCAAAGGGAAGTTCAAGCCCAATTGGAGTGGCCCCTACATTGTAAAAAAGATCTTATCAGGAGGTGTCGCTGTGCTCATCGACCTTGATGGAGAAGAGATGGCTCGTCCAGTCAACATCGACCATCTCAAGAAATTCTACCCCTATTCTGAAATCTCAGCGCGCTGCGACTCTTCTCATCTCTCTTCTATTCTAAAAGAAAATTCTTCATTTCCCTCAACCCAAAACTACGTGGGCCTGATCCGCTACAAAAACCATTTTCCTTCAGAAAAATTAAAACTTTTCAAAAAAATCCCAGAGGTACGTAGGCATCTCATACATCTTACATGAGCACGAACCTTTATTTTTCATGAAAAAACTATTCTTTTCTTATCTCCGAGAACGACAGTTCACTCTAACATATACTTGAACAAAAGAATTATGCATGCCTTAGCGATCGGTATAGATAATTCAAAATAAAAGTGCATTAAAGGCACAGTTGGATGATCAAAAACTTGTTTATTTCACTAATAAGATATTACAGTATAATTACACAAGAAAAGGGATGGGTAACTACCCCCTACCTTCCTAAAAGCTAAATAAACTTTCGAAGTTATTTCCTACTACAAAAACAAACTCCCCAAGAGTCCTACCCACAGCTACCAGAGGATCCTGCTCCATTATCATCTATATCCTAGGGTCTCCAAGCTTCCTCTGCATGAATAGAGTGTTGCATAGGCTCCATAGACTGATAATCTCAAACCAGCCTCGGAAAAACCACAACACCTCCCTCCATGGTATCGAATAAGACAAACCACCTTTGTTCAGTCTCCACTACCAACATCTTGCTAACTACTGTTCTCCACAACCACTTCATATAATCCCCAGGGATGTTCTAGACTCTCCCAATAGACTGAGAAGGACGGGTCGACGGGCGCCAACTGTCCCACAAAGAGCCAAGCCCCATGCGCAGAAGCTCTGTCAGATCTTCTATCGGAAAGAAATCTAGTGTTCGAGGTGGCACGACCTGCTCCCAGTTGAATTGGCGTAGAAGACACCAAGGGAAATAAAAAGTGGTTTGTCTGAGTCCAACCAGCCGAACGTACGGGTATTCCCCCAGTTCCAGAATAGGCAGCAGCTATCCTCACCAAGGCACTGACCAGTGCAGATTTGGAGCCCCATGGTCCACAAACCAATTCTCCTAGCTCTCAATATCAAGGCCAACACTGATGAAATGGCGCGAAAAGAAGTTGGACACAGACGACAAAGGATAGTCCGGAGGAGTCACCAAGAAAAATCTTTCAGACAACCACATGAACAATAATACAGGGCTACCCCTCAAAAAGTCAGAACGGCCTTCTTGCCAGGCATCCAAGCCATTCAAAGTCTTCGCCAATATCACCGCCGCAGGATTGCGATGGTATGACATCCATGAAGTAATGGCTGTAAGTTGTGGGTCCATCAGCAGTTCCCTAGTCACCAATAGCAATTTCAAAACCAAGCCCAGAATGACAGCTCTGGCATAGCCATCATCACCAACCTCCTACAAACACACAGACCGTAGCACCACCGAAAGGGAAATCATTCCTCTAATAACTAAAGGTCTGCCCACCGAGGGCGAGACATGGAGAAGTTCAGCCAACAGCTCCCGAGGAGACCGAGAAAACTCAGGCATAGCAGCCTTCACACAAGGGTTTACTCCTAACATGGCAAAAAACTCCTCATAAGTCTGACAGACTTCTTCCAAGCCAAAGAGGAATACATGGTCTTCAGGATACCAAAATTGTACCACTGCCATCAGCATGTTCCACTCTCTGGGCCGATTACGCCATAAAGAGACTCGACGCATGTTGAAAGCATCGTAATCGGCGTTATAGGAGCACATCGCTTCCAAAGTCTCGAGGTAGTTGGAAAACTCAACACTACCAGGGAGAGCCATCTCACATAATGAGAAAATAAGAATGTGAAGGTGTGATGAAAACACTCCACCCTTACCCCTTTTTATACTTGAAAAAACCCTCACAAAAGACACAACCCTTGCACAAATCGGAGGGAACCCTGCCCCACAAGGTACCAAAAGCTGAGGAGGGTTCCAATCAAGGCCTTGGATTGATTATATTGGACTGACCTGCCGATAGGCAGGACAAGGGGCTTGCCGATCGGCAACCTCCTGTTTTAGAAATTTCCCTTTTCCTTTTTTGTCAAAATAAGAAAACTCAATAAAAATAAATTGATATTCTTAACAGAATTTCAAACTCCCCTTCCATCTTTATATAATTTTTCATTTTCAATAAAAAAAATTCTTCAAATTCTAAAAATATATCTTTTTACGGTCTCAGCAGCAAAGTAAAAAGCGTATATGCATTCATTCATTCATTACTAACAGAAGACAATAAAAAACTCCATTGCATTGCATAGATATTTTTCTGTGTAACATCACTTTTGCAGGAATCCAAGAAAAATAGAAAAACAATGGGACTTAGCCCAAACCCACATTCCCTCTCTCTCTCACCTGCCATTCCCTCTCTAAGAGCTTCCATCCCTGCGACGCGCTCTCTTTCCCCTGTGATGAGATGACCCACCACCACTACCTGAACCAGACTCCTCCTCGGATGAGGTAAATAACACCAAGTAAGAAGGAATCAGAACCGCATCCTGAATATGGGCAGTCACCAAAGATATCCAGTCCCTAATGTCCCTTAGCGAAGTGGTGGACACCCGAACTTGTTGTAAGAAAAGGCAGAATCAGTATCAAATAAAGAAGATCAAAAGAAACCAAAAGGAGAAGAACAGAAAGGTATATCACAGGACGAAGGACCTCCTCTGTCAAGCCCAACTCCTCCAGGTCCATCGCATGAGGACGATGCAACATAGGCACCATCCCTCCATCAGCCCACCGAATGTTGTAGAAAGGGGTATGCAACTGCACAAAGGGAACCTCTGAAGTCGCCACCGCAACAGATGTCGACGGACCACCACCATTGTCGGAAGACCACACTGGCCGACCTGAACCCGCATGAGGGAAAGGCAACGCATCATATATGCTAGGCGCCATCATCCAACTCGTCACTAAGTACATATAATCATACGGCATAGTTGTTTCGATGTACAATAAATAGGACTCACCAATCATTGCCACAATCCTCGTATCCTCTGGAAACATTCGCTCTCACCTCATAGACATAGGGGGCCTCGTAACTGGCACCACCACCTCCTCCTCGGCAATCTGTCCGACCACCCTCTCCCAAAGATACTAGGAGTGTCCAAACTCATGCACCAGCAAACACCTCATATGCGCATTCACCCCAGTCGACCCCGTGTCCTGAACAGCCGTTCTCCAAGGGTAAAAAGTCACCTGAGAAATCCCCAGCAGATATAAGTCAATATGTAATCAGAGAACACAAAGACCAAGACTGAAGAGGTAAAAGGTCTTACCCTATTACTGGTCAAACCATTCAAGACTTGACGCACCGCTTGTAGAGAAAGAGACTTCCTCGACTGTTGATTATCCTTCCACCACCGGTACAACTGACAAAAGTCTCGAATGGTCTCATCCTTCAAAGCAATCAGATGGGTATTACACCCAATCACCTCATAGAACCACGCCTGCCAAAGACAAGAATCTGTGATAAAAAAGAGACGAACAAGAAAAATGTGAATGAATGAAAGGAAAATGCGTAAACTAAAAAATACCTCAAGAAGATACATGGCTCTAGTAAAAGTCTGCCCGCAGTACCGGCTAAATGCATCCATTGAAAAACAAAGGGTTGCCAAAGTAAGGCTCCCCCAATCATAGATAGGGGTGTTCAAAAACATCCTCAAGTATGGAAAAAACCACAATTGGACAACGTCGCCGTTCGAAGCCACCAAAAATCCCCCCAACACCAGCAAAATAAACAACCGGGCCATCTGCCTCACCTTCAGCTCATCCTCCACATCAATCAACCTACTCAGCAAAACATCCCTTAGCAGAGATAAACGGATAGAGTCCCCAGATACTATCCTCCCCACGTCAACTAGCACCGCCTACACCGACTTCGGCCTCACCCACAAAGAACGATTCACCTCTATCTTCTCACCATCACAATCTAGCCCTAGTAGCTTCTTCACATCTATGGGAGTCACAGTCATCTCCCCAAAGCCAAAATGGAAGGTGTGGGTAGTTTCCCACCACCTCTCCCCCAGAGCGCATAAGGTCGCCGTCGAACGAGGTGTCTCATCCAGTACAGACGCCAGCCTCCCAAAGCCTGCTGATGATACTACCCAATGCACCACAAGTGGAAGGTGCTCCCAGGCATCCTTAAGCCTTGTTGTCCCGCAGGCACGCATAGTCGACAAAGAAACATCAGACTGTCAAAGAAAAACCTTATCAAAATCCAAGGAAAAAAGGAAATCACAAAAAGAGAATGCCAAAATTCATTATGTACTTACATAACCACCAGGGTTCGCCACCCTAGAAGAGAGATGACACGATGGCTCCAGCAGTAAAGTCCGCTCATCTGCGACCGACTCAAATGAATCAAAAGAGCTCTCACTCCCCAACGCAAGAGGCGCCCTCTCCCTCCACTCCATATTCCCCCAGTCATCAACAGCTAACCACTCCCTGTGTGTCGCAGTGCTCACAAAAGAAGCCATTTTTTAGGCTTCATAATGATAAGACGATTCGCAGAAGAAAATCACAGAGAGAGAGAAGGCAAGAAGCTGTGAAAAATGAGGGGAACCCGCCCCTTTTTTATAGGAAGCCAAGGGTCATGCCGATCGGCACTGCACCCCCACCTACCGATTGGCACTGACCTTTGACCTTATCGAGGCAGTCCAAAAGTTCATGTCACTGTCGAATGGCACCCTCCAACCCAAACCCACTGGTACCCCCCTTAAATTTTAGTACAAAACTCCCAGAAAATACCAGAAAACCCTGAAAAATACTCAGAAAATTCCTAAAAATCCCGGGAAAGATGTAGAACATTTTCTCCTAAAAAAATTATTTTCTCTCATGCCCCCTTAAGTTGAACCCCTAATTCCCCAACAAAACCCTCAAAAATCCAAGTGGATCTCTCCCTGGAAACGTCCCTAGAGGACCCCTAAAGTATCCCAAACTTCAAGTTATCTCCTATCCCCCAGTGGGATCCTCAAAAACCATTACGACAAAGGTCTCAAATTTCCCCGAGAAAAACATCCAAAGCCCTAGATCACCTAATCGCTTCCTAATAGAATTCACAGATATTCCTCGCAAAGTCTCCAGAAGATACGAGAGTTTCCCCAGCAATCAGCTCCCCACCTCAAATCAAAATCACGAGGTAATTTCCCCGTCAGAGTTCCCCAAGGTCATCTCAATTTAAGCCCTCAGAAATGGCTTCGACCCGCAGAATTGGTCATCTCAATTTAAGCCCTCGGAATTGGCTTCGACTCGCAGAATTGGTCATCTCAATTGAAGCCCTCAGAATTGGCTTCGACCAACAGAATTGGTCATCTCAATTTAAGCCCTCAGAATTGACTTCGACCCGTAGAATTGGTCATCTCAATTTAAGACCTCAGAATTGGCTTCGACCAGTAAAATTAGTCATCTCAATTTCATCCCTCAGAATTGACTTCGACCCGTAGAATTGGCCATCTCAATTTAAGCCCTCGGAATTGGCTTCAACCCGCAGAATTGGTCATCTCAATTTAAGCCCTCAGAATTGACTTCAACCCGCAGAATTGGTCATCTCAATTTAAGCCCTCAGAATTGGTTTTGACCCACAGAATTTGTCATCTCAATTTAAGCCCTCAGAATTCGATTCGACCCACAGAATTGGTCATCTCAATTTAAGACCTCAGAATTGGCTCGACCCGTAGAATTGGTCATCTCAATTTAAGACCCTCAAAATTGGCTTCGACCCATAGAATTGGTCATCTCAATTTAAGCCCTCGGAATTGGCTTAGACCCACAGAATTGGCCATCTCAATTTAATTCCTCAGAATTGGCTTCGACCCACAGAATTGGTAATCACAACCTAAGCCCTTAGAATTGACTTCGACTCGCAGAATTGGTCATCCCCAGGATTGCTTTAGGTTCTCAGAATTGACCTCAATATTTGGTCAACACTTCCTTTGGACCATCCCCAGTATGCCCCTTAGGTCCCTAGAGTTGGCCTTGACCCTCTGAATCGGTAATCCTCATTCCTTAGGTCCTCAAAATCGATCTCAACCCTCTGAATTGGTCATCCACATTTTCTTAGGTCCGCAGAATCGACCTCTTTAAAAGGCATCATACGGTGTCTATTCAATAGATATCGTTTGTTCCAAACTCACCCATTTAGGGGCTTTGTAGACACCCCATTCTAGCACCCCCTGCATCACTACGAACCTAGGTCATACCCCGAGTACTGACCTAGAGGCCATCGGGCACTCCCAGGCTCCGTTTGACCAAAATTCAAAATCTTCAGCTCGACTGAGACTGAAAAATCTTCAATGGTCACTGAAACCCCTTTCTAATGGTCTGCCCCGTGGGCGATGATAAGCACCCAAAACTGTACATTTTAAACCCCAAATAGATGTACTTTAGTTGCTAATTCTCGACAATATGGGTCTTATGTGCTTAAATGTTAATTATGCAGGCTTAATTGTGCGTTGCGGAGTTCAAGCGTTTAAATCAAAGTAATTGCGCATAAATGGAGCTAAATTCCCTCTCCCGTACCCTAACCCGAGCCTAAATCTAGCCCAAACTTACCCCAAGCCTGTGTGTGTGTTTTTTGTGTCATTTTATTATTTTTTAGATTTTTAGTTTGAGTCATTTCTATTTTTAGATTTTATTTTAAATTTATTTAGTATTTTCTAAGTTTTATTTTCTATTTTTCTTAGTTTTATTAGGATTATTTTTAGGAGTTTATTTTTAGTTTATAAGATTTTATATTTTATATTTAGGACTTTAGTTTTAATTTAGATTTTAAGTTTTTTATTTCTTTTATTTTATTTTAGTTTTTATATAGCTTAGGATTTTATTTTTTTTTGTTTTAATATTTATATTATTTTTAGTTTGTTTTATTTTTAATTAGATTTTATTTTTTATTTTATTTTTATTTTTATATTTTGAGTCTTGGTTTCTATTAAGGGTCACACACATACACCACACACAACCCACTTCTCCTACCCCTCCCTAACCCTCACCCTACTTTTCCTACACTCACCCACACACAAACCCTCCCTACTTCATCTTCTCCACCTACACACCATTTCTCTCCCCTCTAAACCACCATAACCACACTCGCCCTCTCTTTTCCTCCAGCCACACCAAACTGTTAACCCCCTTAGCCCCTATCCACCTCATGACCAAACCCAGAGTCGAACCTCCGAACCCGACAACCTAAAAACCCGATCGCCGACCTGCTTCGGTGAGGTCCGACCACCAGCCCTTATTCGATCCCCGTCGCCGGCGCAACCTTTCCGATCCACCGGCGTCCAACCACCTAGCGACATACCTCCACCCCCCCCCCCCCCCCTTCAACCTCGCTGCGGCCCCTCTCTCTCTCTCCCCTCAATCCGGCAACGTCACCATCGACTAGCTCGGTCACTTACCAGCTCCGGCGCCGCCCTTGTTCAGCTCAAGCGACGCTGCTCACCCCGTCCCATTCTCGATCCAACCCGAGGACGGAACCTTCAACCCGTCGGCAACACAATCGATCCGTGTCAAACCCGGATTCAAACCCATCACCCAACTCACCCTTCTCCAAACCCACCTCACCAAAAACCATTTATCCAAGGCCAAAAATGTGACCTGCTTAAAGCCAAAAGCCAACAAAATCAAAGACAAAAATTCAAATGCCACATGTGTTAAATGAACCCACTTAACCCTTTTTCTCAATTTTACCCCCAACAACCTCCTTTACCCAATACCCAAAATTACCCCTCACCATATCAGATTTGTTATTCCCTCACCCCTCATCCACATGACACACCCAAACCACATGCACACTTAAACCAATTACCCAAATTAACCCCCCTGCTCCATGCCTTGTATAAAAAGAAGAGCAAGACCCCATTTACAAAGGATCTCCAAATTAGTTTTAAGCTGTGATAAAATTCTCTCCACCCCTCTATGTTGAGTATTTGCATTTTTATCAAATACCTCAATATAGAGGTGTGTAGTGAAAATTATCTTTAGGATAAATTTCACCCCACCCATCTATAATGAATCTTGGCATTTTTATCCATTAATTCATTATAGATTGATGTAGTTGAATTTATCCCTTATGGGAGGTAAATTCTAATCCATTCCTTTATGTTGAGATTTTTTATTTTTAGCAATTATCTCAATATAAATTAATGATCTAGAATTTATTTCTTTGGGTGAATTCTAATGTACAATTTTAGCATTTTAGGATTTGCATTTTTAGCAAATCTCTTTTATTATTTAATTGTCCATTATTATTTCATCCACTATCCTTTTTATTTTTATTTTGTAATTTTTAGTTTAGATTCAATAAATATATGAGTGGGGAATTGTAATTGAGAGATTGATGATGTAATTGAAGATTTCATGTCAATTCAAGGCTTAAATGGGTTTGATCTATTCCTCTCTTCTACTTTTATTTTAATCCTCACATGGTTTCAATTGTTTATCTTATATTTTTGGATGATGATTATTGAGGACTAATATCCCATTAATGGGATGAAATTTTGAAGCCCTCATGAATCCAATTTAGTTAGTTTACTTTTTAGCACAATTTTATTTACCTCGTTTTTTTATTAGCTTTTACATCTTAGTAGTACTTTAAAAATTAGTATATAGTTAGTTAATTAATATTCCCTTGAAAAATCCATTAAAAATAGAAAAAGTAAAAATAGAAAAATATAATAAAATGCAAATGAATCTATATATATGTCCTCACTAATTTTGTGTTTCAACCTTAGATTTGGATTGACTCCCTTACTTACCCTCTACACTAGTTTTGTTATAATTTTGTAGGTTCAAGGGAATTTTTGATAGAAAGAAGTTGCAATAACGACACAAAAATCTACATTAGAGGCAATTTTTCAATTTATCAAATGGCGTCGTTGCCATTCTTGGGATTGTGAAGCTCGGAGCGGATTTCAACTTGTAGTTCATTTGTTTTTTTTTGCACTTTATTAATTTTTATCATTTTTATATTTTTAGAAGGCTTGTATTTAGGATTGTTTTATCATTGCTTGTATTACGGTGCATAGGACACCATTTATTTTCCATTTAAAATTATAATAATCGAAGACAAGCGTGATAGGGAAACCGGACAAGGTAGAGAGAGGGCGTCAAAAGGCAAGGATTTAGAAGCCTCTCTACCTTGGGTCGGTAGGACTCCCAGGGACGACTGAGATAGGCGTAATCATCCCCCGGTCGACTCAAATTTTTTGACACCCCACGGCGTAAAAACCGTGGGAGGTACATTTCTTACACACTCGCGCCTCTCCTGTTAGCGAGTCCATTTTTGTGTGCTCTTGTGTGCTCTTATTTGATTTTATTCTTGCATTTATTTTCGAATGGTGTGATGAATTAAATTGCTAAGACCTACACCCGGTCACTCACGAGAAGGGATTTCATCACCCGACCCACTCGGTTATCATTGTGTGCTACCATAGCCATCATTAAATTTAAAATCAATCAACTAGGTAGCCCACTAGGAGAATATTTTGCAAAGGCGATCACTCATATTTCCTTGATTTTTATCGCCCACGGACTTAATTAAAATTTGACTACCCTTTCACTTAATCTAAAGATAACAATTGACTATGTGCTAGTTAGGATTTATCCTTGACTTGTGTCGGTGTCCAATTCCATTTTTCGGTGGTCGATTTTAGTTAGTCCGTACAAATTCACAGAGTCCATATTTTTTCCCCACCTTTTCTTCCAAAAAAATCCAAAAATATTTTCTTTCATTTTTATAACAAACAATCAAAAAAATATTTTCTTTCTTTCATTTTACAAAAATCCAAAAATATTTTCTTTCTTTCCTTTTAAAAAAAATCCAAAAATATTTTCTTTCTCCCATTTTTCGAAAAATTCAAAAATATTTTCTTCTCTTTTGAAAAAATTAAAAACTCCAAAAAAAAGTATATATATTTCCATCCACATGTCCGAAGAACGTCCTTTACGGGACTACTTTGGTCATTTTTCATTGACACGTGACACGTGTGAGAGTGATCATGAGCCGTCTCTTTATGATATTCTTAGTCGTTTCACCTCTCTCACGAGTACCGTTGGTACTCTTGACCCATCCATGCATGCACCACCTATTCCATCACCCTCGGTGTCAAGTGTTACCGTGCCTCCTCCTTTGTTGTGCACCCACTGTTATTATGCCTATCACATGTCCCATGAGTGCCCATACTCTTCATATCCCTACGCACCCACCATAGAACATGTATATCCATATGGCACTATTTCGGAACCCACCTTGGCCCATTATCCCGCTATACCTAATCCCGAGTTGTGTGAGTACCCCAGTTATTCGTGGAGGCCTGATCACCCTTCCATGCAATACAAATCCCAACCCGATGTTATGGATCCTCCCACGTTCCAACAGTCGTCATGGCAACCTTGTGCACCTGTTCACGATCAGTTCCCTCACTACGCACCCCATGAGTATCAACCATTTTTCCATCACGAAAGCAATCCTTTCGTGTATGATGTACTTGGCCCCACTCCACCCACTTCATTTGAGTATTCTCCATATAGTCATGATCATAGCGAATTATGTCCACCTCACCCACCGCCATCACCCATCATTCCACCAACACCTTCATCCACATCCGCTCTCGAAACCCTCTTGCAAAAATTCATACCTGAGCAAAAGCAGGCCATTCAAACTCAAGCTCTCCAAAGGCTTGAACAAAGGTTAAATGAATTGGAGTGTGTGAGAGAGTCGGATATTCCCATGGCCCCACCCATCGTTGCCACTGACTGTGACGAAGATGTGTCCTCTTGTGACACAGATTCCGAGTGTGACCAACCCTATTATCCCATTGAGAATATCAAAGTTGAGACCATCCCATGGTCCGGGTCCCAAGTCGACAATTGTGTTGACGTACCTTTCATTAGTGAGCCTGATCAATTCCCACCATATCCATATGAACCCCACCTTGCGGTTCCTATTCCCACTCACACTCCCGTCATATCCAAAAATAAGCCCGAGTCTACACCTATCGAGTTTCACCCTTGTGTTCCCGAGGAACCTATTTATCCTAGGTTATCTCCGGCTACGAGTGCTCACTATTTTTTTGAGATAGACTCCGTGATAGTTCCTAACTATCCGTATATGGATGATGTTCATCCATGCATGGCTCCCGTTGAGCCCGATATTTTTAGTGATTCTTCTATCTCCGATCTTGGTGCCTCGTTTTACCCATCCACCACAATCACCAATGATACCTTTTTGGAGAAGTTGACAACTCCGTCTTTAGAAACCATACTCCCTTGTGACTATTCCTTTACTCCTCCCAATGAGTGTGAGTCTCCCACTAGTGAGTTGGATCATCTTCCTCCACCGTTTATCCCACCCGACCCACCCATTGTCCTTTCCACCCCACCACCTAGTTAGGATCTTGATTTTGCACATTTTCAGTTTCCAACTACATTTTTAGATCCTCACCTAAAACCATCCCCCACCCACGAAAGTATTTATGGTGATACCCTCCACTCCCGTGATGCCGAGCTTGTTCCTCCATGCCCGCCACTCTCTTGTGGTGTTGATTTTTCTCAACAGCTCCCTGGCGTGTCATGGCGCGACCACTATCATCTCCCATTCATAAAACGGTCTTGTGATTTTTATGAGGCCCGCCCCATTCCAGTTACCACGCCATATTGTCTTACTCACCAATTAGAGCACCATGCTTATAGGGCCCTAGTTGCCCTCACCTTCCAGCTCAATAAGGCCCGTGATCGATACCTATTAGTTACCCTCACCTTCCAGCTCAATAAGGCCCGTGACCGATACCTGTTTACCCTAATACCCACCCGCCCATGGTCCACCAATGCTTTGCATCGCGTGATGCATTTTGCTATACAAGTGCATTGAACCCTATAGCCCTGATCCAGCAAGACTGACGCTTCAGTCTTGTTTGGGGGTGATTCTCATCACCCCAATTTTTCTGCCACCCTGCGCCATCATAGTTCTTATCTTTAGGGTGAGAATGATTCGGTTTGGCTGAAGACATTAAACTTAGCGCTACCGGGAGGCAACCCGCATTTTTTGTACTTGTCTCATCCTGTTTGGGGGTGGTGTTTCACATCACCCTATGCTTTATCATGTTATAGACGTGTACACATTTTTTCTTCTGATTTCTTATTCAGGTTTATTCTTGGCTTCACATGTCCACTTCATTAGCGGTTCATTCTGGTAATCTCTTTCCTACCTTATGCTCTCAATTTTAAAAATCATTTTACCTAACATCGAGGACGATGTTCCTTTTTGTTTGGGGTGGGGAATTTTATCAAAATCGTACCTCTTTTGAAAAATTTTGATTTTTGAACCTGATTTTTAAAATTTTCTGCAGTTTCTTTCATCTCACTCATTGATGTGAATTTTCAATCATCCATCTTTCAAAAGTCTAGGAATCAAGCTAGAGAATATTTTTTATAAATAGCTTATGTAATACATAATAAGGCATGTTTCACCATGAATTCCTAGACGCGACAAAATTTGCGCACTTATCACGTCAATACGATTTAGAGTTGAGGAGTACTACAATTCTAAAGAGAACCTTAAGGATCATTAGTAGAGACTTTAGCCCGTGAGATTCGTGCCTTTCACCCTTTTAGAGAGTTTTACGCAATCTCCAAGTCACAAGTTGATTCAACTTCCTTTGGGTCCGCACTTAATTGTTGCATGATCTCATTATCTTTCATAAAATTTTGGCTTGATCACTGAGAATAACATCTTTTTCGAGTTGTAAGAAACACGTGTCTTGAAATTTGTCCCTATCACTAGGTTTTCATCCATACACTTACCACTTTTCCATTTTGCATCCATTTTTCACCCATACACTTCACTCATTACATTCCCATTTCATATATATTTCCCTCACCATCCATATATTTCCCCACACCCCTACCTATCACCTCCATTTATATCATCCATCATCATTTTGAAATAAAAGAGTGTGATTTCAAATGTAAATGTCTTCATTGTTGATTTAAAAAGAGAGAGAAAAACAAAAAAAAAAGAAAAATAGCAAATTATACAAAAAGAAAAAGAAAAAAAAAAAAGAGCTTTTTAGATAGGAAAATTCTAGAGAGAGAATTGTAGAGAAAATTATCATTTGTAAATAATTTTATTTTATTTTTTTTAGATATTTGTGATAAATTAATTGTTGAGTGATTCAAATGAGTGTTTACATGTAATTGAATATTGTGGAAAGCTCATTTTCAATGGATGTTGCTCAATTTCAATGGAGGATTAGAGTCCAATTTTGCAAATCAAGGAGACTTGTTTGAAGATTTGTCCTCTTACCCTTCTATTTTATTTTTTTATGCCTTTGATTATTAATTTGTCATATTTTATACTATATTAGGCTAAAACCCCTTTCAAGGGGTGGGGTAAAACCCTTATTTGATGTTATTTTATTTTTATTAGTTTAATTACTTGAAAAGTCCCTTTGAATGTTAATTTTGATCCCTCACCCTTAAATTTACGCCTCGAGAGAGGGTAAATGATTTTCGAGAAAAAATCAAAATTCTAGTTATAATACCCATTTTAGATTCGAACTAGAGATAGGGGTTTCTTAATTGGGGTAATATAACTTGAATTTTAACTATAAATTTATTTTATAAGATTTACATAATATCTAATTGATCGATCCTAGTGGGTGATTAATTAAAAGGAGTGTAGATCTATTTTTCTAGAGTTGTGGGGTGTTAAACTTAATTTTCTAAAATATTACTATTAAAATTACACTTGCAAAGAGAGTTGGTTTGTAATTTTGATATTAATTTGGGAGAATTCAAATAATTAAATTAATTAATTAGAATAACTAAAATTTGTGGTGTAATCCCACTCCTTAATTGTTCTCACAATTATTTACCTCACTTTATTATTTTAGTATTAAACTTTGTTTTCATTTTAGTCACTTTTTACTTAGTTGTTTAGATCTTTATTTTAGTTTAGTGTTATTTCATCATCACCTCACCCTATTGTTTTAATATTGAAAAAGCTAAAAAAATTAGAAAGTGAAAAAGCACAAAAAGAAAATAAAAAGTGAATTACAATTGAATTTGTCGCTAGCTTACCCCATTGAAAGTGGATTGATACCCTTACCTACCTCTACACTTGAGTTTAATATTATTTTGTAGGTAATTTTAGGTTTTGATTATAAGGAGCTTGTACAACAACGACAAATACACGCAAAAGTTCTTTCTATCAGGCGATTTTTACTTACGGTGCGGACGAACGACCCATTTTCCCTCGAAACTTATTCAAGAGCCCACCGAATGCTCCCGGGATATGTTTGACCAAAGTCAACTCTTTAGCTTGGCTGAGACTGAATGAGTCTTAAAAGGGCACTGAAACCCCTTTTCAACGGTCCACTCCAGGCCAAATTCTGGCTTACGGTACGGACGAACGATCCGTTTTACTCCAAAAGGTCATCGAAAGCATTCAGGCCCCGGTTGACCAAAGTCAACTCCCCAAAGTGGGTCAAACTCTTTGGAATTTATAAGTACATCTCATAACCTTTCCAACGGTCCACCTCGTGCATGATTTTGACTTACCATGTGGACGAACGATCCGTTTGCGTCCGACAATCCCCCCTCCAAAGGACCGACAAGCTTTTCCTAGCCGCATTTGTACCAAAGACAACTCCCAGACCCGGGGGCAGTCTAAAGGAATTTCGAAGGTCTCTGGATTACCTTTCCAGTGGTACACCTCGTGCGTGATTTGGATCAACGGATAGCATTTTATGACCATTTTTCCGAAAGAACCTGAACGATACTGCCAAACGGCAGGTTCAAAATCCTGCCTAAAGTAACCTACCGATTGGCAGGACCATACCTATGTCGATCGACAATACCCTGGGCCTATAAAAAAGAAGGGCCTGACCTCATTGTAAAAGGGATACAAGATCTGAGATCCATCATTCTCAGCGAACTCATAAAACCTCCCTCGAAGTCAGCGTGATTTCTACATCCACATCCCATTTCAACCCCCACTTTTCATCATCATCTTCATCAAACTTGGTGAATTAAATACCCTTCATCATCACCCAAGTGCAAGGGCTGATCTCCAACATTCAAGATCAAGCTCAAGATCTTCAAGAAGGTCTAACTTTCTCAAATTCACTTAAATTCGCATTAACCTGTTTTATCACTTAGCACTTTTATTCTCTCTATCTCACATATCCTAATACACTTTTTTTATTTTAGTATTATTGCACATCTCTTATTTTTCATGTAAATAAAACCCCCAAAAAAAAGAAAAAGAGGGTTTTCTCATAAATTCCAACGGGAATTCTCACACTTTTCTCACAACTAAAACATCCTTTTACACGCACACACACATAAGAGAAGTCCCCGATTGGAATTATGGGATAAACCCCACCCTTCGTTTTGCATGTGAACTACGTGGACTTTGATGCCTCTATAGGCTACGTAGGCGTCTCGGGGTAAAACCCGAGACTTGAGTCCTATTTTTTCTAATTTTCTATTTTTATAACTCTTTAACTTAATTCTCTTAGATTCTATATATTTACATATACATATATTTTTTCTTAATGGCGTATTATTCCATACGCGTTATCGTTCCATTATAACGATCAATGCAAGGATAATCGCGTAAATTATATGTTCTAATATTACTTTTAGGAATATTCCTATGGATGACTCACTTTATCTCTTCCATAATACGAGTCGATGATTCCTATCTCCACTACATATACACATATACACATGCACACATATCACGGGGAAATAGAGGAAAATAACAATAATCCATGAGACATCGCAAGGGCGGAATGGGTGTCAAACACCTTTCCATTCCGTAACTTAGCCTTCGAACCCTACTCGAATAATTTTTGGTTTCGTATGTATCAGTATGTCTTTGAGGCTATCCTCCGGGATGACTCGACCTTCTTTTGTCTGTTTTGAGTAAAATTGACTGGTGACTCCATCTCTCTACATTTTTCACCTCACACATCGCCGACGACGGCCGAAGCGCTCCCGAGAGGGATACGCGGGACCAAGATCCTCTCACCATACCCTCTCTCTCTCTCTCTGCGAGGATAAGATGATAGGGGATGGCCGATGTTCGACGGGGATCGGGGATGGCCATACAAATTATAGTGGAAATAAAAGGTTTTTGCCCTGCGGGGATTTTTTCCTGGAATCTGTCTTTGTCATCTTATTCATCGCTTGATTTAATTTTGAGATTTGAATTGACACGTAGATGCATGCCTAGGGGATGATTTAATTGGTATTTGATTAGAGAAAATTTATACATCCAATTATATAAGTTTAAGTTGGAAATTGCGAATATATTTGAATCAATATCGCTCACGGTCTTTCAGAGAGTATCCTTCTGCGACCAATATATCCTTATTTTAAATGATTACCCCTGATTAATCTGATTTGTTTTTAAAAATCCAATGGCCATTGATAGACATTTAATTTTTTTCGTCGGGGAACAAGATACTAAACACCATGACTCCTAAACTGGGTCAGTTCTTCTTGCATATCATCAATCCATTAAGAGTCATTGAGGGCATCATTTACATTTTTTTGTTCTACTTGAGAAACAAAGAATGCAATGTTAACTAAATTTTGAAGTTGTGATCTTGTTCTCACTGGCTCTTCAAGATTATCGACAACTTTATCAAGGGGGTGGTCTTTAGAAACCTAGGTTGGTACAACAGGGTTTTCCTTAGCAGTGAATCAATTACATGGGGTAGTGGATTTGAAAACCATTTCCTAACTTATCTTCAATAATTGGCTCAGTGTTAACATTACCAGTGTTAGTGTCACTAACAACTACATTGATATATTCCATAAGAGATTTGGAATGAAATTTATGGACACGATATGCTCTACTATTTTAAGAATAACAGAAAATACCCTTATCACCTCTGGAGTTCAATTTTGAAAGGTGTTCCCGATCTTTAAAAATATAACAAACACTCCCAAAGGTTCTAAAATATTTTAAATTGGGTTTTTTGTTGTACCAAAGTTCGTATGAAGTTTATGTATCATTCTTCCTAAGGTAGGCATGATTAATAATATTGCACACTGCTTGGACTGCCTCAACCCTAAAGTATTTTCGCAAATCCTTAATATGTAACATCACCTGAGCTATTTCTTGGCTTGTACAATTTTTTCTATTAGCAATTCTATTTTTTTGTGTGATTTTAGGAGCACTAAACTCATACTAATACCCATTACCAAAATAATATTCCATAAAACCATTTTTCTTAAATTCGCCAATGTTGTCTCTATGAATTCATAATACTTGGTCATTCTTTCATTTTCAATTTTTAAAAGGATTTTGAGAAATTCTCTTAAAGTATACAATTTATTTTTCACAAAGGCTACCCAAGTAAAATGAGTGAAATCATCCACAATAACAAGGATATAGTTGTTACTACAAAGTCTAGCAGTATGATAAGGACCCATAAGGTCCATGTGGAGAAGTTACATGGGCTTTTAAGGCGTAATATCCTTAACTTTCTTTTGAGGGGCCTTACTTATTTTCATAACCTGGAAAGGGCCACAAATAATATTTTGAGAAAATTATATTTTTGGTAAACCTCTAACAAATTCTTGCGAGCTCAATCTGCTTAAGTTATTAAAATTAATATAACCCAATCGGTTATGTCAAAGATCCGAGTCATCTAATCTTGTTAACTTACAACACTCAGAACTGGGAACAACTATAGAATAATTATCTGGACTACTATTTCCAGTAAGGATACAGTTACCATCTTTATTTAAAATCTTACACTCGGTATTTAAAAACGTAATCGTATGATTAAAATCATAAAATTGAGATATACTGAGAAGATTGGTTTTTAAGCCTTTCACCAAGAGAATAAATTTGGAACTGGTAAATCCTATTTTTGAAGTGTCCCTTCACCAATGATCTGGGATGAGACTTCATTTCCAAACAAGACATTACCTCCTAAGAAGTTAGTCGTGTTTTTTGGTTTAGTCTCGTCCTCGATCATGTGTTTAGAAGACCCAGAGTCAAGGTACTAGCCAATAGAGGTGTGTTTTTCTTTCAAAGTAGTTATAATAATATTGCACCTAAGGAATCGCCCTTATTTCAAAATATTTTTGAGTCTTTGATTTAGAAAAGGACCGGCGTATTCGCCGTAATGTCTTTTTCTTGGTGCGAGATGTATTCCTATTTTTTCTTAAGTTAGAGTTTTTATTAGTTTTCTTGGGAAGAACATAAGTAGGACATCTCACTCTAAAATAGTTAAAGTTATTATACATATATGTATATAGACGTTTTTGAAAACATTAAGCAAGAGTATGTCCATAAACATCCTAGTATTTACAGTAAAGAGCTGAGGATGGCTTAACTGTGTTTTCTAAACCCATGAAAATCGGTTAGATTCTTTTTAAACACGAGATTTAACTGCAAAAAATTTCTTATTTTGTCCAAAGTCTCTTATGGGGGCACACATACTTAGATTTGTTGTCAGGATTCTACTTAGGATTACAAATAGTCTTTGTTTCTCATGAAATTTGTTGTTTTAAAATAGCTTTTTGAGAGATTTGAAAAGTTTAGCTTGTTGAGTTTGGAAAATTATTTGAGGATACAGACGCAATTTCAAATTTATTTGTATCATTAACTTCGATTACTTTGGGGTTTTTTGTCAAAACCAAAACTAGTTTTATCTTCGGCATTGATTTTGCTAGAGCTTATGATTTTTTCATAGTTTTTTGCATTAGTTTCAAAATGAAGATATTTCTTGAAAATGTTTGAAACTTTTTATTTAGATTCCTCTAGATCAACCAATGTGGATTTAAATATTTGTTTCAAAACACATTTTTCTCTCAGAGAGCTCAGTTATTTTAAACATAAAATCTTTGGTTTCTGTATCATGATCCACACACTGACTAGTGTAGTCCTCGATATTCTCCCTAATAGTTTTATTTAGGCTTTCCACACGTTCAGCCAAGTTCTTTACCATTTTCTCATGTTGAAAAGACAAGACTATGTGATAATTGATTAACTTCGCAACTTTCTAATATAGCACACTTATTTAATTTCAGCCCCTAATCATTCATCTAAGGTGCGTGTGTCAACCGATAAATAAATAAAGCATGTGACACAAAAAATATGCTGAGACACAGAATTCAGGAAAAAACCCCTTTCGGGTAAAACCTTTATTTCACTATGAATATACAAGCCGCAACTTACAATTACATAGAGAAATATGCAATGGATCAACGCGCAGCCAACCCACAAAGACACGCAGTCTTGAACTCAGCAAGAGAATACACGCAGCACCCTCCAAGGACTCGCAGCCCAAACAACGAAGGAAGAACCGCAGCTCTCCTCAATGACACGCAGCCATAAAACTTTGTAGAGACTTCCTCAGCAATGACACGCATCCCTCGGTTGCAAGGATCTCCCCACAAAGATGAACAGTAGCAAAGCTTGTGTTCTAGGGTTCCAAAAGATTGATAAAAGTAATTGGGATTTTTTGTGTGAATCAAAAAGATGTTTTGCACATCAAAAAGGTGAAGACTTAGAGTATTTAGGACTCTGAAAATCGTCTTTAAAAGTCTTAGAAAACAACTCCCGAAGTTGCCATTAAATAAGAAAACTTTGTTCCTAAAAAATCTCTAACAGATCTGGTCGAAATTATCCCAGGCGGATCGGTCCGATTTGACCGGATCGGTTCTTTTATTAAGAGGCGGATCGGTCCGGATGAGGTCGGATCGGTTCGGTTATTTCTGCTTCATCGGTTTGCATTCGATCCGGGGTCAACTGGACCTTGATCAAGGCGATCGGTCCGGGTAGAGGGCGGACCGGTCCGGTTTTCCCAGAAAAATAAAAACTTTAAAAAACCTCATTTTGCTTGAAAAAGCTTACTTCTTATTTTTATAAAAAACATTTTATAAAAATTTCCCAATACTAAATATGAACTTTAAGGAACGTAAAAACAAAATTTTACCAAGTTCATTCTTGCAGAGGCTATGATGTTGAAGATGCTTTGATATTCGGATTCGTTGATGTAGATGCGATCTTGAATTTCTTCAATGGTGTAACGGTGTATGACATACATATTGATAATGGAAAAAAATGTCCTTACAAATCTCCCCCTATGTCTATGTCGGTACATACATAAAAAATATCGGAATTATCAACTAATGACCTATACAAATCTACCCTCCCATGAACCCTAAAGATGGAAAGATACAAATGTTTAAATCTTTATCATTTGTTCTTCAATCTTCAACAATCATCAAATCTCAAAGCTTTTCTCATCAGGGTGTGCAACATATTGATCTTCAATCTTCATACCTACACACATGAGACAAAGCAAATACCACGTGACATATCGAGTTTGAAATGAGATATAAAAACATAAGCTACATCTCAAAAACTCCCCCAAAATTCAAACTCCCCCATAATATGATAATTCTTTCTCCCCCTTTTTATGATGTCCCCAAATAGACAAATGAGAAGAATGAATCAAATAGGCAAAATCGGGGTGTCACGGTACAAAAAAAACAGGGCATCAAATAATATGGTAAATGTGCTCTTGCAAGGAGATGCTCAAACAAATCTTCACAAACCAATTTTTATTTTTCAAATTTTTCATACAAAGATAGGAAACCAATATGAACAAATATGATACAAAAATCACACCATAGATTTAGACTTAAACAACCAAGTCATGGAAATGGAATGAATGGGTGCGAACATATTCGATAGATAAATCAACTCAATCAATCATATGTGCACGATGCATATGTGTACTCCTAACGAATGAACATCAAAAGTATCCTTATGTGAAAAGATTGTTGAATTTAGATGACATCGTCTTATGCAAATCAACAAATCAAAGTCAAATGATTTCCACACCAATAACGTCCAAAACTATATAGCGCATTTTCAAGAATTTCAAGGACGTGCAAACCCGTTATAATTCTCCAACCAAACTCCCTCATATATATATTCTTTTAGAGGTGTATAAACTAAATTCTCAAACTTTGGAGAATTGGTGCAAAAACCTAAATGGCCACTTTTTGGCATGAAAATCTTTTTATTGCCTTTCAATTTTTTTCGGGCTCTTTTAACCTCTTTGGACCTCGGATAATAAAATTCCTCATTTTTTTAGGTCCTTTTTAACGGTGGCTTAGTATTCGCAAAGGCAAAATGAACCTTTCGCAGCCCTTCCCCGTTTTAAAACAAAGCACAAAAACTCACAAAACGGTTTTTATATGCACAAATTTCCTTATCAAAATTTATCGCGCTTGGTTCATTTTAAGGACAGGATTGAAGTGAAAACACCCAACCAACATGTGATAAGACAAGCACAATAATCAAACAAATTCGTGCATGTGTGCAATAAAGGATAAAGTGAGTCAAACATGTAGGAAGTAACACTTAATTACATCTTAATGGCTCCAAACATTATAGAGCACAAGGATGAATTGACCTATTGTCTCAAAACACTATCAAATAGTCACATGAAAATAATGGAATGATGTTGTGACTCGGTCATCCAAAGTGTTCATCCATAAACGGTGCAACAAAAAAAATCTTTTTGTATTTTTCAAAAATTTTCAAAAAAATATATACAAAAAGTACATGTCACAATGCTAGCAAAAATATATCAAAAACATAACTAGCGTATGACAAACATGCAAACACAATCATCTATATGATATGGCAAGAGAAGAATCATGTGCAAGCAAACGGGAATCAACTTGTCTAAAATCTAGTTCCTCCAAAAGTGAATTCCTAACCCAAATGGATGAAACACGTCGACAAGGGGTTTTGGGAACCAACAAAATACTAGACTTCGAATTCCTAGGACCTCTTCCAAGATCAAAACAAAATCGCCTAAGGTGACCATTCCTACCACAATATGAGCATGTGTAAACGGGTGGGATGACACTGAAAGTGTGATCTTTTCTAGCGTCCTTGGAATTAGTTGACCCTCTAAAACAAATAATGGTTTTGGCTTTAGCATTAGAAGCATGAGAACACGATGATCCATTACCATCACTATCAAACCTACTTGAGTCTGTCAAATCATTTTTTAACTTCAAAATTTTTGACTCAAGCAAAGAATTAGACTCTTCCAAATTAAGGGACGCCTTCTTCAAATTATCAATTAAACTTAACAGTTTATCACGCTCCCCCTCAATTAAAACAAACTTATTCCTAAGAGTCTTTTCACGTGCCGTAAAATCATCGATTAATTTTTTATCCTCGACGGCACAAACGGGAACCCTAGAATTTTTTAAGTCCTCCAATTCCTTCTCTAAAACTAGAACTCTCTCATCACTCTTCTTTTTGGCAATTTTTAAAGAATCAAAATCAGTACACAAATTACCAAAGTGCTCACGATAAATATCACTTTGAGTTTGAAACTCTTGCAAATATTCAATCTTACTTTTAAAGAGAGAATTTTCTTTTTCCAAAACTTTAATTGTTTTGCAAAGTTTCAAATTCAAACTTTTTAATTTTTCAGCACGGTCGTGAAATTTTTCAAAAATAGGCTCCTCATTAAATGGGCGTTCCATTGAAAAATTGCGATTTTTCATAAAACTGATTTAAAAAAAATCAATATCACACAATTTTTGCGGAAAATAGGAATACGCGATAAATTTGCGCAACCTGCTCTGATACCAATTTGAAAAGACAAGACTATGTGATAATTGTTTAACTTCGCAACTTTCTAATATAGCACACTTATTTAATTTCAGCCCCTAATCATTCATCTAAGGTGCGTGTGTCAACCGATAAATAAATAAAGCATGTGACACAAAAAATATGCTGAGACACAGAATTCAGGAAAAAACCTCTTTCGGGTAAAACCTTTATTTCACTATGAATATACAAGCCGCAACTTACAATTACATAGAGAAATCTGCAATGGATCAACGCGTAGCCAACCCACAAAGACACGCAGTCTTGAACTCAGCAAGAGAATACACGCAACACCCTCCAAGGACTCGCAGCCCAAACAACGAAGGAAGAACCGCAGCTCTCCTCAATGACACGCAGCCATAAAACTTTGTAGAGACTCCCTCAGCAATGACACGCAGCCCTCGGTTGCAAAGATCTCCCCACAAAGATGAACAGTAGCAAAGCTTGTGTTCTAGGGTTCCAAAAGATTCACAAAAGTAATTGGGATTTTTTTTGTGAATCAAAAAGATGTTTTGCACATCAAAAAGGTGAAGACTTAGAGTATTTAGGACTCTGAAAATCGTCTTTAAAAGCCTTAGAAAACAACTCCACGAAGTTGCCATTAAATAAGAAAACTTTGTTCCTAAAAAATCTCTAACAGATCTGGCCGAAATTATCCCAGGCGGATCGGTCCGGCTTGGTGGCGGATCGGTCCGATTTGACCGGATCGGTTCTTTTATTAAGAGGCAGATCGGTCCGGATGAGGTCGGATCGGTTTGGTTATTTCTGCTTCATCGGTTTGCATTCGATCCGGGGTCTACTGGACCTTGAGCAAGGCGGATCGGTCCGGGTAGAGGGCGGACCGGTCCGGTTTTCCCAGAAAAATAAAAACTTTAAAAAACCTCATTTTGCTTGAAAAAACTTACTTCTTATTTTTATAAAAGAACATTTTATAAAAATTTCCCAATACTAAATATGAACTTTAAGGAACGTAAAAACAAAATTTTACCAAGTTCATTCTTGCAGAGGCTATGATGTTGAAGACGCTTTGATATTCGGATTCGTTGATGTAGATGCGATCTTGAATTTCTTCAACGGTGTAACGGCGTATGACATACATATTGATAATGGAAAAAAATGTCCTTACACATGTCTAAAACATTTCTTTAGATTTTTAGCATATAAGTCTTAAAAGTTAGGTAAATCAGCATCATTGGACTCACTAAGTGTAGTGTGTGATCTTAACAATTCATTTTGCAATTTTTGACTCACACACTCATTTAATTCATTAGATTGAGTATTACTTTGACTCACGAACCTACTTGACTCATTAGTAGTACTAACAATAATAGTATTTGATACACAATTAGTCACAAACATGCTAGCATGTTAAATTTCAATTACAAAATCAACAGGCAAGTATGCTTTATCATTAATATATATAATTTTAGCATAGAAAGATATGCAAGATTCACTAATTTTATATGGCCCTCTCTCATCATCATTCAAGTCACTTAAGTCATCCCAAGGTATGAACATATGGTCCTTAAGTGTGGTTTTTACTTTATACTTACACCTATTAGCATAATGACCCATATTTCCACATTTGCGACACTGAATGTTACTAAGCTTTTTCTTGGGCCTTTGAGTTTATTAACGTTATTTTGTCGGTCAAAATTTTGATCATGAGGTATTGAATCTTGAAAGTTCTAATAACCATTTCCCCTTATTTAGTAGCCGTAAAATTCCTACCCTGGATTATCTTTTTGAATTGTTTTGCTCATAAGAGCAATTTGGTTATAAATATCACAATCTTCACCTAACTCTATGTCAAAGTCTAGGATAGTTAAATTAGGGTTAGTCATTTAAAAGAAGAAGAATACATTTGAACCATTGGATCTTTTAGCAGTAGAGGTCATGTGTTTTTTGTACTTCAGTTCTATTTTTACAGTCCTTCATTTTCTACTCAAAAGTTCAGGGGTCAAATTGCGATCTATTTCTTTAATGGTGTGACATTTATCATCAAACTTAGAAGGAAGAGACCTAATATTTTTTGAAATATTTCTCTTTTATCATACATAAATCCATTTGCATGCAACTTCGTGATTGTGTCAGTCAGTTTAATGTAGTATTCATCAAATATTTCATTATCATTCATCATCAGGGTATTATATTATTGAATGAGCATTTGAGTCTTTCCCGCCTTAGCATGCTCATCACCTTCATAGGCAGTGACAAGCATGTCCCATGATTCTTTAGAAGTAGTGCATATAAAAATTATTTTGAACTCATTATCATTCATAGATATTAAAATATTATTTTTACACTTACTATTCTAGAGAGAAAATTGTTTCTGATCTTTAGTAAACTCACTCAACCTTTCTTCATTCTTGTACCCTCACTAAGCGGTTTATTAGGGTGAGAATAACTATTTGCAATAGTTTCCAAAACCTCGTTCCCTAAGGTGACCTGGATGAAAGAAATCATCCTTACTTTCCAGCAAGAAAAATTGTATCCATAGAAGATACGAGGTCGGGATAGATTACTAAGCTTTTCAAATTTTTTATCCATATTGAAAACAGAAACAGTTTTAAAAGCTCAGGATAAAAAATAAATTTAAAACCGCTCTAATATCACTTGAAATAGATCAACCTTATATTTTTAACATAGTTTAAAGGTTAAAGCTGATAATCTGAAATAACGTTTTGAGGTAACTCTTATTTGTATAAACTGATTTAACATAAGGTATGTAAAAATAAGAAACAGATGTATATATTTAGATTTCAAATTCTTGGTAAGAGAATTAAGTCAAATAAAATGAATTTATTTAACTCGATTCAAGAAGAGAAGCATGTCAAAGTTAAGATCATGTAAAGAAATCACAATACTATTTTTAAACATGGTAAAATCCCAAACCTAGATTAAACATCCACGATGACCTCTATGCTAAAAAAAATCACTAAAATAAGAAATATAGTTTACAGATACAAACATGCAATAAGATCAAATCGAAAATAAATATACCTAAATTCGAACTACACCTCAAGGTACTCTTTTTAATCTTGCAGTTAGATGTAACCACAAATCCAACAAGTCTTTACACTGACTGAAAGTCTCATTATCCAAAGAACAACAACATAAAGTAAGAGATGTATGTGAAAGTAGTGTTCTTGTAATAGTGACCTACTATATAGGAACATCAAAGTCACACAAGAACACTTAGGAGTTCAAATAATCCTATCAAGTTACAATAGGCGTGTATATTAATAGATCTAAACAAATTATATCAGAAATCATTTACGATCATTATAAAAATATATCTAAAGGAAGTATTCTTGAAAACCTATTTCATAAGATATAAAATCAGTTTCTCAAAAAAATTTCAAATATAAAAACTAAAATGACTTTTGATATATCTTGTTCTGATAGAATATTTAATGGATTGAAAAAGATGTACACATGAAAATCAAGATCCACTCGAAATATCAAAAAATGAATAAATGTTTTCAAAAATAGTTTTGAATCAATTATATCAAAAAAAACTCAACAGTGTGTGAAATATATCTCAGAGCTTTGAAACCTGGATTTTGTTGAGTAAAATAAATATCTAAAAACCATTGCGAAAAATAATTGCTATAAAGAGAGAAAAACTCTAAGAGTGTGTTTAAGAAAACCCTAAGTGTTCTTTTTTCTTTCTATTTTTATCTCATAAATTTTCTCTCGAGTTTTCTTTCTCTCTCTACTCTTTGATTTCTCTTTTTTCTTCCCTTTAAACTGGAGCCAAAAGGTGAGATGTTAAGACGATAGGGGCTTTTATACTAGAGGTCGAAGATTTTGGAAATGATCTACGAAATTAAATGCTGAGATGAGTTATACCAATTGAGATTTAATCCAACGGCTATTAAAGATTCATCTCAGGTAACCTAACCATCTATAATAGTTTATCAGTTCAAGGCACACGAATGGATAAAAGGGATGTAACAAGGATCGAACAAATATCAATCTAAGCTTCTGATAAAAATAATCCAACGGTTAACAAAAGTGATCGAGTTTGTGAAACACAACAAACACAAAGTGAACCAACCAATAAATGATAATTATAACCCATCAATCTTATTAACAACACTGAATTAATGCTTAAGTAGGTAATATAACAAAACACAACATTTATTTTAAAAACACATTTAAAATATTTCATTTCATAAAGAAAATTGATCTTTTAATCAAGAACTATTTTTAAAAATTATTTAAAAATCATGTAAAATTCTAAAAAAATATGGATTGAGTGGAGTTTTACCTTCTTAACATACTTGAGATAGAATTTGAATTTGTTGAAGAGGAAATATTGAAGTAGGATGACTTCAACCTTCGTGGACATGAAGACATAACCTTTGAGGTTCTCAATATTAAGAAATAAAACTTTTGACTTAATATCCAAACTAGCTGAAAAACCTATGGAGAGTACACTTAAAATAAACTTAGGAAGTCAACTGAATAAGGTGTTTCAATTTCATAATTAAGGCACCCAAGTAATTTCAACCCTCACTAACGGGCTATGGTAAATACATGCATAACCCTCACTAGAGGTTTAAGGTAAATCTCATACATAACCCTCACTATCGGGTTAAATTAAACATACTTGCATGCCCTCATTGACGGTCTAAACTAAAACCTACACATATCGACCCTACTCTACCGGGTCACATTAGAGTCGCTATATGAAAAGGTGTAAAACATATTTAACCTTAGCATCATCTCCAATCATAACGACCCCAAACCCCCCGCATTTCTCGAATCTAGGTATAGTCCCACCCTACCATACTCTAAATTGCACACATCAACCACACCCAATCTCAATTAGCCCTAGTCCATCTCTCAAGGCGCCATGTTTATATATCAAAACCACCAAACTTACATAATAATCAACAAATATAATAACTACACCACTTTAGGTACTTTAACCAATTACTAATTTCACCCAAAGGAAACCCAATATAACCATCACAATGACTCCCATACATACTGCTCAATAAGCCACTCTGCTATAACTTTCCAATTCCTAATAACATCCCATTATAATTTTAGGTTTACAACCAAAGACACCATCCTTAAGTTGACCCCTTTAGATTAATAATTCCCCTTAATATCCAATTACCCCAAATACGAATCTCTAACAACACAATTCCTAAGAATCTATATTTATTCTATGAGTATTTGAAAACTATAGGCTAAAAAATCCAAGCCCTAGGCCTCAAAATCAAAATTCCTAACTAAATACAGAAAATCCCAAACTAGGCCATATCCGATACCACGGATCGATCGATGGCCTTAAGTCTGTCGATTAGTCAAAACATACACTCTAAAATTTCTCTTTGTGATGGGATTCACCATCTTCAAACCCTATTTTCCTCTCTCCATAATCCAATAAGAATTATAAACCTTCACCTAACTTCCCAACTAACATCAAATCAATAAAACCATATCATATAAGCAATTAGAACCTATTTTTAACATCTAATCTCCAATCTACATCAAGATTCAAAGTAAATAAAAGAAATTCACTCAAGAACCCTAGGTTTGTCAATTTATACAAAAATCCAGTATTTTCATGAATTGATTTAATTAAACATATATCTTTTAGACTATTGACACTATAAAATAGATTCTAATTTTTTTTTATTAGTTTTAATCCAAGTTCATGAAGGAATCAACTAAAATAATGGGAAAATCAACCTAATTAGCATGTAGGTTAGTTTAATTAAGAAAACTAATTATTTAATTATCTAAAATCAGATTTACAACATAATTTAATTTAGATTTACAATAAATAGATACAATTTTGCAACACATACAATAGTAATAATATTCTATATATATTTGGATAATGAATTATGGAGAAAACCAAGCAAAAACTCGCTATTTCTTCTCTTCTCTCCACGCTCCTTCTCTCTATCTCCTCGAAGTGCTTCCCAAATGTGTTTTGTCATAAATGATAACCCTAATAACTCATCTAGCCCCTAAAATCCAAATATTAGGTTTGGGCCCCAAATGGAACTTACCTACCATGGTTTAAAATTAAAAATGAACATTCTAAGCATCCTAAAAGCCTACTGCCAAAAAAATGCTCAAACAAATAACTAACTAATCAATTAATTAATAATTACTTAATACGAGTTCAAATATTAATTAATTTAATTAATTAATTATCGTCTCTAGAATTTAATTTCAAATCTAAATAACATATAGAGATATAAATAATGACATCTCGAGTCACGACAAGCACACATAATTAATAACAAGCGCGCACGTAATAAATTTTTATTCAATTTAATAATTCACAAAAAATATGGGATATTACATTCTTCCTCCCTTAAACAAGGAATGTCATCCTCGAAATTCTAATTTATTATATTTCTAGTCGAATGTCTGAGAATTTCTTACTCAAAGCGTCCTCACACTACTGGGAAAAAAATCTAAATCACGCTTGAACCTAGCACATCTTATGGTCCCTCCCATCGTAAATCGCACCCTTCTATACTTGCAACCAAACTAATCTAATCATTAAAACATCGATTTGATGCTCAAGGACCACGTCCATTAGATACCCGTGGAAAACATCATGCACATTGACGGTGATAAGGTGAGGTCAAATGACACCGGCCTCGCTCTATCTAATCCTCCTAAAAATAATTTTTTATCTGGTTGCCTACCCCCTACAGGAACCTAAAATCCACAATTTACCACATCAAAGAGATTATTAACAACACATGGACTCCCTCCTGAACGTGTGAGTCAAGCTTTTGTTTATCCTTGATTTCCTTTTCCTGCATTGGCAAATTTTCACATGTTTTTCTATGGAAACTCTATTCTCCAAGGTGTCATAATCCACATCCCCGCATAAATGGCTTACTAAACTCGTAGATCTAATCAACTTGATCGCTCAAATGACCTCAAATGGTCCTTTGTCCTTATTGGGATGTAAATTGAAGCATTAAACACGTGGCTTGGTCCAAACCACCTCTTGTTGTTTGGGGGACCCTCGGCAAAACTATTCCCTAAAAATGTGATTTTTTTGTCCCCAAACGGATAAGATATTCACAAAAAATATAGGGTATTATATTCTCCCCCCCCCCCCCCCCCACACACACACACACAAAAAAAAAAGGACATTTGTCCTAGAAATTCAAATTTATTATATTCCTAGTCAAACGTCTAAGAATATTTTACCCATAGCATCGTCACACTAAAAAGAATCTAAATCGCATTATAATCTAGCACACCTTATTGTCTTTCCCATCGTGAATTGCAGTCCGAGTAAGGCCTACATGATGTGCACACTCTGTCATGGACTTATCAAATTCCTCGCACAATGATTTCTCTTTAAAATACTCGTATCCATCGTAAAATATATGACATTTTCTCCCAAAATGGACAAACTAGCCAACTCATAAATATCCTCCAAAGTAACAGTAAACTCCCCCCAACTTGTCACAAAATTGTGAGTATCTATACTCCATCTAGAGACTAGGAAATTGGGGGGGCTCGAGTTTTTATTGACTGTATATCTTTTTAAGATCTTAAAAATTCTCCACAAATCTTATTGCTCGATTGTCTGATAAAATTTCTCAACGGACATCACGTAGTTTACCCACAAATCCTATTCTTCAAGTCGCCCCCATAAACATTGAATTTTATGTTGGAAAAAGTAATGTCACCCCTATCTATTCTCACCCTTACAATACTCTCTAGAATCACAAAGGGTGCCTCATGTGATTCCCTAAGTTAAAAAAAACTACAAGGTTTCTCTCGTTCCCTAGTGCAACTAATTTCACCAAAAATTCTTCGAGTGATGTCATGAAGTTATCTTTGTCTCAAAATAATGGGGCACACCTATAAATTGTAAAGTCCCGATTAAGACATTGCTCAAGGTATTTATATTGAGCTTTATTCACTATAATAGAGATTCCATCCACATTTTGGTGGCCAGAGGGTCCAACGCCACCCTCACTGGTGGCAATGCTCGCATAAACAGCCATAACAACTATAGAAGCATGAGGTGCCATAGATGGAAACCCCAATACCAATAGGCATAGTGCCTATTAGGATCGTGGTCATAAAAGTAGAAGTGGATTAAGAATAGGTGATTGAACATAAAGACCCCATTAAAATATGAGAAATTTTGGAAGGAAAATAAAAAGGTTTAGTTTGAATTTGCTTGAAATCGAGGAACTCATAAACTTTATTTCTACAGAATGACAAAGTAATAAGGTAAAAAAAATTTAAGTAATGGCACAGGGTATTTATTCTAATGGGAATACAAAAAGACACCATCACTTCGAAAAAGGGATAATCATTATACGATAAGCAAGGCTTTCCCTAATAAGACACGTGGAAGTCCATCACATATACACTTATGTTGCATACGTTTAAACGTAATGAAGAATTTAATAACCCACGGATATAGTAATGGAAAATGTCGAACTAAAAGATTTTTAGATGTTTCGTACATAATTCTCTCTTTACACAAAGAACGAGAGACTTCTGTACAAGGGAACTATTGTAGAGGGATGAAAAAGTAACCCCATACTAAAAAGTGAATAATTTTTCTTATGACAGATTAACTTAGAAAGAGGCCTTAGTCAATAAAGAAGGGAACGATCAACCAAGCAGTATAGGAGCTTTCGAGAGTTTTGGTTTGGAGGTTGAGAGGCAATACTTGTTGAGTAAGCTAAGACACAACCACTTCCATAATTTGATTAAGAAAGAATAACAGTGTGAGAGACCCCAAGGGTCACTCGCACATACACACACGTAATGACCTTTTAAGTCACTCGTATAAAAACAAGCAAGAGAGTGATTACAGAGGTCAATTACATAAAAACTAGTCACAATAGAGAGAATAATCAAAGAGGTTGCTCGTATATTCACACAAAATCATAAAAACGAGTGACCTTTGAGGTCACTCACAAGATTCCATACTTACTCAACAAGTTTTTACCAAAATACAAAAATACTTTTTAGGCTACTGACCGCTAAGATTATATTTTTGTCACTACTACACCAAGTGTCACACCACTAAAATGTAATAGTGGTTTGACAGCAATAGATAATTATAGGGGATAAAATGTCCCCATATATTTATCGTAAAGAATATTATAGAGGTGCCAAATAACACATCAACACTAATATTTGCCTATAAATAGAAAGTTATCTACACACTAAAGGAAAAGATATAACATAGCATTATTATGTTACACAAAATCCCATAAGCACCAAGATACCCTTCCCCTGTTTCTCTCTCATAATTATTGAAGTGATTACTTATCCTCTCTCAAAGAATCATCACTCTCAAAAAGGCCCTATTTAATATTTATTATTGTAAAGTTGTTGATGCATTAAAAATAGTTGTATTCAATCATTGATACTCTTATTAAATAAGAGTCCAAGCTATTATAAATAAAAGTTGCTTCTTCATTCATTTCCAAGTATCCTGATATTATTAACTTCAAAAGGTCTTCTATAAGTGTGTGTCACGCATATCCATTTATCATTATTAATAGACTTCAGTATCACTACCTTCTTACGCACTAGTTTAACACATTATCCAATTTAGGAAAATTAAATTTTAGTTATTTTAAATCATTTGAGTTCTAAGTCATCTAAGTCCTTTACCTTTATTTTAAAGTGTAATTATCATTGGTCATGGCATGTGATATCTCTCGGATGAAGACGAACAATTCCTATTTTGAAATCTTGAACATGAAGCTTTGCGAAACAACCTAAAATACAACTCAAAGTGTTTTAATAAAGGCATAGGATAATCCGAAAGTTGATGTAATTTGGGCATGCTTCTACTCTTATACTTTACTTTTCACTTTAGAATGATTTTCTTTCAGTCATTTATTTTATGATACAATTACATTTGGATTTGGTGGGTATTTAGACCTCATATATGTTAATGTATTGATTTGGACATTATGTTTATGAGATCTATACTAGTAGAGTTTTAGCATGGGGATGGATATTATTATGGTGAATGGATTATTTTTCATTTGTTATCTCATTTATACCCAACTCAAACAACCTGTTTAATTGTCAATACCCTATACAAAGATATTCTTCTTCTATATGCACAAAGAAATGAATAAAAAAGGAGAAATAGATAAAGATTATTGAATAGCCATTCGCGTGTGTTATATCTCTAATGTATATTGTGGGGGGAATTATCCGATCATGAATGAAGGAATGACGCATGTCCACTAAACTCGTCAGTGATCACGGCTCAAAAATATAAGAACGAATTGAGACCGATCAACGAAAATCTCATAATTAGATTCAAAATATCAAGTTATGATATCTATCTAAGGTCGTGGAGTCCCACAAGACTCGGCCTCATTATGTTGTCATTAAATGTAACCCACAACCCTGGAAAAAGGGGCATCTAATCTTTGTTATCAAAGGACGATTAATTAAGAGATGGAAATACCCCGTGGATGTAGGTACATACTATGATATAGTGATTGTTCTTACTCCACTCATCTTTAATTATGTTGACTCAATACTAGTAAAATTTTATCACCGAAAATTGGTGTCATTTGATGGAATCGATTTCCTTTTCTCTTCCAAGAAAAGCCAAAAAGCAACCATGTCTCATTCACACATCTTGCGATAACCGCCAAGAAAATGAAAAGCAGGCCTAAAGCTCCCAGAGCTAGGTCTAAAATCAAACCAAATAGGAGACACAATGATCATAGGTTATGTTATTATCCTTAGGAATAGAAGACTATAGAAAGAAATAAAACACCACGATCCAACCAGATCTCACAACTAGTAGATGCTTATAAATGTTGACTCTATCAACCCCAGGGTGCCACAAGCCTCCAGTGGGAGGAGAATGCTCACCTTCACTGTCGTATGGAAGAATGAAGCAAGAGATTAATGGGGACAAACACAATTTCCACACCTGTACCCTTAGTTCTCAGGTGAGATAAACTCGCAGCCGAGGAAGGAGTTCACGACGCGATCAAGATTACTCTAAGAACATGAGCTCACCGTACAGGATGGACAACAAACGTGATTATCATAATAAAAAAATAACTTAGGAATCTAATCCGATGAGAAATGGATGAGCACCAGCTCATCGATGGTTCAAATCCACTAAAAATTGGATAGGAGGGCCCTCCTCAATCAAAAGAAATCACCCTTTTTGACGTCATTGGAGATTTTGAGCCTTCCAAAACGTTTTTCACCCTCATATTCAAAATCCAATTGACAATATTAGCTAATACCGATAAGTTATGACCCTATGGAGCATAATGACGTCCTCATGTGTCGTTTTTTCCCTTCTAGTTTGGAATAAGTTTTATAAAAGCGGATCAAGAAATTACTACACATGTCGGTCACTAATTTTAAAAATCTCGTAGAAGCCTTTGTTGCAAGATTCATTATTAGTAATTCCCATCAAAATATGATGGATTCACTCCCCACGATGATGAAGAATCCTCAAGAGACCTTGTGTGAGGGTAAAGCTAAAATGAAGTGGAGGATTGTTTTGATCAAGTGGTTATGGCATCGTTCAAGATCATCCTACTGAGAAACTCTATATTGCACCAATATCTCACTAAGAAGGAGGTCAACACCATCGACGATCTTATGTTAAAGATTGAGAAGTATGCAAAAGTATAAGACGTAGTGGTTGGCACCTAGCATGATAATGGTTGTTCGAAGGCAAGAAAGAACGAAGACAAAGATAATTCCCTTAAGAAAGGTATAAGAGACAAAATAGAGGGTCAAATGGCGACGACAAAGTTGCCCCACTAAAGCCTATCACACCACCAGCACCATATTCAAATAGAGGATCTCTAAAATATTGAACAAGGTAATAGATTAGTACTATTTTAAGTGTCCGAGGAAGATGAAAGGAGATCCACCAAAGAGGAACACTTCCCTGGGTTGTTCTTACCACAATGAGTATGGGCTCAAGTTACATCTAGAAGCGTTGGCATAAGCAGACCACTTAGAAGACTACATAGAAAAGAAGAATGCAAAGGCCCTGTAATACCCCGCCTAATTAAATACCGGGTGATCAGTCCTTTATTAGATTAAAATCAAGGTGAACGATTGGTTCATTCTTAGCATCACTGTCGCAAAATAAAATTTCCAAATTAAACACCCTAAATAATTAAGCTAAGTGTCAAAACAATTTAAGGTCTTCTTTTCATTTTTAAATTTCGACTTGAAAACCTTTTTAAATAATCCACAGTCTAAGAATCACATAAGTGCTACGGATAGCAATCAACACAAAAGAATTAATCCATCTAGATTACTCAAACCAAGTCAAATAACCATACATGAAATCATCCTGACAAAAGTTAACTCCCAAGGAATACTAAATACTGGAAATATAAACAAACGTAAATTTATGATAAATCCAAATTGAATAGGGAAACGGGCAACACATGCCCTAGCTAAGCAGAACTAAAATAAGAATAGAATCAATGAAGAGGTCGTCTAAAGAAACGGTGTTCAACTCCTACATCAGCTTCAGCGCATCCAATCCAAAGAACCTATGCATGACGCCCCTGTGGCTGGGCACCTGTAATACATACATATATATATATATATATATATATATATATATATATATATATATATATATATATATAAGAGAGAGAAAAAGAAAGGAAACGGGTCAGATCCCGAGTGTAAAACGATTTTAAAAATAGTTTAGCAAGTATTTAAAATGCTTATCGGCTAATGCAACAACCATGTTAGTATGCCACACTCTCTTGAGAATTCTCACCTCTCATCTAGTGTGCACGCCTACCGTACTAATAAATCTCATAAGTTTCTCTAACTTATTCTCCATACGGTCTTATCACGTGAAAAGTAAGGTTATGATATTTACTTTAGGAAATCATTCTCTTCAAGATTTCTTACGTTATTTAGAACAACTCATTACCGTTATAAAGTTTCCGAGCACTTATAATAAAGTTAAAGAATTTATTCATTACTTATCTACTTATACGCACAGTAGAAAGTTCCCATATAGATATACACGTATATATATTAGTCACACATATAATATATATACTAACGGTACCCCCACATAAAATCTATGGTGCTGGCATACTCTTCTATCAAGTCCCCTTATCACTCGTACTAAGGGAAATACTAGTTCGGAATCACTCTCGAACTGTATTAACAAAAACACATACAAATGGAGGTGAAGCATAGTTCCAAGTCACTAAGAGGTCGGCACATACCCTCACGTCTCTTAGGACCATCTGACTATCACTCAGATAGCCTGTATCAAGGAATCCTATGTTCTAGGTTACAAGTTAATATCCCCCATAAAGGTCCAATCGAGAAAAGACTTTCCCAGAACCTTCGTGATAGCAAGTAGCGCGGGTATGATTTTTACACAGAAACATAATATATGCACAATCACACGTCCATATATATATATATATATATATATATATATATATATATATATATATATATATATATATTCACATTTTCTAAATTAGGTGCGCCCACGACCCATAATTATAATTATCCGTTCTTAACACATATTACTCAATTATCTTGCATAACGGATTCGTCTCTTTTATTCTCATATATAATTTATTTCATACTTACTTATCATCTCTCGAAGTATTCTATCTCACTAAGTATAATTTCAGTAGGTAAGCTTTCACTTACCTTCGGGTCTAAATCCTTTACGAGTCTCAATCTTTTAGTAAATGTACACACAATTTCCTATGTGTGAATAACTCCCCGTTAACCCACAATTTCATCCCACATTAAATTTCTCTCAATGCAGTCTACCTGGACCCTACATGTCTTCTTTATACCCATTATGCTCTAACAATAATAATCAAAGGTTCCTACGCATTTTAACCGAATTAAACAAAAGGAGAAAAATATGCAGTTTTCCAGGAGGGATCGATCGATCAAGTAGTTCTTGCCCAGAAACTGCAGTTTCAACCTACGGGTTTCATCTTCCAAATTACTCCAAAACGCCATTATCTATTACCAAACTCCCGAACAACATTTCTAATAGTTACATATACCTATATACATGTCCAAATTCATCAAAGGCATTGAATTTATGGGATAATTTAACATAATTATCAAGAACCCTAATTTTACATGAAACATTCATTCTTCTAATTTTTTTTTCCAAATTTCTTGCCTCTAAACCCATACCAATTTGTGGATAATTCTCTACATATGATGGGTATGTCCAGAATATATTTAGTTTCTCCAAAACATGCGATTTTAAGTCTCTAAATTATCAATTTCTTCCATAAAATATGTTCTTAACAATCCTAAACTAACAACGGTGAGACATTAACTAAAAACAAAGCAAGATAGATACTTGCCTGGAATTCAAGGTTCTGATTTGTGGATGAAAAAGGTATTGTTGCGTTCCTCGTCGTGTGATCTACGTTTTGGTGATGGTGGCGGTGCAAACGGATGAGTTCTTGGACTTGGATTGCTTGGAAAGCTTCCTACCTTCTTCTCTAATCGTCATTCATAGGTTCCGTGATTGTTAACCCTAAAAGCCTAACTCAAATGGCTGATATATCTTAGGGAAATTCGTGGGTTTAATTACCCAAAAATACAAAATGACTATTATACCCTCCCGGGATGCCAATTAAGCCTAAAAATGCCGCGAGGTCCGAGACCCAAACTAAACCCCTGGGTACACTTTTTTTACTATCTCAACTCTTCCGGACATGTTGGCGCACTCGAAATGATCATACGGGTGATTCATAATTTATTCACTTATAATAATAATAATTTAGTCCTGACACAACACAGGCGCGTCCTGACTTAATTTCCATAATTGTCATATTATTCCCTCGTGACAATTTTAATAAATTCAATTCTACATATTACTCTACTCAATAAGTAATATTTAACAAATCAATAATTTTCCAATAATTATTAACTCTCGTCACGCTGGTAAATATTTAAAACAAATTTTCGGATTAATATTAAATTAATCTATCTCAATTAAATTTAATAAATCCCTAAATTTAAAATCCATAAAAATACGGGGTATTACAAACCCTTATGGAATGTAATTGAAAGCTCGATAACTTCCTATACAATGACAAGGTGAGACATGAGTTCATAGTCATCCAAGGAGCCCCAAGTCCAAATCAAATTCAAGGCAATTTGTGTAGATGGAACTAAAGAAAGTTATTGCAATCATAGAGGCTTTCCAGATCGACCCTGTTAAAACTTCAATGAGCAAACTTCGCAAACCAAAAATATTGACTATACCAAGAGTATAGTTTTCACCAAGGAATACCTGGTCGAAGACGGAACCCCACATCATGAAGTGTTAGTAATCACTCTCAGAATTGCTAACTGGAACGTGAATAAGGTATTAGTTGACCAGGGGAGATCTTTAAAAGTAATTTACCTTAAGTTATTCAACAAGATCAACTTTAAGATGGAGGGTCTGAAGGAAGTGACTATCCCTTTGACCAACTTCGCTGGAAGAATGATAATGCCCTTGGGAAAAATGGTACTCCTAATGAGAATTAAAAACGTACCCAAGCATATAAATATCCTATTAGTCGACATCGACTCGCCTTACAATGTGATATTGAGAAGAGGATGGCTCTACACCATGAAGGTAGTTTTTTCTGCTTACCATCAGAAGATTAAATACATTACTGATCAGAGGGGTAATGGAGATACATGGAAACCAATCCGTTACTCAGAAATGCTTTATCACTTCCATCAAACCTAAGCACATGAAAAAAAAAGAAAAATGTTGTCACGAAAGCGATGATCATGGAAGGAGTCACCCCTCCAAATAATAACTAAATTATGGGAAACCAAAGTAAAAGAAATAATGTTGCCCCCCACAAATAGAATTATGGAACCATTGCAAGAAGTAATGTTCAATGACTCTCATTTGGAGAAGAAATTTATGATCAAAAGTTCACTTACCGATCATGAAAAGGAAAAAAATATTTCTCTGCTAAAAGAGAATCAAGATGCGTTCGCTTGGAAGCCATATAATATGCCCGTGACTAATGTCGAAGTCTTTTTTAGTCCAATCCCGACCAGATCGAGGTGATAAATAATATCCAACTACCTAAAATAGTTAGGGACATTCAAAAGTTGACCGGGATGTTGGTATCACTCAATTGCTTCATCTGCAAATTCTCCGAGAAGTGTTGACCACTCTTTCAGCTCTTAAGGAAAGAGAAGGACCAAACCTAGAATAGAGAATTTTTAAAAGCACTTGAAGAAATCAAGCTCTACTTGAGTCCACCACCTATGCTCGTGGTCCCAAATCTAGTAGATCCAGTCTACATGTATCTCTCAATGTTCAACGACGCAGTCATCTTAGATTTGGCATATGAGTAGAAGAAGCATCAGACTCCAATCTACTACGTTAGCAAGACATTTCTAGATGTAGATAAACTTTACCTTCCCTTGAAAAAATTAGTGTACTCATTGGTAATCTCCTTATGAAAGTTGAAGCATTACTTTGAGGCCCACTTTATCGTTGTTATCAATTCTTTTTTCCTAAGGGTTTGCCTCAAAAAAGGCCGACCTCTCTGCACAGATGTTCAAATGTTTGGTGGAACTAGGGGGTTTAATATCCATTAATAATCTAGAACTTCTTTCAAAGGAAGAATATTAACAGACATTATTATTGAATTCGCTGTACATTAGGATCATAACGAGAAAGAGCTCATTGATTAACTCGACAAACTGACGCTTTATATTGAAGAGGCATCCAATTCAAAAGAGTCCATAGTGGGGACCATCTTAATAACTTTAGATCATATTATGATCGAGCAAGGAATCAGAGTTGGCTTTATGGCGTATAATAGAAAGGTTGACTATGAAGCCCTCATTAGGAGAATAAATATCACTTTATCCCTTGGTGCTAGTCACCTTGAGGTCTATTGCGATTCAAGGCTAGTATCCAATCAAATATCTGAAGACTATAATGTCAGGGATGAACATATATCACCTAAGACTTTGTCACCAATTCAAATACGTCCAAGTTCAATAATTTTATCAAGGGAATAACAATCATGCAGAAGGCTTAGCCACTCTGGCCTCAACTATCGACTACAACCTCAAAAGAACAATTTAAATGGAATATGCGAATCAATTGAGCATCACAGAGAAGAATATTTCCGATCCAGCTCTTTCCATATAAAAGGCTCCCAGTTAAATGGACCCAGTCACTTCATACCTATGAGAAGACATTTTGCCTGCTGAGTAGTAGCATACTCATTAGATTAAAGTGAAAGTTTATCGATTTTACCTATCCCTTGAGGGGAAGCTCTACATTCAGTCTTTTATTGGGTCATACATGTATTGTGTGCACCCTAACAAACTCGATCGAGTTTTATATGAGTTGCACGATGGGATATATGGGAGTCATATCGGGGTAAGATCTTCAACATTCACGTAAAACAGGAGGGTCATTAGTGGCCTCAAATACTGAAGGACGCGATCTCATTTGTGAGAAAGTGTAATAAATTCCAAGTGTTCTCATCTATGATCCATCAACTAGTAAGTGACCTCAAGTCTTTAACCAGATCATGGCATTTGCACAGTGGGGGTTGGATATAGTAGGCCCCTTACCTACAGTGACTGGAAATTGGAAGTATCTCATGGTCAGTATAAACTACTTCATTAAATGGATAAAAGCTAAACTTCTAGAAAATATAAAGGACACTAAAATAATTAGATTTATTTGAAGGAATATAGTGACCCGTTTTAACGTAATAAGGACGCTCGTAACCGACATTGGAATATAATTTAAAAGAAGATCATTCCAAGTTTTCTGTAATATTCACAACATCAAGCACTACTACAATTAGATGGACTATCCCCATAGCAATGAGTAGTCTAAGTCCTCTAATAAGACAGTGCTCGATGGGAAGAAAAAGTGTCTAAAAGCCAAAGTTATTTGGGTGGATGAGCTTCCCCATGTCCTCTAGGCATATAGAACAATGCTCGGGAGGTTATTTGGAGAAATGATCTTCACCTTAGCTTATGATATAAAAGCCATAATTCCATTGAAACTAGTGTTGTCGTCCAAAGCATGAATGAAGAAATCATAAGGAATGAGCTTGACTTGGCCGAGGAAAGAAGAGAACAATCCTTGATTAAGCTAGAATCATACCAATAGCATTTAGCCAAGCATTAAACTAAAGGTCGATCCGAGGATGTTCTAGTTCAGAGATTATGTGCTAAGAAAGGTGATCGACAAACGAGGAAGTCATCAGGGGGAAAATTAGGACCTAAGTGGGAGGGATCGTTCAAAGTCTTTACGGATGACCTCCGAGAGGACTACCATAAGGAAACGATGAGGGCCAGGGAGATACCTAGGTCCTAAAATACAATAAGAAATGTTAGCTTTACACAGGTTTTAATTTTATCATTCCAACTTCTTGGACGTTTTAAGTTCAATTATTGCAATTAACCTTCTTATTGTTGCAAATGGTAGGTCAATATCATAAAACTTTATCAAATAATGATTATCGTTATCATAAGGCCATTATCATTATAAATTTGTTCAAACTCGTCCGACCAGACTCTGATCGCCATCTTTATGCCTTAGTAAGATTACATTTAATCATAATTTAGAGTTACATGTTTTCGTCATTGACAAGAATGAAATAATTAAGAATTTCCCATGAAATAAAAGACCTACGAGGGATCCCTAAGAACTAAGTGTTCCTACGTTGGTCGGATAAAATCCTGAACAGGTGGATGGCTTCGCGACCAGGTGCATTTTTTTAGATTTGTTATAGGCCTAAGGTGGTTTGACGACATTATCCTAAAAGGTAAGACCGACGATAACACATGCATGATATAGGAAATGGGAAAACACACATGAAATAACTTACAATTTCATTCCTAAACAATCGTTAAATACAAAACCGACCATGGTTGACGAAATTACAAGTGAAATACAAAATGATAAAACGAGACTATCATCTTTGGTGAGTCACATGCTCGGTTATGGCAACACGACAACCATCATTAGGGTTGGGTTGTAACTCATTGTCACTATCATGAGTAATGAGATGATTGATCACCAGTTATAATTGTAAGGACATAAATTTCCAATTCAGTCCCTGTATTATTTTGACTTAATTCCATGAACAAAACTTGTTTGTAATATGTCATAGGGAGATTCTTAATTTGTCACGATCCCACTTGGTCTATGACGTATTGAAGACGTTGCGGCAAAGCTTCAAAGAATTTATCATGCCGATGCTTAATTGGTGCAAGTTTACTCGACTTTAAAGTTAATTGCATTCAAAGAATTTGTAAAGAAGTATATTTTAAAATGTTTTTAAAGTGTTTTAAAGGTTACACTACGTTTTAATTCTGATAAGCTCGAAAAAGGAGTTTGAGTTTACTGGGTCTCTTTAAAGAAATGTTTTAATTAAAAAGTTAAAAACTCAAACTTCTCGCTCGAACGACATTAGATCTCGCGCGAACGAGATACCTATGTCGCTCGAACGAGATCCTTAAGTCGTTCGAATGACATGCATTTTGAGGCGGCGCTAAATTGTTATTTAAAGCGTGTTTCTATCAGAGTTTCGTAAGTGTGCAACTGGAAAAAATATAATGCATTTCAGCACGTTGTTTACACATGGTTTCTAAGGTTTACAAAGCTTAAAAACATCCTTAGAGTTTGCAAAGATCCGAGATATCACTCTTATATGCTTACGTGATCTTGCGGCACCAAAGTTGTTTGTTCGACACATTGAACATCAAAGGGTTTTACGGTAAAGAACAGAGAAGGACTTCTTGTTCGACATCTTAGACAAATCAAAGACATTAGGTGGACACCAAGACATACGTGGACGCGTGTGTTGTGGACAGGTATCGTGGAAGACAAAATTTCTGCATGGGCACTATTGAAAAATGGTTGAAGATCTGAAGGAGCGTCAAGATCCATGGGGATCGAGTTTTAGTGTAAGGTTAATCTGTCTTTGTAAAACTATTGTTCATAGTGATTGTCTGGCTTGGTCCGTCCGAGGTTGTTTTACCATTTTTGGGTTTTTTCCTCATACATCCGACGTTGTGAGTATTTTTTACTTTATTTTACTTGCTTTAATCACTAGATGCATGTTTAGGATTAATCAAGATAAAATTGATTTAAAGTAAGAATTGGGTTCTCACAACTTGGTTTGGTGCATAATTAAAAGTTGGATGATTTTTTGGTGAAAATTTTGGTTTTGTTTGAAACACACATATTAGGCACTCTTCAAATTGGTATCAGAGCTAGAAAAAAAAATTATTTATTTTTTGATCCCTTGTGTTTTCAAAGATGAATTCTTAATATAATGAATTTTCTCAAACTCCTATTTTTTATGGCACTAATTACACTTATTAGAAGATGAGAATGAGATGTGCTTTAAAATATATTGATGAGCGTGTGTGGCTAGCAGTTGAGAAAGGTTGGACACCCCCTGTCACTATTGTAGGTGAGGTCACTAGTTTAAAGACTGTTGAGTCATGGACCAAAACTGAACAAAGACTTGCACAATATAATTCTAAGGGTCTTCACGTTATTGCTTCACATGTCACACAGGAAGAATATAATAGAATTATGACTTGTGAAACTTCAAAAGAGGCTTGGGATATTTTGGCACTCACTCACGAGGGCACTAGCACGGTTAGGGCGTCAAAACTTCAAAATCTCACTACATAGTTTGAGATCATTAGGATGTTAGAGAGTGAGACTTTTGATGAGTTTTATGCTAGGTTATCCAATATTGTCAACTCGTCGTTTAACCTAGGTGAGAAAATTCCTGACAACCGTGTCATTAAGAAAATTCTTAGGTCATTGCCAACTAGGTTTGATACTAAAGTGACCATTTTAAACTCCTTGGGTAGGTTAGAGTCGACGAAACTAGAAGAGATTGTAGGTGACTTACAAACCTATGAAATCTACATGGTTACCTCCAAGAAAGTGCCTATGAAAGAAAAGGGTATTGCTTTGAAAATTCGGAAGGAGGAAATTAAAGTTTCGGATTCCGATTCCAGTTTTGAGGATGTTGCTTTGTTGGCAAAGAAATTTAAAAAAATTATTAAGTTTCAAAAGCATTCAAAAGATGCCAAGAAATTTGAAAAATTCAAGGACAACAAAGTAGATCCCACCTCTAAGGATAAGTTTGAGAAGCCTAAGAGAGATGGGTCGAATACGTGTTTTGGGTGTGAGGGGTACGGTCACAAATTTAAGGAGTGTCCCACTAGACTTAAGAAAGAGGGCAAGCAACCCATTGTCTATAATGCCACCTTAAGTGATAGTGATCCGGAAGAGGGAGAGAGTTTCCCCAATGATCGTAACTTTGTTGCATTTATGGCATGTCATGTAAGCGAAGACGATTCTCATGTGCATGACACTTTCAAGGAGGTTTTTAGTATCCCATGTTAGTGAGGGTGAAGAGAGTGACGAGGAGGAGGTAGATGTGAAAGAGTTGCAAAATGCTTTTAATGAGTTGTATGCCGAAATAGTGAAAGTGAAAAAGCCTAAGTCTAAATTGCAAGCTAAGTTGAATGAGCATGCCATAGAAAATAATGATAGTTTGATTGAGGATCTTAGGGAATGAGATAAGAAGTTTAGGGAGAAACTAGAGTTTGTGAAGAAAGAGAGAGATAATCTCTGTGGTTTGATGGCGTCCTTGAAAAAGGAGATTTTAGAGTTTGAGGAGTCTAGGCGTTTGATCGAGTCTAGGATTCACGAGTTGGAGGAGAGATTGAGAGACTCGTCTAGAGTCAAGTTTGATTTGTAGGCTAGGTCGAAGAAGTTAGATAAGATCCTAGGCATCGTCCAAATTAAGGGAGATAGGGGAGGTATAGGTTTTGATGAGAGATTTGTTCCCATTCCCCCCGCACGTGTGAGAAACACTAGGAAGGTTAGAAAAGTTCCACATATAGGTAATCATTCCCACCACCGCTACACTTACACGTTTTGTGGTAGGAAATGTCACATTAGGCGTTATTGTTACGACCTTAGACAAGTTCCTAGGAAGTTTAGGAATAAAATTTCCCCGGTTCCCAAAACCCCCATGCGTCGTTTTACACCTACTTGGGTTAGGAAATCGGATTTAGTGGCTTTAAGAATTAAACTTCATGATTCTCGTTTGGGTGCTCTTGATTCTTCCCATGCTAAATCTAAAGGATGATAGTGTTGCCATGTTTGTCATATACTAGTTTGCTTCATGATATATTCATTGCTAGTATAGTGACATGTGCATCATTTTGTATCATAAGTTTTCTATTGTTTGAGTCTTATTGAAAAAATTCAAAAAGATTTTGCTTTTTAGAAAATTTTTGAAAATCCAAAAAGAATTTATTTTTGAGAAAACTTTTGAAACCCCAAAAATATTTCGCTTTCATTTGAGTCAAATGTAACACCCCGTAATTTTGAGGATTTAATATTTAATTATTTTTGGGAGTGATAAAAATATTTAAATTGGAGAAACTTATATTCACGAGTTGGAGAATTCATTTGAGTGAGCCGAATTAATTATAATTGGCGACTTTAAGTTTAATTGTTCGAATTAATGCGTCACATTGTGGGGTCGAAATGTGGATATGTCAAAAAGTATTTCGGATGGTAATTCCGAGTGCGCGGTTGCGTCCGGATGGATCGAGATAGTCAGAAAAGAGTACCCGGAGTAGTAATTGGGTCTCGGGGTATTTTTGGGCATAGTCGGGCCCACACGGGATGATTTGGGCCATTTTAATTAGGCCCAGACGGCCAAAAATGGGATTAAAGGTTTTTAACCAAATTGAGAGACTAGGGAACGCCAGTCAACACAACTCTAAACCTAAGGTTTGAGAAAAAATTTGGGGGAAAGCAAATCAAGAGCCAATTTGGGGATGTTGGAGCTAAATTAAGGGACTACACCAACGGATCAGACTCTACGAACAATTTCAGGCAAGTGGTTAACTTGTTATAATGTGTAAATGGTGATATCCAATTCATATTTTAGTGATGTGTAAACTAAAATTCGTTTTGGGGATAAATGGGTACAAAATGGGGTTTTATTAATGAAATACTTGGCTGAGATTCAAAGTAAGAAATATGTGTATTATATATCTCTAAGTAAAGATAAAATGAAATTTGAATATATTTGATGATTAACATGGAATCTTTATGAGTTCTTGGATGAAGAACATGAATCTTGAATGACTTAGGGTTTATTTGATGAACACAAGAGGTCAATCTGTCAGAATTCTTCACACAACTTTAAACGTATTCCATTTTAGTTGTACTTCGAATTAGAGTGTTAACCATACATTCCTGGAAAGTTATTTCTCTTAGCTATCCAATGAACTTGGAATCAGGTCAATCGGAGTTCTGTAGAGGGAGTAATCGACATTTTACTACAGGGTGTTTGATCTGTCAACATAGTAATCTGCCAGAATTTTGACGTGACTTTAAACGTGTGCGATTTGAATTTTACATAGAATTAGAGTGCGAACCACACATTACTGGAAAGGTATTTCTCTTAGCTATCCAATGAACTTGTAATCAGGTCAATCGGAGTTCGGTAGAGGGAGAAATCGAAATTTTACTAGAGGGTGTTTAATCTGCTAGAAAATTTGAGATTTTTCTTTTTAAGCCTCAAATGTCTAAAATTTTATCGGGGAAGTGTTTGGGACCTTGATGAAATTTATTAATGGAATAATTATATGGAATTAGGTCTATGATTGAGTGTTGGACTTTAATTTTGTGAGAGAGTTAAAGTGGATATTCATAGGCTTGATTGTGACGTACTCTAATTCGAGATGATAAGAATATAATTATGGAAAAGTGTGAGGGAGCTTAAATTCGTTAGGTCAGTGGGTTAACAAGGGTAACTACTGAATTGATATAATAAGGGGTAACTAGGACCCTCAGAGTTGTGTGAATACTTGAATTAATACGAAAGTGAAATAAATTCGTAAAGCAAACAAGTACGGTGAATATTAGAGAGAAATATATTACGTACAAGTATGAATAATTGGGTTGTGTAAATACCTACTGTTTTATAGGATTACTTGGGTTGTGAATGCCTATTGTGTGTTTCCTTGTGATAGAAACATAGACTCGGGAAATATTAAGTTATCGGCCAAGTGAGCGAGTCCAGGGATAATGGTTGAGTGACACCAAGTTATTAAATTAATTGATGTGTTAATTAATGAAGGTAGACTCGGAAAAGTATTAAATTAATTATTGAGAGAGTAATTAATTTAGAGTCGGAACATAGACTCGAAAAATATTAAGTTACGGACCAAGTGAGCGAGTCCGGGTAGGATGGTTGGGCGATGCCAAGTAATCAAATTAATTGAGGTGTTAATTAATTTAATTAGAGTCGGATTGTAGACTCGGGTAGGTATTAAATTAATAGGTATGATAATTAATTTAATTAGAGTCGGATTGTAGACTCGGGTAGGTATTAAATTAATAGGTGTGATAATTAATTCAATTAGAGTCGGATTGTAGACTCGGGTAGGTATTAAATTAATAGGTGTGATAATTAATTTAATTAGAGTCAGATTGTAGACTCGGGTAGGTATTAAATTAATAAGTGTGATAATTAATTTAATTAGAGTCGGATTGTAGACTCGGGTAGGTAATAAATTAATAGGTGTGATAATTAATTTAATTAGAGTCGGATTGTAGGTATTAAATTAATAGGTGTGATAATTAATTTAATTAGAGTCAGATTGTTGACTCGGGTAGGTATTAAATTAATAGGTGTGATAATTAATTTAATTAGAGTCGGATTGTAGACTCGGGTAGGTATTAAATTAATAAGTGTGTTAATTAATTTAATTAGAGTCGGACGATAGACTCGGGGAGGTATTGAATAAATAGGTGTGTTAATTAATTTAATTAGAGTCGGACGATAGACTCGGGGAGGTGTTAAATTAATAGGTGTGTTAATTAATTTAATTAGAGTCGGATGATAGACTCGGAGAGGTATTAAATTAATGGATGTGTTAATTAATTTAATTAAAGTCGGACAATAGACTCGGGGAAAGTATTACATTAATTGAAGGGTGAATTAATTATATTAGAGTCGGACCATAAACTCAGGAAGATGATAAATTATTAAGTGAGAAAATTAATTATGTTGAGTCGGGCCACAGACTGAGAAAATTACAGGCTAGTGTACGGGATTTTTAGTAAACAGTAAAGCCGGGATTTATATTATATATATACGGTGCAGTGATAGTATATATATACATGTATATATTATGTGTGATATAAAATATCAGTGACTACATATTTATTCAATTTATATACTCTAGTGCTATCAAGGGAGGTTGCGCGATGTGGGTGAATCCCCTAGCTTGAGGAGTAGGGCGAGTATATCCCCAGGTCATAGCGTCCGGTATATGAGTGAGGGATTTATCTCACTTTCAGGGAAGGAATATGACCGCCTCCACTACGTTTATAATTTGGGTCAAGTTGGTGAGCGATTCCAACTTGAGTAACTAGGTTTTGTGAGCACACCTAGTGAGATAGCACTTTAGAGGGAATCATCCGGCGAGGTTATACTCGGAGGGATGGATATATGTATGTTATATGTGTGGATGTTTTAGTAAAGGTACATATATAATGGTATTTAATATTATATGCGGGTAATAATACAGTGTCTGATGTATTTACTTTAAATAACTTGTGACACGGTTATATGATACTATTTAAGAAGGAATTAATTAAGTTAATTGTGAGATAACTTATAATTCAAAAATTATTATACTCGGGTTAGAGTAGTATGGCAAAGGGAGGTTATACCAGGATTAGTTGGACGAGGTAGTACTACTAGGTGGGGGTCAAGGTAATCGTTAAGTGTGCACAATAGTGGAGGGGTGAGAATGTCCACAAGGGAGTGTGACACTAACTTAAATATGAAGCGCATTCATGCATTTTAAATTACTGCAGTTAATTCACTTGCTAAATATTTTCAAAATGTTTTAGGTTCTAACCCTTGCTATAAAACTATTTTCAAAACCTTTTAGGTGTCCAGCCAGAGGGACGCCATGATTGATATTCTATTCCAGGGATACGGAGCTGCGGCATATGTGGATGCTAACAGGAGTTTGGATTAGATGCATCGTTCCTTTATTCCTAGAGTATGAATTATGCATCAGTTTTAATTTTATTTAGGGCTTGTCGCCGAGTCTTCTCAGTACAGTTTTCAGATTTGTTTTATTTCGGTGTTGAATATTTGTATTGGATTATTTCACTTTGGTGGCCGATAGTTTATTCGGCAAGTTGTGTAATTAATTATTCAGTTGAGTTTTATTCAGTTATGTGAAGGGTTTATATTTATTTCCGCATGTACTGTTTTGTTTAATTAAAAAGTTAAAATTTGGCACCAGCTTTTGGAATACTAGGTGGTTAGTATGTTTTAAAAAGTTTTCGACAGTGATGTTAAGAATGAAGAAACTGGGATTCCTGTTTTAATTTGGTATAGGTCTGATCACCCGGTATTTTATTAGGCAGGGTGTTACAGATGGTATCAGAGCATCAGGTTCTAGTGTCCTTAGGATCTGTGCGGCTTTTCACGTTTCGGATTAGCAATCTTTGATATAGGGCCCTATCATAGGATTGTTGTATTCTTATACGTATGCGCATTTACGTCCTTCTGCCACATTTCTTAATTTGAGTGTGAACTCATACGATTCGATTCTCATTCCAGATGCCGACCAGGAGAGAAAGAGCAGTTAGGGCAGTAGGGGGATATGAGACTAGAGAGGCTCATCAGGAGCAAGAGTTACCGCAATAACTGCCAGAGATGATTTCGGCAGCGCAGGTAACTGAATTGGTGGCGCAGGCAGTTGAAGCGACGATGATCGCAATGGCAAGGTACTTGCCACGAGATCAGTCACAAGTGTTAGTGGCACCAGATGTTCAGGCCCACGCAGGGCCGTCGGGGTGGAAGCAAATACAAGAGGTTTTTCAAAAAGGGCATCCATCAGAGTTTTGAGGAGGTTCAGATATAGTGCTAGCGTGTCAGTGGAAGTGAGATATCCAGCGTCACCTACGCATAGGAGATTGCGATGAGGTGCGAAAGCAAATTTCTAGACACTTTAAGTTTAGTGGGAGCAGCGCTACAGTGGTGGGAGTCGGTCACCACAGTTAAGTAAAGGGATACACTAGCTATTACAAAGTTTTGGGTGCGGTTTGATCGCACGTATTTTCCTGCATCGGTTGAGACCAAAATGGGGAGAACATTTAAAGAGGTGACTCAGGGGGACCGTTCCGTGGCCGATTACGAGGAAGAATTTACTCGTTGGCAAATTTTGTACCAGATGAGGTAAGCGATGAAGAGATAAAGAAAGTAAAGGTTTATGGATGGGTTAGTCTGGAGACTCAGACGACATTTAATTGGTAATTCCGCATTAGTAGCTTATACTGATGTCATTAATGCAACACTCTAGCACTGTCAGAAATATTGCTTCCACGTGAAAGGAAGCAGGAAGAGACTGAAAACTAGCCAGTCGAATAAAGCAGGAGGGAATAGTACCATTGGGGTATCCCAGTAGAAGACATGGAGAGATCAGGGGCAAGATTACGGCAGGGAAATCATGCCAAACGATTTAAAACTAAAGGCTATCGGTAGGATGGCCAGGAATTCCAACAAGGTCGGCATGGAAGGGACCAGTGGCAGGGTGAATGTATTAGCAGGTGTTTCATTTATGGGGGAAGCAAGACATATGAAGCGAGATTATCTTAAGCGATACAGGGGTCAACTACAGGACAAGGTCCTGGATGTACAACCACTAAAGCAAGTCATGGGCGCATTCGGGCAGGGAGAAGATGCTCCGAAACTCGAGGATCAACCGCTGCAGCGGGAGTATGGAGGTAATTATGTTTACCCTATGGGCGTGGGGTATATTTTTGAGTGACAAAGTGGATATCATAATATAAGACTTATTTTTCACTAGAGTTCGCAGGTGAGTCGAACTTAGTGGGTGCGTTAGCTGTGGCAGCCATAGTATGTGGATAAACTTTCCATAGGGTAACGGATTTTCTTTGGTGTTCTTCACGGGAGAGTGGAGGTGTACACTGAGTGAAGGTTTGAATTATGCGAGGAGTTACTACTTTCGAGAATTATGGAAGTAGGGTTGATAATATTTCTAAATATCGGCTGGATAGCGATGGAATTTAACTATTGTGGATAGTGGTGTTAAGTTTCGGTGTTCACGACACCAGGATATGTTTGGTACTAGGTATCACCTGAGAGGGCGTATAGCCTATACATATATTGTATTGCGTGGTGGGATAGGCACATAGTGAGGTATTGTGTTCTCACATTTTATCTTGGTAAGAAGGGGTGTTTACTAAAGTGAATCAGGGTGGTTAGATTTATGTTCGAGCAAAGAGAGATAGCTCGGGGTTTATTTTTGCGCAAGGACTAGTGATGGTAAGGGCGTGGTATTGTATGTCGTCTTTGGTAACATGAGAGTAAGCGTATATACTTTTGTGTTGAGAGACAAGTATTTTGTGGGGCGATGTTTGGACGTTAGTTCATGGGTTGGGTACCCGGGAAGTAGATATATATGTATATATATGTGATATGACTACAGGTTCAAAGTTATATTACGGGTTACGACTAGCATAATCGGGTAACTTTCGTGCAGTAAAGCGCGGGGATAGGGTGTCTAGGCACCCAGGATAATTAAGGCAAATTTCGTGCGGTTAAGCACGGGTATAGGGTGTATGGGCGCCCCGGTTAATTTAAATGCATACTTGTGTAACGTATGGTTAGAAGCCGATGGGATAGATATAGCGAGCTTAGAGGCACATGACTAAAGAGTAATATGTGAAGATTGGGACATTACGCTCATCTTAATTTCGAGAACGAAATTCCTTTGTAAGGGGGGCAGTATGTAACACCCCGTAATTTTGAGGATTTAATATTTAATTATTTTTGGGAGTGATAAAAATATTTAAATTGGAGAAACTTAAATTCACGAGTTGGAGAATTCATTTGAGTGAGATGAATTAATTATAATTAGCGACTTTAAGTTTAATTGTTCGAATTAATGTGTCACATTTTGGGGTCAAAATGTGAATATGTCAAAAAGTATTTCGGATGGTAATTCCGAGTGCGTGGTTGCGTCCGGATGGGCCGAGATAGTCAGAAAAGAGTACCCGGGGTAGTAATTGGGTCTCGGGGTATTTTTGGGCATAGCCGGGCCCACACGGGGTGAGTTGGGCCATTTTAATTAGTCCCATATGGCCAAAAACGGGATTAAGGGTTTTTAACCAAATTGAGAGACTAGGAAACGGCAGTCAACACAACTCTAAACCTAGGGTTTGAGAGAAAATTTGTGGGAAAGCAAATCAAGAGACAATTTGGGGATGTTGGAGCCAAATTAAGGGACTACACCAACGGATCAGACTCTACGAACAATTTCAGGCAAGTGGTTAACTTGTTGTAATGTGTAAATGGTGATATCCAATTCATATTTTAGTGATATGTAAACTAAAATTCGTTTTGGAGATAAATGGGTACAAAATGGGATTTTATTAATGAAATACTTGGTTGAGATTCAAAGTAATAAATAGGTGTATTATATATCCCTAAGTAAACATAAAATGAAATTTGAATATATTTGATGATTAACATGGAATCTTTATGACTTCTTGGATGAAGAACATGAATCTTGAATGACTTAGGGTTTATTTGATGAACACAAGAGGTCAATCTGTCAGAATTTTTGACACAACTTTAAACGTATTAAATTTTAGTTGTGTTTCGAATTAGAGTGTGAACCATACATCCCTGGAAAGGTATTTCTCTTAGCTATCCAATGAACTTGGAATCAGGTCAATAGGAGTTCTGTAGAGGGAGTAATCGACATTTTACTATAGGGCGTTTGATCTGTCAACATAGTAATCTGCCAAAATTTTGATGTCATTTTAAACGACTGCGATTTGAATTTTACTTCGAATTAGAGTGTGAACCATACATTAATGGAAAGGTATTTGTCTTAGCTATCCAATGAACTTGGAATCAGGTCAATCGGAGTTCGGTATAGGGAGAAATTGAAATTTTACTAGAGGGTGTTTAATCTGCTAGAAAATTTGAGATTTTTGTTTTAAGCCTCAAATGTCTAAAATTTTATCGGGGTAGTGTTTGGGACCTTGATGAAATTTATTGATGGAATAATGATATGTAAGTAGGTCTATGATTGAGTGTTGGACGTTAATTTTGTGAGAGAGTTAAAGTGGAGATTCATAGGCTTGATTGTGACGTACTCTAATTCGAGATGATAAGAATATAATTACGAAAAAGCGTGAGGGAGCTTAAATTCGTTAGGTCAGTGGGTTAACAAGGGTAACTACTGAATTGATATAATAAGGGATAACTAGGACCCTTAGAGTTGTGTGAATACTTGAAATAAATCAAAAGTGAAATAAATTCGTAAAGCAAACAAGTACGGTGAATATTATAGAGAAATATATCACGTACAAGTATGAATAATTGGGTTGTGTAAATACCAGCTGTTTTATAGGATTACTTGGGTTGTGAATTCCTATTGCGTGTTTTCTTGTGATAGGAACATAGACTCGGGAAATATTAAGTTATGGGCCAAGTGAGCGAGTCCGGGAATAATGGTTGAGTGACACCAAGTTATTAAATTAATGGATGTGTTAATTAATGAAGGTAGACTCGGAAGGTAGACTCGGAAAAGAATTAAATTAATTATTGAGCGATTAATTAATTTAGAGTCGGAACATAGACTCGAAAAATATTAAGTTATGGGCCAAGTGAGCGAGTCCGGGTAGGATGGTTGGGCGATGCCAAGTAATCAAATTAATTGAGGTGTTAATTAATTTAATTCGAGTCGGATTGTAGACTCGGGTAGGTATTAAATTAATAGGTGTGATATTTAATTTAATTAGAGTCGGATTGTAGACTCGGGTAGGTATTAAATTAATAGGTGTGATAATTAATTTAATTAGATTCGTATTGTAGACTCGGGTAGGTATTAAATTAATAAGTATGATAATTAATTTAATTAGAGTCAGATTGTAGACTCGGGTAGGTATAAAATTAATAGGTGTGATAATTAATTTAATTAGAGTCGGATTGTAGACTCGGGTATGTATTAAATTAATAGGTGTGATAATTAATTTAATTAGAGTCGGATTGTAGACTCGGGTAGGTATTAAGTTAATACGTGTGATAATTAATTTAATTAGAATCGGATTGTAGACTCGGGTAGGTATTAAATTAATAGGTGTGATGATTAATTTAATTAGAGTCAGATTGTAAACTCGGGTAGGTATTAAATTAATAGGTGTGATAATTAATTTAATTGGAGTCGGATTGTTGACTCGGGTAGGTATTAAATTAATAGGTGTGATAATTAATTTAATTAGAGTCGGATTGTAGACTCGGACAGGTATTAAATTAATAAGTGTGTTAATTAATTTAATTAGAGTCGGACGATAGACTCGGGGAGGCATTAAATTAATAGGTGTGTTAATTAATTTAATTAGAGTCGGACGATAGACTCGGGGAGGTATTAAACTAATGGGTGTGTTAATTAATTTAATTAGAGTCGGACCATAGACTCGGGAAAAGTATTATATTAATTGTGGTGTGAATTAAATATATTAGAGTCGGACCATAGACTCAGGAAGATGATAAATTATTAAGTGAGAAAATTAATTATGTTGAGTCGGGCCACAGACTGAGGAAATTACAGGCTAGTGTACCGGATTTTGAGTAAACGGTAAAGCCGGGGTTTATATTATATATGTACGGTGCAGTGATAGTATATATATACATGTATATATTGTGTGTGATATAAAATATCAGTGACTAGATATTTATTTAATTTATATACTCTAGTACTATCAAGGGAGGTTGCGCGATGTGGGTGAATCCCCTAGCTTGAGGAGTAGGGCGAGTATATTCCCAGGTCATAGCGTCCGTTATATGGGTGAGGAATTTATCTCACTTTCAGGGAAGGAATATGATCGCCTCCACTACGTTTATAATTTGGGCCAAGTTGGTGAGCGATTCCAACTTGGGTAACTAGGTTTTGTGAGCACACCGACTGAGATAGCACTTTAGAGGGAATCATCCGACGAGGGTATACTCAGAGGGATGGATATTCGTATGTTATATGTGTGGATGTTTTAGTAAAGGTACATATATAATGGTATTCAATATTATATGCGGGTAATAACTTTGGGTCCAAATACATCTAGTCTTCATATTTTTGAGTCCCAAGACTCATGTTTTGATTCACACATCATTGCCAAACCTTTGTGAATCCTTTTGCAACCCAAGAACACAATTTTGGTTTGTTCAACCCTTGTGGAGGAGACCGTTCTTCTTCTTCATTGCAGCCCTACTGGAAAGGGATAATTCCAGCCGCGACTACAGAATCCGATACCCGAGGGTAATTCTTAGTCAACTTGTATTTTCATTGTAATCCGATTGTAAGCCGTTTTCTTACAAATTATAGTGAAAATAAATGGTTTTGCCCCTGAGGGGGATTTTTCCTTAATTGCATGTGTTTGAATGTTCTTGCGTAGATTATCTATTTATTCAATCACATACTGCTGCATGTTTAGGGTTTGTTTGTGTTAAAAGGGTTTTATATATGGTTTGATCATTTGAACGCGAGCACACACGTTTCTCAAATTGGTATCAGAGCAGGTTGCGCAAATTTATCGCGTATTCCTTTTTCCGCAAATTTTTTTTCTAAGAAATCAATTTTCTTAAAAAATTGATTTTTGAAAAAGTGCGTGTTCAAATGGAGAAGTCATATTATAAAATGCCTGTTTTTGACGGGACAAATTATGCTTATTGGAAAGCCCGTATGAGGTCGGCTTTAAAAGCCATTGATGAACGTGTCTGGATTTTGGTTGAACGAGGGTGGACTCCTCCCACCGTGACTGTTGATAATGTGACCAACTTGAAACCTGACATTTCTTGGTCTGATGAAGAAATTAAATGGTCATCTTTTAATTCTAAGGGTCTAAGTGCTATTTCTGGGTCTGTCACACCTGATGAGTTCAAACGCATAATGACGTGTACCACGTCAAAAGAGGCATGGGATGTTTTACAACTCACCCATAAAGGAACTAATGATGTGAAAGAGTCTAAGTTGCAAAACTTGACAACTCAATTTGAAACAATCACCATGCATGATTCTGAATGCTTTGATGAATTTTATGCTAGACTTTCTGACATTGTGAATACTAGTTTTAATCTTGGTGAACAAATTCCGAATGCTAGAGTTGTTAAAAAGATTCTTCGTTCTTTGCCTAAGCGTTTTATCCCTAAAGTCACTGTGCTAAATTCTATGGGTAATTTAAATACGCTAAAATTGGAAGAACTTGTAGGAGATTTGCAAACTTATGAAATTGATATGTTCCCTAAAAATGCTAAATCTAAAGATAAGGGAATTGCTCTTAAAGCCCAAGAGAGAAGGAGTGAGGGGTCAGCTAGAAAGAGGGTAGAGTCATCTAGAAAGAGAGAGACTGACACGTCAGATTCTGAGTGCGATTTTGACTTAGATGATTTGGCTCTTTTCGCAAAAAATTTCAAGAGGATTCTCAAATTTAAGAAAAATGGCAATTTTAAATATAAAAAGAAATTTGAGAAAAATAAGTTTGAAAAGAAAAATGAAAAAGTTTCCAAAAATCCTTCTCTGAAAGAAAGTGAGAGATGTTTTGAGTGTGATGGTAGGGGTCATAGAGCTTTTGAGTGTGCCAATCGTCTGAATAGAGAGAAAGGGAAAGCTGTCCTTAATGCTACCCTTAGTGACGACAGTGAGGTCGAGACGGTGGATTCTGGAGATGAGTCACCGCATGAGTGTAACTTCACCGCATTCATGTCCAGCCAAGTGAGCACTCCTAGTTCTCCTCACGACGATGAGGATGATGCTTCACAGGGACACCTCGACAGTGAGATCGATGTGAGTGAGAGGGAGGATGGCACAAGTGAGAGCGAGAGTGATATACAACGCGCCTACGCTGAGTTATATTCTGAGTCTTTTAAAACTAAAAAGCGTAACAAAGCGTTAGTTCTTAAGATCACTTGCCTAGAGGAAGATTTAAGGAAAGCGAGAGAAAGAGAGTTCTCCACCTGCACCGCCCTGAGAGAGAGAGAATCTACCTTTGTCGAGAATGAGAATTTGTTTAGAGAGAGAGAGTACTCTAGAGAAAGAGAGAGGGGACTTGATCAAGCAAGTGGCTAGTCTTACGAGTCATCTCCATTCCTCTGTGGAGACTCGAAAGAAACTTGAAGCCCTTGTTGCCCAGCTGACTCATGATCTTGAGAAAGCACGGGAAGTCAAGGTACAAATCGAGGACAGATCTGGGAAGATGGGAAAGATGCTCCTCGGCCCCGCTTTAGGTTTTGGTTATCGTCAAGGAATTGGATATGATGGTGCCTCCACGTCGCAAATTGCACCTGGACCAGTTCCTGAGTTTACTACAACTCCTTATGGTCACCGTAAAAAACCTCGAAGGAGAGTTCGACCAAGAAAAGCAAACCAAGGTCCGCCTTTGAATGAGCTCTTTTGTACTTATTGCAAAAGAAAAGACCACCTTAGGGAAACTTGCTATAGCATGGGTCGGACACGACGTACTACTGCTCCACCACGACATACTGATGAGTTTTCTAGTCTGAGAGAGCGAGTTGAGTTCTTAGCTGCCACGACTCAGAGTTTGATGAAAGAATTTCGACGGATGTCTTCGCCGTTAGTGAATGCTTCTTACATTCCAGCTAAAACCAACAAAGGAAAACAAAAGGTCATCTCTGCTTGGGTGCCTAAGAAAGATAAAAAGGCCTTTGTTGTTTATGTTGCTCTCAAAGCACATAATACCTCACAGTGGTATTTTGATAGTGGGTGCTCCAAACACATGACAGGTGATGCCTCATTTTTTACTACTCTTGAGGATTATCAAGATGGTAGAGTCACCTTTGGAGATGGGAGTAAGTCTAGCATTATAGGACGAGGTACTATCAAGTTACCTGGTTTTCCTAAGCTAGAAAATGTTTTGTACGTCAAAGGTTTGAAAGCAAACCTTCTCAGCATTAGCCAGCTGTGCGACACTAACTTTGAAGTAAAGTTTGACCGGGACCCGTGTAAAGTCTATAATCAAGCCGGTAAACTTTTGATGCAAGGGGTGAGGACCGAGGATAATTGCTATGGGACTGAGCCCACATCCTCACTTGTCTGCAACAACGCCACGATCACTCCTATGGATCTGTGGCACCAACGTCTAGGTCACGTGAACGTTAGAGATCTCAATCGTTTATCTAAAAAGGACCTAGTACGTGGCTTACCATCTCTTGGAAAGTCAACTTCGACCGTTTGTGGACCCTGTCAGTTGGGAAAACAAATTCGTAGTCCTCATAGGAAGTTACATTCCATTACCACCTCTCGTGTTCTGGAGTTGATTCACATGGATCTTATGGGTCCCACTCGTACTGAGAGTCTAGGTGGTAAGAGTTACATCCTCGTGATGGTAGATGATTTCTCCAGATACTCCATTGTAGGTTTTCTGAGAGAGAAATCCGATGCTGTAGATTTCTTAACGACCAAGTGCCGTGTCCTGCAAAATCAACACGGTGTCACTATTAACAGAATACGTAGTGACAACGGCACTGAATTCAAGGAAGCAAAGGTTGATTTGTACTGTGATAGCCTTGGGATCAAACATGAGTTTTCTGATGTGAGAACTCCTCAGCAAAATGGGATTGTTGAGAGAAAGAATAGAACGATCCAAGAGATGGCTAGATCTATGCTTCTAGGTCGTAAAGTTTCTAGGAGATTTTGGGCAGAGGCAGTGTCTACTGCATGCCACACGGTGAATAGGGTGTATCTGCGTCCACACACACTTCACACTCCTTATGAGTTGTGGACTGGCAAGAAGCCCAACCTGGCATATTTCCGTGTCTTTGGGAGTAAATGCTACATCCTACGGGATAAAGAGAAATTAGGAAAGTTTGACTCCCGAAGCGACGAGGGAATATTTATAGGATATTCATCGAATAGCAGAGCGTACCGGGTTTTTAACCTGAAGAGCTCTAAGATTATGGAATCAATAAACGTCACCGTGAAAGATGACGAACCTCCGACGGTTATTGATCCTAACCTTCAGTGTGAGGATGAGGATTGTTCTGACAGTGATTTACCTGTTCCTCTCTCACACTCTGTGGACCCTACTCCTGTGTTAGGGGACACACCTGCTTGGGTTCGCAAGAGTCATGACCCTTCTGCCATTGTTGGTGATCCCACTCTAGGGGTCAAGACTCGTGCTCAGCTAGAGAACGTCGTTAGCCATCTTTGCTACACGTCTAAAGTTGAGCCCAAGAACCATAAAGAAGCACTCAAGGATGAACACTGGATATCTACTATGCAGGATGAGTTGCTTCAGTTTAAAAAGAATGATGTCTGGGAACTTGTCCCCCGACCTAGTGAGATTAATGTGATAGGTACCCGGTGGATTTTTAAGAACAAAATGGATGAAAATGGTACCATAATCCGAAATAAGGCTAGGTTGGTCGCTCAAGGCTACACACAGATAGAGGGTGTAGACTTTGGGGAGACATTTGCTCCTGTTGCGAGGCTTGAGTTCGTCCGTCTTCTGCTCGCCATCGCATGTCATCTGCGCTTCAAGGTGTATCAGATGGATGTCAAGAGTGCCTTTTTGAATGGCATTCTACATGAGGAGGTTTATGTGGAATAACCAAAAGGGTTTGAAGACCCTCAGCACCCTGAGCACGTCTACTATCTGAGGAAAGCCTTGTATGGTTTGAAGCAAGCACCCCGTGCTTGGTACGAGAGGCTTACTTCTTATCTCTTAGCTCGTGGCTTCAAGAGAGGGGGAGTAGATATGACGTTATTTGTCAGGAGAGATGACGGTGCTATTTTGGTTGCCCAGGTCTATGTGGACGACATAGTCTTTGGATCCACATGCTCCCAGCATGCTCACCACTTTGAGGAGGAGATGAAAAGTGAGTTTGAGATGAGCATGGTTGGTGAGCTTACATTCTTCCTTGGTCTCCAGGTTCGTCAGCTAGAGGATGGGATGTTTATCTCCCAATCCAAGTATGCTAGAGACCTAGTGAAGAAATTTGGTTTAGACTCCGCTAAGCATGCACGTACACCTATGAGTACCACTACCAAGCTTAGTAAGGACACTTCAGGCAAGGACGTAGAGCAAACCTTATATCGGAGTATGATAGGTAGTCTCCTCTACTTGACTGCCAGTCGTCCCGACATCGCCTTTAGGGTTGGAGTCTGTGCGCGTTATTAGGCAGCCCCAAAAGAGTCACATTTACTTGCTCTAAAACGTATTATTAAATACGTAAGTGGGACTCTCTCATACGGGATTTGGTATTCCTTTGATACCGATGATCGTCTGTCCGCCTACTCGGATGCCGATTGGGCTGGGGATGTAGATGGATGTAGGAGCACTTCTGGTGGGTGTTTCTATTTTGGTTCTGCTCTTGTCTCCTGGCTGAGCAAGAAGCAAAATTCCATCTCTTTGTCCACTGCGGAGGCTGAGTACATAGCCGCCGGGAGTTGTTGCACACAACTCTTGTGGATGAAGCAAATGCTGGAGGATTATGGGATATCACAGGACACCATGACCATTTCCTGTGATAACACGAGCGCGATACACATATCCCGCAATCCAGTTCAGCATTCGCGCACAAAACACATCAGGATACGTGAGCACTTTATTCGTCAGTTAGTTGAAGAGAAAGTCGTATCCCTGAGTTTTGTTCCTACCGACCGTCAGTTAGCCGATATTTTCACGAAACCTTTAGATGCCCTTAGATTTGAGAGTCTTAGGAAATCTTTAGGGATTTGCACAGTTGACTGAGGGGTTGGTCTATGTCTAGAATAGGATGCTTCTTCATGTTCATATCATATGATTCCTATTGCTAGTCTGTTTTATATGTACCATTACTTTGTTGTACAGCTTTGTTTTATTCCTTTTGCTTTTTATATTTCTTTTGAAAAAAATACACAAAGATTTTCCTTTAAGAAAAATTTTGAGAAAAGCACAAAAAGATTTTATTTCTTTTTTTCCAAATTTTTGAAAAAATCCAAAAAGATTTTTGTATTTTGCTTCTTTTATGGATGGGCATGTAAGATAGCCAAGTCACAACTTCATTCCATTTATCCATGTGACTGTTTGATAGAGATTTGAGAGGCTACCTCATTTCATCCATGTGCTTTACATTGATTGGAGTCTTTGAGATGTAATTAGTGATATCTTCCTACATGTTTGACTCCTATATCCTTTATTGCACACATGCACGGCTATATTTGATTATTGCACTTGTCTATCTCATGTTGGCTTGCGTGTTTTCATCTCAATCCTGTCTATACAATGTACAATATGCGATAAAACTTGACAAGATTGGAATGCATGTAAAAACCGTTTTGGTGAGACTGTGGGTTTTTGTATAACGGGGAGGGGCTGCGAAAGGTAATCATCTATCCTTTGCGCAAAAGCCACCGTTAAAAAGGACCTAAAAAATGGAGGAATTTTAATATCCGAGGTCCAAAGAGGTTAAAAGAGCCCGAAAAAATTTAAAGGCAATAAAAAGCAATTCATGCCAAATATGGGCCACTTAGGTTTCACCATCAATTCTCCAAAGTTTGAGAATTTAGAATGCCTCTATTCAATACAATATCTGAGGGAGTTTGGTTGGAGAATCTAAACGGGTTTGCACTTCCTTGAAAGTCCTGAAAAAGCATAAAATCATTTTGGACGTTATTGGTGTGAAAATCATTTTGAGCTTTGATTTGTTGATTTGATTGAGTCAATATCTTATACTGTCACTCTTTTACACCAAAGGAAGCATTTGAGTTCATTCGCTAGGAATATCCAATATTCATCGTGCACATATGTCATGTTTGTATGCATTGATTTTCCTATCGAATTTGATCACACCACTTCATTTACGCTATCATTGACTTGGTTGCTTTCTGTTTATTCATGGTGTGTTTTTATCCTAGTGACACCCCGCACTTGCTTATTTGATTTATTTCTCTAATTTGTCCATTTGGGGACATCATAAAAAGGGGGAGAAAGAATTATCATATTATGGGGGAGTTTGAATTCTGGGGGAGTTTTTGAGATGTTGCTTATATTTTTATCATATATTGATATCCATGTTATCTCATTTCAAACTCGATATGTCACGTGGTATTTGCTTTGTCTCATGTGTGTAGGTATGAAGATTGCAGATCTATATGTTGCACACCCTGATGAGAAAAGTTTTGAGATTCCTGAAGAATTAAAGAACAAACGATGAAGACTATTCATTTGTACCTTTTCCAGTTTTGGGTTCATGGGAGGGTAGATTTGTATAGGCAATTTCATATTTGATAATTCGGATTTTTTATGTATGTACCGGCATAGACATAGGGGGAGATTTGTATGGACATTTTTCACATGTCCGAAATGTTTCATTTATTTATGTCGTACGCCGCTACATTTGGCACGTCTCCTCACGATCTCACATGACGGCCTCTATCCGAATTCCGGGAATCAAGCATGCATTATCTCCACTAATATGTCCCACATCTGCCTCAATGACTTCACGTTCCAAGATTTTAGGGACTTAATGCAAGTGGTACGCAAGGGAAGTCAAAACAGTGAAAAAAGGCACAATAGGAGAGTTCAAGGGAATTTTCGTAATTTCACATCCATAGTTAGGAGGTCTGGTCAACTAGAAAGTTGAAGAGCTCGCCGCAACGAAGATACTGGAAAAAACGGCACCTCAATCCGAGCTACGGTGAAGGAGTTATGACCTTTTGAAGATAGAGAAAATTCCTTAAAGAATGCTGTTTTTTTTGTACGCTGGATAGAATTTTAGAGTTTTAAGAACGTGGGACTCTTCATATTTTTTCCTATAAATACCAACTTCGGGGGAGTTGTTTTGCAAGACTTTAGGAGACGAATTTGAGAGTCCAAATACATCTAGTCTTCATATTTTTGAGTCCCAAGACTTATGTTTTGATTCACACATCATTGCCAAACCTTTGTGAATCCTTTTGCAACCCAAGAACACAACTTTGGTTTGTTCAACCCTTGTGGAGGAGACCGTTCTTCTTCTTCATTGCAGCCCTACTGGAAAGGGATAATTCCAGCCGCGACTACAGAATCCGATACCCGAGGGTAATTCTTAGTCAACTTGTATTTTCATTGTAATCCGATTGTAAGCCGTTTTCTTACAAATTATAGTGAAAATAAATGGTTTTGCCCCTGAGGGGGATTTTTCCTTAATTGCATGTGTTTGAATGTTCTTGCGTAGATTATCTATTTATTCAATCACATACTGCTGCATGTTTAGGGTTTGTTTGTGTTAAAAAGGTTTTATATATGGTTTGATCATTTGAACGCGAGCACACACGTTTCTCAAAAACCTATTTATATCTACTCTTTGGCATATCTGGACTGCACGTAATAAACGCATTTTTGAAAAGAAAAATATCACCCCAGCTATAGTTTGTTCTACCTTTAGTACCCTCGGTAGGGAACTAGATTTTATTACTAAACCTAAAGCTAGTACCTTCCATCGCCCGGGTAATATTCCTAACACTTCTTTAAGTGATGATACTTTTTCAGGTTATGAGATTTTCATAGATGGCAGTTACCGTCCCTTCAGCAAACTAGGTGGATTTGGTGGTATGGTCAACAACAACAATCAGCGGTGGATCATTGGGTTCAACGGCAAGATTATCAGAGATAGCAGTCCCATTAAGGCTGAGTTAGTGGGAATTCTTCATGGCTTAAATCTAGCTAAAATTAAGGGTTGGACTGGGTGCCTTTTACGCATCGACTGTTTGGATGTTGTGCACATCCTCAATAGACAGGGCTACCAGAACCATCCACTGACTGATATTATTGAGGAATGTATAGCCATCATGACTGAAATGGATACTAAGGTCACCCATATCAGACGCTCCAATAACATGTGGGCGGATGGTCTTGCCCGGCTCGAAAGACGCCAGACACACGACTATGCGAAATATGATGACATCCCGGAAGCTCTCTTGAGCATGATTGAGCATGTTGACCAGGGGAAGACTAAGGTGGCCCTCTAGGCCTGCACTGACCCCACCTACCGTGTTGCTATCTTTGGGGGTAATGTCCTTGATGATCGGGGCCACTGGAAAGCTGGTTTTTACGGACGGCTTAGAGGTACCCCCTCGCTCCTTCGTGCACTGGTGGAAGGCCTCTACTATTGCCTTAATATGGCTAAGATGCGCGGGTGGAAGGATACCTTGGTGGAAACCAATTCGCATGAGCTGATTGAGATCTTTTAAGGTGTCCAGTACCGCGAGACTGATTTTGAGAACATTATGATCGACTGCTATGAGCTCATGAGGATTGTGGGTGTGGACTTCATCTATGCCAACCCCGGGATGATTCGAGGTGCGAATTGATTGGCACGTGAGGTGAAAGTTCAAGAGGAGGCCTTTGTTGAAATTGATGAGGTCCCTATTGATATGCGGTGGATCCTTGTCAACCCTATGATGTAGTTAGACTGTAGTTTATCCTTTTTTGTTGTATCTTTGCTTTATGTTGACTTTTGTCGCTATGTGATATAGTCTCCCAATAACCTTTTTCTTTCAATGTTTACCAACAACAAAAAAAAAAAAAAACAATCCTAACCTAAAATCCCAAAGTTGAAAACTTTACAATTGAAAAACGAAATATACATTCTAAAAACGTACACAAAACCAAGCCCGGCGCACCTCTAATTCCAAACCCACTACACTAAAAGATCACGATCCATGAAACGGCTTTCAATGTCTCCGGAACACGAGGGTCACATCCACCACATCCCTCAACGCAACAAACAAAAGGGTATTTCCGTAAAGTCGCAAAATTCCTAACCAATAACAACAATCCACGTTCCTCGACAGTGACACGTTTCATTCATCAATCAACCCTTCTAAACCACTTTGTTACTACAACTGCCACGTGACAACTCGCAATATCAGGTTTATCCATGCCATGCCACACACCACGTGGCACACATATATCCTACTCCATCACTATATAACAGTCCAACTATAGTCTCCAAATTTAACTACAGAAATTAAAAACCACCAAAACCAAAACAAAATTCTCTCTCACCGCCGGTGAAAATAAACTCACCAGAAAATGAATATTCCGGCCTTGGAAACCTCTAAACAACCACGCAATGCTCGTGTAGCCGTTCATCGTCGTCACGTCTTCCACGAAAGCCACTGAAACGAGAGAGAGGGTATTGATTTTGTTTTTCGTGTAATTTAGGTGGTCTGTATCTGTATGATGATCGGATGATGTTAGGTTGTAATTACTGGTGTAGCTTTAAAAGATGAGAGTGATGTGGATGAATCTGTTGAACCTAACTTGATAGCATTCATTTCAAGGTTGAGTACTTTTGTCTCTCATGTATTTCTGTGAAATTATTCCAGGATTAGGCATTTAGTGAGAGAATTGATTTTTGTACGCGGTTTTAAGGTCTCTGAGAACTGACAAAGCCTAAATAGCCTTTTGAATTGATAGCAATGCCTTTTCCGATGAAGATTCAGCCGATTGATTCTCAAACCTATAGAGAATCAGTTAAAAACGATACGGCCAAACCTGTGTTGAAATCGCGTCTCAAGAGGCTATTTGATCGCCAGTTTCCAAGCGTTTTGAAGATTTCATTGGCGGAGAAGCAAGGTCTTGGTGAAGTGCAGTTTAGCAAGGATTTAGGGACTGAATTTGAGCCCAGCTCAGTTTGTTTGGCAAAAATGGTTCAGAATTTCATCGAAGAGACTAATGAGAAGCAATCGGCTGCCAAATGTGGCAGAAATCGCTGCAATTGTTTCCACGGGAACGGTAAAGATAGTTCCGATGATGAATTTGATTTTGGAGACTCGTTCCCTACCGGTTCATTTGGGGATTTTACCGATACACTCAAGGTAAATGTTGTTCGAATTAATCTCAACTGTTTTACACACACACACACACAAGGAATCAGTGTTTGATGTTAATCTGAGAAAAGTTATTGTTTCGCAGAGTCTGATTCCTTGCGCAAGTGTTGCCGAGAGAAATCTCTTAGCAGATACTTCGAAAATTGTGGAAAAACACAAATTTTGCAAGCAAAAGGACGATTTAACAAAAATTGTTACCGACAACTTGGTGATTCTCGGTTATGACGCCTCAATTTGTAAATCACGGTGGGAGAAATCTCCATCCTATCCAGCCGGTATATATTTATCTTTACCTCTGTACTTTATGTCTCAATTTTGGCTCTTAAATTTTTAATCTGATTATTGTGTATGTTTTGCTTATATAGGGGAATATGAGTACATAGATGTGATTGCTGAAGGAGATAGACTGTTGATCGACATAGATTTCAGATCAGAGTTCGAAATAGCTCGATCAACCGGAAATTATAAAGCGATCCTTCAATCTCTGCCGTTCATTTTCGTGGGCAAATCCGATCGTCTTGAACAAATCGTTTCTATTGTATCCGAGGCTGCTAAGCTGAGTTTGAAGAAAAAAGGCATGCATATTCCTCCTTGGAGAAAAGTAGATTACATGAGAGGCAAATGGCTCGCACCTCACACCAGAACAATTCAGCCTCAAAACGACGTCGTCAAGGACTCCGACGAAGAGAGTTTGAATAAATCTGCCGGAGAGAGTGATTGCGGAGAGTTGGAACTGATTTTCGGAGAGAAAATAACACCGATTGAGCCGCCGGAGATAATTTCCGGCGAAATTGAGGAGTCACCAGTGGTGTTGATTTCGTCGCCGTGGCAACCGCCGGCGATCAAGCCGAAGAGTTGCGAGAGAGGAAACAAGGCGGTGGTTACCGGATTAGCCTCTTTGTTCAAAGAGAAAACTTGAAAATTTTGTTTTTTTTGCTTTTTCTAACTTTTCTTTATTTCTTCCAAGTAAAAATATATATGATGACAAAAAGTAAAAATATATAAGAGAAAATAATAGAAAAATCGGAGAATCGTACAATCTTTTTCCCTTCGTTTTTTGTTTTGCAAGGGCTGTAAGAAGTAAATCTATGATCAATTTTATAATCGAAGATCATCATTGTTATTATTCATGAGCATTATTAAATTCAGCTAGTCCAGATGTGTCCTGAAAGGAAACAAAAGAGGATAAGTTTTTATCCTTTTTATAAATTAACTTCTTAATTAATATTCAAGTATTGAAAATATGTCAGATGTATATTATATTATTTATGGGGAGGTGTAGAGAATATATGAGGAGGAGAGTCGGTGTGGATGACGGCAGCCTCGTGCCGTCTCGGTCGCCGTGAGTAGGAGGCAAAGCGATCACTAGAATAACGTGATATTCTCTTTTTGGCTATTTCTCTTTTTAATTTTTTGAAGTGCTAAAACCGTCTCTTTATTTAAACATGAAGCTGAGCTGAGCTGAGCTCGTGAACCCCCCCCCCCCCGTTCACCTTACTCATCGTTTTACGTTTGGCTTCTTTTTTCGTGAGCCTTTTACTTTGACCGGACAAGAGGAAGTGGGGGGATTATGTGAAATTGAATTTTATGCTTTGGATGAGCTTTTTAACTTGGCATCGGGTTTTGGTGAATGAGATGAGTGAGGAGGGAGGTTCCAACTCTCAAGCAAAGAATATTGACTTTCTTGGTGAGTAAGCCCTATTATCTGTGACCGCTACGCTGCTTTTCTAAATCACACGGTTTGGACTTTGGACTTGACTCATATTCAATTGCCTGTTTGCAGGCAAAAGTTATGCTAATTAAGCCCTACTAGTTTTTCAGATAATATATTGGTAAAGAACAAATTGCATTTAATTGGTACAGTTTCTCTCTTTCTAGGCTACGAATTTTTTGTGAGAGAACCCTACCAGCACACTACGATTAAGCTTAAGATAACTAGGAAGCTTCTGTTTAAGATTTTGGGGATGCTAGCCATTTTTTATTAGCCCAACTATTTTAAATTTTGATTGGTCAATATCGTTAACGCGAATTCATTTTCATAATTGACGTGTGTCTACTAATATTATTGACCAATCAGAATTTAAGACTTCAAATAGTTTGATATCTTAAAAACATCAAACTTTTTTCCTTAATAATTTATTTGTTAAAATAACTTATTTTATTGATAACATTGGGGTGAAAATAATGAAAGTTTTCACATGCATGAAAATTTGGACTGTACAAAGTCGCCTATCATCATAACGAAGGGTCATTTCTTCAAAACACGAGTTTTGATTAAAAAAAGAATGTTACGCTTAACTCTATGTTCAATACACTAAAATCATTATTTTCTTTTCTAAAATATCATTTATTTTCTAACACCCTTATTTATTTTCTTTTAACAATTTCTCTCTCTTGACACCTCTCACTCTTTCTCTCTCTCTCACGTAAAATTTCAAAAAAATTATTTACAATTTAAAAATAATAAGATATATATATATATATATATAATTTGTACAAATATTTAACTTTTTTTATTTTAAATTGTTTCGAGTTATCTTTTTCGTCATAAAAAAAAATATATACTAATAAACAGTTTTTATTTATTAAAAAACTCACATAAAAGTTTTAAAAAAATGTTTCATGAAAAGTCAACCTCGCCCTTACTATTTCTATACTACAATACGTTTTCTTGTGATTAAAATAATTAAAATCATTTACAATTTAAAAATGATAGAAAATATCTCTAAAATATATTTGTATTAAATAATTATTTTCAATTTCTGTCTCTGATTGCTCAGATGAATTAAATAATTTCTCTTAATTTTCCTTTAGCCTACAAAATTTCACAGTTTATTAGTACACACCTAATAAGGCATTGGAATTCACAAAATGTATTGTTTTGTTTTACGCTCTCAAATTCTTGAATTTTAAATTTCAATTAATCCTATAACTTTATAACTAATGCTGTTGAGCTGAGTTTTTGGTTGGTAATTCTTTCCTGAAATTTAATTATTTTGAACAATTTTATTAATTTCTAAGTGTTGTATTAATTTTACAACACAAATTAGTGGTTAAAACTCGACAAAATTTGAAGTGGGATAACTTACACGTCGGTTGGATTGTACAAAGAATAGGGAAAGGTAAGAACAAAAAATTCTGTTGAACTAAGTAGAAACAAGCCAAAATACCCATTACTAAAACCTGTGTTAGCTTTCAAAAATGATAATCCATCAATAAATTATATTTGACCAAATAAACAATGACAATCCAACACTCAAATCATATGAATCAAATCACTATTGACATTTGAATTGAATTAACCAAGAATATTAATTTACAAAGTTTTTTATTTTGAAAAATTAAAATTTTTAATATTACTAATCATTACAAACATTCCACATCTCGACGATAGAACAACATAAACTAGATTATTACAAAGTTCTAAAAAATGCAAGGCGCGATCGAGGCGTGGAGGCGAGCCTTAAGCTTTAGAAGCCTAGGTGGAACCTTAGGCGTAAAAAAACGTGAAAAGGCGTTTAGGTCATTTTAATATATTTTAATATTTTTTAACCATAACAAGGGTATTAAAATACAAAAATTATATATATCATAAAAATATGTCAGAATATTTGCAAATAAAAATACTAAATGATTATTTTGGACAAGATTATGGTCCGGTTAGTAAAAAAAATTCTAAAGTGCGATATAGTTTCACTAAAGCATTGTTGTTTCTAAAAAAAAGTGTGCATCAAAGGTTTTACCAAAAATAAGGCATAAAAAACTTAAGGAGGACGTTTCTCCCGAGCGTCAAGCCTAGGCGTCCCTAAACGGATTTCTTAGAACACTGAATTATTATAAAACATTTTTGTGTTAAATGATTTCATATTATATCTTTTAAAATAAAAGACAGTTTATTTGAATTAAATGGATTGTTTGTGCAAAAACAATTTTTATACCAGTTTTTTATAAGCAATTTTTTTCACACCTTTTTTATTAAATAATTTTTCATTTATAAATAAAAAAAAATTATATGAAATATTTGGGATTTTTTACTTTATACATTACTAAAATTTAATTTTACATTTTAATACAAACTAATTAGTTTATTAAACTTTAGTACATTTTTTGTCGCTAAATGTGATCTTTGGTGATATTTAGAGACTTTCTAATGAACTAAAGTCTAATAAAATAATTATTTTTCTTTAGAGTCTAAAATTAAAAAATTAGCAATGTATGAAAGTACAAAAAAAGTATAACTTTTTTGTGAATTTATTATAACTTTTTTATAAAAAAAAATTCTAATCATTATATAAAAAAAAATCTTTATCATAAATATAGAGTTATTTTGTAGTAAATAAAAAATATTTTTTAATAAGAAAAAATTGAAAAATAGTTTAATGTGTGTGTGTGTGTGTGTGTGTGTGTGTGTGTATATATCAAGGTTCTAAAAAACACGGGGGTGATCGAGGTGTGGAGATCAAGCCTTTAAGCCTTAGAAGCTTGGGCGTAAAAAGACGTGAAAAGGCGTTTATGCATTTTTTTTAATATATTTTAACATTTTTAACTATAACAACGCTATTACTAAAATGGAACATACCTTAAAATATGTCTGAATATATGAAAACTAAAATACTATTTTTTTTAAATACTTAGAAAAAACAAAATAAAAAAAAAAAGAAAAAACGCACGTTTTTTAGACGAGAGGCAGAGAGGTTTGGGATACCATTTGTCTTTTGATTGTTTTGAATGAGATATTGGTCTAGTTATTTAAAAAAACTTTTTAAAAGACGATATCGTTTCAGTAAAAAGTTTTTATTTAAAAAAAAGTGCGCCTTAAGCCTTTTACCAAGAATAAGGCGTAGAAGGCTAAGGCGAGGCGTTTTTCCTAAGCCTCAAGCTTAGGCGCGCCTTTTAGAACACTGATATATATATATATATATATATATATATATATATATATATATATACAGGCCTGCTCTTGTACGGACTAATTCGCATTTTGAGAGTGCGAACCGGACATGTGTCACCTGACGGTGAGTCCAGAAAAGAGAGAGAGTGTACCTATAATTTAGGCGATAGTTTCTAGGTGTACCGTTAGGTGACACATGTTCGGTCCGCACTCTTAAAATGCGGAGTAGTTTGCACAAGAACATTATTATATATATATGGAGAGGTTCAAAAGTGAACCTAAAAGATGAACATTTTAATGAACTTTAGCAAAAAACATCTTAACAATCCATTAATTTTAATTCCTATGTAATTGCTTCACGCCAGCGGCAACGGATACGCGTGTGACACGCGTGTTTTTTAATATACACACCTTACCCTCCCACCCGCGTGTTCGTTACCGTTGGCGCGGATCAATTACAATATATGAATTAAAATTAATACGCTCTTAAGGTGTTTTTTTGTTAAGGTTCATTAAAATGTTCATCTTTTAGGTTCACTTTTGAACATCTCTCTCTTTCTCTCTCTCTCTCTCTCTCTCTCTCTCTCTCTCTCTCTCTATATATATATATATATATATATATATATATATATATATATATATATATATATATATATTCTAGAATTTTCAAAATGTAATTTTTTTTTAATTTTATGGGAGCATGAATGAGAGAGAGAGAGAGAGAGAGAGGTGTGAGGTGAAAGACTGAAAAGAGAAAAGGTAAAAAAAGAGAAATAGAGAAGCGGTTGTGCTAAAGGCATCCCTATTTTTTTTTCATCGACACTCCAACTAAAAATACCACACAAGTTGTCAAAAATTATCCCTACCATCCAAAAGTGAGATACTCTCATGTCAAAGGTATTTAAACTATTTTTTTCATTCATATTCATTTTCTCTCATCTTCTTCTCTCTCTACACTTTTATTTCTCTCTTTCAAAGTTAAAAAAGCTCTAACCCTAAACATACCACCAACACTTCACCTTCCACCAAATCGCCGCCCCTCCCACCTCGTCTCCTCCAGTTTTCGTCGCCCCTCCCTTCTACCCCCATCCCACCACCCACTCCACAAATTGCACCTCTGATGCCCCCTGTTCCTCCTTGTGTTTTGTCCATTTTTTCCTTCTCTTTTTCATATATATACATATATATATATATATATATATATATATATGTATGTATATATATATATATCTACATATATATATATATATGTGTGTGTGTGTGTGTGTGTGAGTAAATCGACTCAAGAAGAGATACAAATATTTTTTTTCAGATTCATTTTTGTTTTGGGTGGCAAAGGATTGGGGGGTTGATGAGTTTGTTGATATGGTGGTGGAGGAGGGTTTGTGGTGGTGGTTCGGAGTTAGGGTTTGATTACTTGTGGTGATTAGGGGCTAGGGTTAGTGTTGTGGTGGTTGGTTAATTGTAATTTAAATGTTGGTGTGTGGAGGTGGTGGGGTTTTGGGTTAGGTTTAAGGTCATGGGGTTAGGTTTAAGGTCATGGGTGGTGGCGGTGGTGTAGGTTAGGATGAAAAGGGGAAGGGGGGGGGGGGGGGGGGGGGATAGTTGAAGATAGGATTTGAAGTATTTTGGTCAAAACAAATTTTTTAATTTTTTTAGGTTTAAAATTTAAATTATATAAAATAATTGTTGGTTTGACTTATATTTTTAAAGCTTTTAAAAAAATGGTTAAATTTTGTGGGGTGCCGTAATCCATGGTTTTTTAAAGTGGTGCTAGTGAAAAAAATTAGGGTGCCTTTAGCACGAACCAAAAGAAAAATGTTTAAAAAGGGAGGGTATTTTGAAAAAAAAAAAAAAGAAAAAAAGTTATGATTTTGGTACACAACCTAATTACTGAACAAAATTGGGATTGAGTCTAATAACGTATTATTAAACCAGGGTTTTGTCAAAATGACCCTATGACGAATAATGATATATGTTCTAAATAAATCCATCAAATTATCCCTGAATTAATGTGTTATATTAATAAATGTTATACATTATATTGTAATATTAACAACATACAATGCTTTACTACTGTGACAACCCGCATATTTTAATATCAGTATTGATCAAGTTCAATTTGTTAAAATATACAAATTGCTATAATTTAAAATATTATCATTAGCATGTGACGAAAATATGAGACATTTAAAACTTTTCCAATGATCTAAAAAACAGACAATAACAAAAAGAATAATCATTAATAATAATGTCCATTGCACATTAACCTCTAATAATTTAACAATATACAAAGTCTCAAAATAATATTTCAAGTGCAACTGTGGAGTCACAAGCAACTCATAAATCCAAAAGTTGTCTAATGTGAATTACGCGATGGAAACAGAACTACACGTACATAAAAGTAAATCTTTAAGGTCCTATCATGATCTCCAAGATTTAGTCGCTCATAAAAGCTCGAACCTAACTTGAGATGTTAGTCAATGCAATAGGTCCGAGCCCACTGCAAGAATACTTCCCAAATAGGATAACATAATCCAACCAGAAGTACTCAATGAAATAAATACCATAGTAATTTTTATATATCAATAACATTTGAACATAGAATCTTTATCAATGTTCCCTAAATAATAATAGCGTCAACTACTTGATTAATAACATAGGTTATCAATGTTTTATAATATCAAGGTATAAATAGATATCTGGTTACTAAACATGGTGTATCAACTAACCACTAATATAGGGTCATTCACAACTATTTACTCATTAATCAGTATTAATAACATCTCTATATAAGGGTAGGTCTCAACAGCTATCAGTTTATTAATCGATATAAACTATCATATAATTTTTAACTCAAAATGTCATTAAAAGCTTTTTATTCACTTTCCAGTTTCGTGTTCTGTTAATTACACCTTTTCACTTCCATCTATTTACATCAATTAATATTTCAATTTTATTCTAGTTAATTGGCCCTTTAAATTATCACGTTTACACCCACAGTAACCAAAAACCTTTTTCTTGTCTTATTTATGTCATTTTTATATTGTTAACTTCATTCTAATTAACAAACCTCTCTCACAACTCCGAACAAAACATACTATACCCGACATTACATTTATTATGATAATAATCATAATCCATCAGCCTCTCTCGTGACCTTGAACATTACGTAATATACTACAATATTATACCGCATCAATCTCGTAATATATCCAGCCAATCTGACTCATGACCTTGCACATACTTGTGAACCAATTCTATTTAAGCCAATATTATCATCAGCCAGTCTAGTTCCTGCGAATACGATATAACTATTGTCAGTTGACACTAAACCCACACCAATAGCAACACAAAATATCCATAACCGTAAAAGTAGTCATCCAGTATAACCATCTAATCAAGAACATGCAACCCCTATTACATTTCTATATAGGTTTGGTGGTCGTCAAGATTCTATAATAGTCATATGTTTTCTAAAAACCTACTAAAAAACAACACACAACTTACACCTGCTAAACTCTTAATTCCTATCATAATCTAGACTCCATGCATGAGATATCTCGTAAATAAAATCCAAACAAGGTCCCCCCCCCCCCCCCTCCCCCGATACACTGTTAGGAAACGAGATTCATATAAGTGTGAACAAAACAGTCCTTAGAACTTCGATTCATCATGCAATGAAAAGTAAAAATTAAGAACTTGGCTTAAAGTATAAATTTATGGCTTTAAATACAAGATCTTGTTGTGATCTGTATGAGGAGAAATATATTAATGAAGATGTTGATGTTGCTACCCTCCTAAGGTCTCTAAAAACCTTGCTATAGTCCTATGAACATATCGAATTTCATAGTATATGATCCACCCAAAGTAAGCATTGTGTGTGGGAACTCGTGAAGATGAAACTTTGGTAAAATAGGAGATAAATCACTTTCTCTCTCCTTACCCCTACACAAAAAAAATGAATAGTGTTTTTTTCTCTCTCTCTAACACTCCATAATGAATCATTATCTCAAAAACCTAGATTATACCAATATGTATAGGTATAAGTCGCAGGTTTTAGCTAAACTGGGCTTCCCTAGAGTTTTGGGTCTATTACTTGGACAATGGACTATACTAGGGATACAAGACTAATAATTAAATTGGCTTCCAAATAAATACTTAAAAATTTTAAATTACAATCATCGTAATTTATTTTATTTCTTTATTTAATCGTGATTAATTCCACTTAATAATCATGACTTCACTCCAACGTAATTATCTCTAAATCACTCTGCATAAAAAGGTAATATTTTGTAATGTTTATTATGGTACATAATATAATTCCCCGTGTTAAGTGTCTGATACCCTCTTAGTTAAATCAGTCTGCTGCTAATCAATTTTAACCAACATCTAACCAATTATTTCATTCTCAAACTTAATTTATTTTCTACTCTAGCAGATTGTTATATAATCCACCGATCGGGTTTAATTGGTATAAATAAAACTTATGATTCTATTAAGGGTGTATCATATTCCAAGATATGTCTTGGATGCATATTCCTTTGAAGTATTATAATATCAGACCTATTCATACAACGATTTCTCAACTTGTCGGTATTTATTGATCCAATATATTATTGAATCACTCCCATACCAATCGAAGCAATAATTGTGAAAGAATTCCAATACTCATTACCCTCGGGATTGATAATATATTCACCATTTGAAAAGGGTGTGGGATTGCCCAAATCTAATCAAGGCACCCATCAAACTTTAATCTCACGAGTGTACCAGTTCGATACATTCATGAATGTACCAGTCACAATCCTATCTTGATCTATCAAACAAGTTCTCAAACCATTAGATAGATTCTCACTAAATGGACGATCACACGTGGCATGGAACACAAGTAGGGTAAGGTCAAATGAAGGGATGACCGACATGCCGTATACAAATTATGTATAAGGTGATCCCGACTAGTACGAATGACTGATCCTTGGAGGCAATTGAGGGGAGTATATCAGTAATACGCCACATGGCCAAACACATGGAGAGTCATGTGAGAGGGGAGACGGTGTCCAAGAGTCCCATCGGAGGAGTCCGAGACTGTGGAGGAGTTCATGGTTATCTACTAGGTAGAGGTGGTTACAAGAAGGAGTGTCAAGGCTTGGACGGATTCAAGTTATTGGTGTAAGTCTACTGTCTTGTAATTTGTAATTTCGAACTTAGTAGATTTGTTAGGCTAGGGTCGTCCGAGATTTTCCTTGTTTTGGGTTTTCCTCTTACATCGACGTGTAGTGTGATTGGTTTATTTTATCTTACAAAACACATAGATGCATGCTTAGGTAATTAAAGATAAAATTTGGTCTAATTATCACAAGTATCTATTTTGGTGCTAAAATTAATTAGGAGAAATTTAACTTAATTTAATTAAGTCATATATTTAATTTGATTATTTGGTTTGACCTAATTTGCAAAATTGAATTAATTATTGTCAGGAAAATTTCTAAGACTTGAGTTGGATTAATTTGGTTTAAGTGAAAAATCCATTTGTTGTTTAATTTATTCACTTTGTGTTTATTTTAATTTTAATTTAAAAATAAATTAAAATTTGTCATTTATGTGTGTTGTGTTGAACCATCTTCATTCCTCACTTAAAAGGAAATTATATCTAATTTTGAAAGAATATTTAAAATTGGAGGTCCTTGCACTTTCATATTGGTATCAGAGCAAGAGAGATAATTTATTGCGTTAAGGTCTTTTTAAAAATTTTTGGTTAAAAATAAAAATTTTCCCATTTTCAAAATTTCTTGTCTTCAATGGTTCCAACTACGTGTATTGGAAAGCGCGTATGAAGTCGACACTAAAATCTATCGACGAGAGAGTTTGGTTGTCAGTTGTTAACGGGTGGTCCCCACACACCTGTTTGGTAGAAAATGAGCGTGTTCCCAAACTCGTAGATAGATGGAGTGAGAATGAATAAACTTGCTAATTTTAATTCTCGAGGTTTATATTTAGCGTGGTCACACCGGATGAATTTCGACGTATCATGACGTGTGAAACCGCTAAGGAAGCTTGGGATATATTACAACTCACTCACGAGGGAATTAGTGTCGTTAAGGCTTCTAAACTCCAAAAGCTCACCACTTAATTTGAAACCATCAAAATGAATGAAAAAGGAACATTTGATGAATTTATGCTAGACTTTCTGATATAGTAAATTCATCATTTAATTTGGGAGAGAAAATATCCGACGACCAAGTAGTAAAGAATATTTTAAGGTCCCTACCCGAGAGATTTATCCCTAAAGTGACCGTTTTAAATTCTTTACCCACCTTGCACTCTACCAAACTTGAGGAATTAGTAGGTGATTTGCAAACCTATGAGCTAGATATGTTTCCCTCTAAAAATGAAAAGAAAATAGATAAGGACATTGCTTTGAAAACCCGAAAGGAGGAAAAAGAAGTTGTGGTTAATAAGAGAGATAGTGACTCGGAGGACATGGCTATGTTTGCTAGGAAATTTAGAAAATTTCTTAAATTTAACAAATATAAGTTTAAAAATGATTTCAAGAAATTTGAAAATTCTAAGCATGACAAAGACAAAAAATCTCCTAAAAGACTAAATGAAGATGTAATAACGAGTCAAATCGATGTTTTAGTTGTGAAGGGTATGGCCATAGGACTTTTGAATTCCCCACTGAACTAAGGAGAGAGGTTAAACAACCTATTTCATACAATGCCACCCTTAGTGATAGTGATAAGGAAGAGAGACCCGGTTCCCCCATTGAGCGCAACTTTATCGCATTCATGGCTAGTCATGTTAGTGAATGTGAGATAGTATGTGACGATGACACCTTAAAACATGACGCTTCCAAGTCCTTTGTTTGTAAATTCCAAAAAGATGATGATGGTGAGAGTAGAGAAGAGAGAGAGAGTGATATTGATGAAGGGGTTAATGAGACTGAACTTCAATTTGCATTTAGAGAATTATATGAAGAATCTATTAAATTAAAATAGCAAATTTGAAGTTAGAAGTGAGTTTAAGGGAACGTGTCAAGGTCGTTGATGAAAGTGTGTTGGTTGATGACCTTAGGACACGAGAGAGAGCTCTTCGAGAGAAGCTTGAATATATAAAAGGCGAGCGAGATAGACTTAAGGTCTTAATGGAATCCTTGAAAAAGGAGATTCTCGCGTTTGAAGAGAGGAATGTTTTATTAGAGTCTAGAATTTTAGAATTAGAAGAACAATTAAGAGACTCTAGTAAGGTCAAATTTGATTTGGAGTGTAGGTTCGAAAAACTAGATAAAATCTTAGGCACGGTCCAAATAAAAAATGACACTTGTGGTTTAGGCTTCGATTTTTGTAACGATTCCACTAATAAAGTCAAAACTAATGTTTTAAGAGAATCACCTAGGAAAGCTTCTAAAGGTCAACCCTTAGGTACTACTTTTCGACGTGTATTTACTTGCTTTCATTTTGGTCGAAAAGGTCATCTTAGAAAGTTTTGTTTTGATCTTAAAAAGGATCCTAGAAAATCCAAGGCTAAAGTCACCAAGGTTCCCAAATTCCGAGACCATCACATTTCTTTACTCTGGGTTAGGAAATCCGACTTGGTTGCTTTACAAAACAGGATTTTTTATTCTCATTTACTTTCACACGATACCTCCCATGCTAAATCTAAAGGTTGAATGTGCTAGGTGTATGCATAATTTAGCTTTTGTGCTTCATGCTATATTATCACCACTAATTGTATGCTTGTTTATCATTTTCTAGTCATTGCTTTATCACATATCTCATGCTAGAATTATGATGTTTGTTTATATTTTGTATTAATAGTTCTTTCATTTTAGTTTGCATTAAATAAAAAATACAAAAAGATTTTTGTTTATCATTTGTGTTTTATCTTGAGTTATTTAGGATGTTTGGTTAAAAATTTTCAAAAATTCAAAAAGATTTTCTTTGTGTATTTTAGTTTGACACACTTTACGTGGCATATACTTGTGTTCGAATCCTTTCCTTTTCGCTTCCATGTGGCTAGAACTTTTGATTAAGATTGTAATCCTTAAAATGTTATTTGCCATGCCTACATGGAGTAGTTGGATTTTGCATTGCTTAATGGATTATATTTTTATATGCCTCTTTTCACACATGCACGAGATCATTTAAAATTTAATCGTCACATGTATATTTGAGCTAAGTGAGATGTTCTCCCATCAATTTAGTCATCTACATTTTTGTTATGACTATGGAGTATTTGTGCATGTAATAACCATTTTTCGGATTTAAAAATAGAAAAATATGTTTATCCGGTGTAGTAGTTTTTCAATGGAATCGGGATGTGAAAGACAAAATTTCTTTGCGTGAAAAGCCACCATTGAATATTAGGCCTTAAAAATGTGGCATTAAAAAGCATATTTGCTAAGGCCAAAATAGTTTAGTTAATATGTTCAAAAGAAAATAAAAAAAATTATGAGGAGTTTGGTTGGATATATTAATGGGTTTGCACAAAGACTTTGAATCCTAGTTAAGCTTTTATTGTCATGACTCTATTGGTTTGTAGAATCATCAAAATTCTAGGCTTATTTGTATTGTGTATGTTTGTTCATTGAGTTCAATTTATATTGTCACATGAGGCTATATCTAAATGTGATAACGTTTTTCAATCAAATGAGAACTCTATGAATATGTTTTTAAGTGATTGTGTCGAAATTTAATTGTTACTAGTTCACACCCCCTATACTTAAATTTACCACATGTATTTGGACACATTTTTTCCATATGAGTGTCAAAAGCTTAATGTATTTTGTATCATGTGTGGTGTTTATACCTATGTATATGTGTGTGTGCGTTAGTGATATTCATTATGTATACATATATATTGTATTTTTTTAAGTCTTTACCTTGCTTGCTAGTCCATTTATGCTTCTAATTCATAATTGGTATCTAACTTGTTGCGTATATTATTTGATATCACATGCTTAGTATCTTATTTGTCAAATTGGTATTATTTATTTTCGCATCATAGTTGGTATCCATTAATATTTGTATAGATTAGTTATGTTATTGTTGCCCAAATAATTTCATGTTCTTATCTCCTTATGCATCATCTTGTATACTTGTTTCTCCATACTTATATCCCTTATGTAGTTTTTAGGTGGAGAAATGGTGCTTAGTTAAATTGGGGGAGAAATGAGTACTTTATTAGTTCTTTTATTGTTTGTCTATTTCTGAACAAAAAGGGGGAGAAATGGTATATAATCCTATTGTAATCGTATCTTAGTTTAGGAGATCTATCTTAGGGGGAGAGCGCTATCTTCTTAGGTTAATCATATTGGATAAAAGGGGGTAATTAATTTAGGGGGAGTATTTATTTTAATTCTATTTTAATTCCATATGCGTTTAATATTTTGCTTAAGTGTGCAGGAATTTTTCTAGCGGCAACTTTTCATCGGTAATCCTTGGGTTTTGAGTCAAGCTTGTATTTTTTTATTTTTTTGGGTGGAAAGTTTTAAGTCTAGTAGACCTTGATGGCCCTTTAGGATTTTGTTTTGGTTTTTGTCCCGGAATAACCAAAGGGGGAGATTTGTAAGGACACAAATTTCCAATTGAGTATTAATGTAGTGTTGGCTCAATTCCGGACAAAAACATTTGAGTCATAGGATAGTATTGAGTGAGTATCCTCCAAGCCTATGACGTTAGAAGTTTGAGTTGAAGACGTAGCGGGCAGTATTTTAAAAGCGAAGATATCAAAGTGCCGAGTTTCAAAGTGCCATGTTTCTATATCATCGACAATTGATTCCATAGTCTCCAAAAGGTATGAATGCATTTAGATATATATAGGGAGACTTGGAATAATTTTATTATGGGTGTAATTTTATTTTAACCGTATTTTATTTTCAGAAAGTTATTGTAGAACTCTGTATAAAATATTTTTGGGCTTAAAATGTAAAATTGGACTTTCTGATATTTCATTCGAAATTGTCGTTCGAACGAGTTTGCTAACGAGTTTTTCCATTTTGGCCACTAGAATATCGTTAGATGGTCGTTCGAACGAAAATCTCGTTCGAACGATATTTCTGGGCGGGAATAGTTTTGGTAGTTTTATCCTATTTTCCCACTCTTTTGTCCCATTTCTTTTTGGCAGTTTAAAACTTACTCGGGACAGATTTTTCCCTAGACTTTGGTACCTTCGTTGAGAGCGCCTTTGAGAGAAAATACGCCAACCAAAGTTCCATATTTTTATGTGTTGAATTTCAAAGAAATATTTTCAACAAACACATGCATTTACACCCATAGTTTGTTTATCCAAGTACCTCATACATATGATATTTTCTTGGAGTTGTTTGGCACCATTGGTTCATCTCTACAATAAAAAGGAGAAGTTTGGGTTTATTTCTACATCCCACAAAGAATAAGACATTTGGTTTACGCTGCGGTGTTCTCACTCGAAGAAAAGCTTCGCGTGAGGGTGACAGTGTCCAAGAGTCCCATATGAGGAGTTCGAGACCATAGAGGAGTCCATGGCTATATACTAGGAAGAGGTGGTTACAAGAAGGAGCGTCAAGTCTTGGACATAATCAAGTTGTTGGTGTAAGTCTACTGTCTTGTAATTTGTAATTCCGTACTTAGTGGATTTGTTAGAACAGGGCTGTCCGAGGTTTTTTCCGTTTTGAGTTTTCCTCGTACATCAGCGCGTAGTGTGATTGGTTTATTTTATCTTGCAAAACACATAGATGCATGCTTAGGTAATTCAAGATAAAATTTGGTCTAATTATCACACGTATTTATTTTGGTGTTAAAATTAATTAGGAGAAATTTGACTTAATTTAATCAATTCATATATTTAATTTGATAATTTGGTTTTACCTAATTTGCAAAATTGAATTAATTATTGTTAGAAAAAATTCTAGGACTTAACTTGAGTTAATTTGGTTTAAGTGAAAAATTCATTTGTTGTTTAATTTATTCACTTTGTGCTTAGTTTAATTTTAATTTAAAAATAAATTAAAATTTGTCATTTGTGTGTGTTATGTTGAACCATCTTCATTCTGCACTTAAAAGAAAATTATATTTAATTTTGAAATAATATTTAAAATTGGGGGTCCTTGCACTTTCAATTTCATTATTTGTTTGGATTTTTATTATTTTTTTGAAAAAAATTTGAAAAATCCAAAAATATTTTAGTTTTTGAAAAACTTAAGAAAAAGCCAAAAATATTTTCTTTTTATAATTTTTTTTCTGAAAAACACAAAAAGAGTTTTGTATTTTGTTTACACCGTTTATGGATGAACATTTAAGATAACCATAGTAACAACTTCATTCCATATTCCACGTGACTGTTTGATAGTGATTTGAGATGCGACATCATTTCATCCATGTGCTTTACATTATTTGGAGTCTTTGAGATGTGATTAGAGATATCTTCTACATGTTTTGGCTCCTTATCTCCTTTATTGCACACATGCATGGTATTATTTGAGTAATGTGTGACACCCCGCCTAATTAATCCCGGATGAACAATCCTAAATCAAGTTAGAAAAGGTTTCTCAGTTGGTCCATTCTTAGACTCACTGTCGTCTTTTTAATTACTAACCACCTAAGTGAGAAAAGTAGACTGGTGCCAATTTTTATCTTTCAATTAATTAAATAAAACACATGCGGAACATAAAATAATACACAATCACAGTTAATTAAAATAACCATCCACAAATAAAATACCTAACCGAATAAACCATCGGTCCAAATATCCAATATAAGTAAAGATAAGAAGAAAATCTCAACAAGTCTAATACTGATAAATGAACTGTGAGCGACAAGCTCAGATAACTACTAGAGAGTCTCTACCCGAATGAAAGAAGGAGGCGTCTATCAAAAACCCCGCAACATCCACATGTGCTGTAGCAAAGGAAACCTGGAATAGAGTCAAGCCTGGCGTCCCTGTGGCTGGACACCTAAAAGGTTTTTAAAAAAAAATTATAGCAAGGGTTAGTACCCAAAAACATTTGAAAACATTTAACAAATGATTAACTTGCAGTAATAAATAAATATGCATGCTCTTCATATTTTAGTTAGTGCCGCACTCTCTTGAGGACTTCCTCACCCCTCCTCTAATGTGCACTACTAACGCTTCCATTTAATTTACTAGGTCCTACGCTCCTGACCCAATACTTATTTTAACCCGTGAAATTTACCTACTCTAACCGAGTATGCCTTAATTCATGATTTTTAAGTTATTGTAAATGTCAAACTTAATTAATCATTACTCCTTTTAATTTCATATAACATTCACACCTGTTATGCACATAATACATTTTTCACTATGTATTAATTATCCCATATATAATTATTTACCTAATTATATATTTAATCATATTACAGTATTCACAAACATACTGAAATAACATTTAATACAAACTTTCGACCGAGTAAGAATACTCACAAAATATAAATTTTTTCCAAGTGCAATCCCACTAGGTGTATTCACGTAACCTAATTATCCAAGTTAGATTTTCTCACTAACTTAGTTTAACATACGAATTGGAGGCGGTCATATTCCTTCCCTGAAAGTGAGATGCCCCTCACCCATATAACGGACGCTATGACCTGGGATTATACTCGCCCTACTCCTCAAGCTAGGGGATTCATCCACTATTCGCAACCTCCCCCCTATAGCACTAGAGTATATACTAATAATATTCAATCACTGATATTAATGCACACACACACTATATATATACATACTATCACACTCCGTATATATATATAAATATAACATGTCCCGGCTACACCATGTACAAAACCCGTAACATAAGCCTATTTAATTTATTAAGAGTTTATGGTCCAACTCTAATTATTAATTAATTCGCACATTAAGTAATTAAGTCACCTTCGGTGTCACTCCCACCATAAAATTGGACTTACTCTCGAAGTCCGAATTAACCTTACCCGAGTCTAAATTCCCGACTCCCGAATATTTAGCCTTTACCTAAATAAGATTTATCTCTCAGTATTCCTCAACCGTTATTCCCGGACTTGTTCACTACATCTATATTTAATCCTTTCGAACACCTTCCCAAAAATTCAACCTTAGTGTGTCACACCTAATTTCTCCAAAACCCAACAATTTTAAATTATGATTTCACACTAAGTCATCTCCAAATTCTAAATTAACTTTATTCACCATTAATTAGATTTAAAACCCATGTATAAATTTCTCACCAAATTAATTCATGGAAAAAGATTAAATTAAAATTTTCTTCATATAAAGGAAAACTGGGCGAACTGTTAAAATCTGCCGACCATCGATCGATCGACCCCAGACCTTCGATCGATCGATCGAGCAGGTCTTCGTCTTCTTCGCAAAGACAGATTCAGCCACGGACGATTTTTCCCAAACCCTAGTTTTTTCTACCAGAAACCTTAAGCCCTCTTAAGATTAATACATGTTAGAAACCTTATTAGGGACCTCCAGAATGTCCACCAACATCATTAATTCGTCCATTAACTACAATTTCTATATTTGGGGAAAAATCCATCTTTAACCCTTTACCCATTTACAACCCAAGTTCCATCATCAAATCCGTTTCTAATTATCCAGATAACATCCTACCAGATATATATATTAACATACAAATTTCAGATTTTTACATAAACCCTTTCCAAATTCCGTAAATCAGATTTCGCCATTAACACCCAAAACGAATTTCCTTAAATACACACATCACATGAATATGAATCGAAATACGTTTTTACATGCTACAGTAAGTTAACACTTGCCTTAAGGTTCGTAGGGTCTGAATTTGGAGATGAGTTCCAAGGTTGAAGATGACCCTTGTTGGCTCTCTTATGATCCCCAAATCTGCCTTTAACTGCTGTTAGGGTTTCTTAACACACTAACCATTTTCCTAAACTCACATCAGCCGTTTTATTATTTCTTGTAATTCATTAATTTACCTAAATCCCGTTTTTTGCCTAATGGGCCAAGCCCAAATGACCCAATTGCCCCGTGTGGGCCTGACTATGTCTAAAAATGCCCCGTGACCCGTTTACTACCCCCGGGTATACTTTTTTGACTATCTTGACCCATCCGGACTCAACCGTACACTAAGAATTGGCATCCGAATTAATTTATAAAAATACTTATCCCACACCCCTTTAGTCTATACCGACTCTCGGTTGAGATAAGTGCATACCCTGTCATTAATACTCGAAATGACTTAAATAATTGATTACTATTCACTTAGTAAATAAATTCCCATAAATATTAACCATTCACTCCCCGATTAATATTTAAATAAAATTTCCCTAATTAATCCAATTAAAATTATGTCTCACAAGTAATTTTCAATTCCCGAATTAATAGCATATTTAATGCATGAAAAATGTGGGGTGTTACCCTCCTTACAAAGGAATTTCGTCCTCGAAATTAGGTCATACCTGTGATGAAAACCTCTGGATATTTCTCCCTCATATCTTCCTCCCGCTCCTAGGTAGACTCGTCAATGTTGTGATAACCCCACTGTACTCTAACTAGTGGAACAACCTTGGATTGTAATTTCCGCTCGCTACGGTCTAGAATAGCCACCGATCTCTCCTCATAAGAGATGTCTGGCTGTACATTAATTTCTTCGAGTGGAATGTGCCAGAAGGCCCTCTCCCTCCTGCGATATTTCTTCAGCGATGCCACATGGAACACGTCGTGTATCCGCTGAAGGTGCTCCGGCAATCCCAGCCTGTAGGCTACATGCCCCACCCTCTCGATAATAGGAAAAGGTCCCACGTACCTCGGTGCTAGCTTACCCTTCTTAACGAACCTCATCACCCCTTTCATAGGGGACACCCGGACCAGTACCTGATCCCCAACCTCTAACTCCACATGTCTCCGTGAAGCATCAGCGTAACTTTTCTGCCTATCCTGAGCTATCCGAATCCTCCCTCGGATCAGTTCTATCTTGGCAGATGTCTCCTGCACAATCTTCGGCCCCAATAGTTTGTTATCCCCCACCTCTAACCAACAAGTGGGTGAATGACAAGGTCTCCCGTATAGTGCCTCAAATGGTGCCATGCCGATCGTGAATTGGTAAGAGTTGTTATACGCAAACTCTACCAGAGGAAGATACTTCTCCCAACTTCCCCCAAAGTCTAATATGCACATTCTGAGCATATCTTCCAGCATCTGGTTGACTCTCTCGGTCTGTCCGTCAGTCGGTGGGTGATAGGTTGTACTCAAACGTAACTCCGTGCCCATGGCCTCCTGAAAACTCTGCCAAAAGTGGGCCACAAAGATCTTGTCCCTATCCGACACAATATTTATCGGTACCCCGTGCAGCTTAACAATCTCTGCTATGAATAGCTGCGCATAACGCATCGTCTCAAAGTCTGTGCGAACTGGAAGGAAGTGGGCCACTTTGGTCAACCGATCCACAATGACCCATATGGATTCGTGACCCTTCTGCGATGTCGGTAACCCTGTAATGAAGTCCATAGAGATGCTCTCCCACTTCCACACGGGAATTTCAAGTGGTTGTAGCATCCCTGATGGTCTCTGATGGTCAACTTTCACAAGCTGACACGTGGCACATTTCGAAACAAACTCTGCTATGTCCCGTTTCATTCTTACCCACCAATACTGCCTCCTCATATCTTGATACATCTTATCCCCACTGGGATGTACCCCGAATCTCGACCCATGAGACTCCGTCATAACAGCGTGACTCAACTCCGCATCCTCTGGCACAATCAACCTCCCATTATGGTGTAAGCCTCCCTCCGAGCTGATCGAGTAACCCTCTGCTCCCTCAGCTAGCAACTGGCTCACCCTATCCCGGAAGGTCTGATCCTCTGCCTGATCCCTCACAACCCGCATAATGATTTTGGGTGTGATGGATAATGCTGACATGCAATCCCTAGCTACATCATCCTCGTATCGAAGTTCTCTCCACTTCGCTTTCCAGACTTCTGATATTTCCCCAGTCGGTCTCCAACTCAATGCATCTGCCACCACATTAGCCTTACCAGGATGATACTGAATATCAAACTGATAGTCTTTCACGAATTCTAGCCATCGCCTCTATCTCATATTCAGATCCTTCTGAGTGAAGAGATACTGAAGTGATTTATGATCCGTGAATAGCGTGAATTGCTCCCCCAGGAGATAATGTCTCCATATCCTCAAAGCAAAAATGACTGCTGCTAACTCCAGGTCGTGAGTGGGGTAATTCCTCTCGTGGGGCTTTAGCTTCCTGGACGCATATGCTATAGCCCTTTCCTCCTGCTGAAGCACACCCCCAAGTCCCTGTAAGGATGCGTCAGTGTAAACTCGATACTCTAATCCCCCTTTCGGCAATGCAAGCACGGGTGCAGATGTCAACTTGTCCGTTAACTCGTCGAAGGCTAATTGAAAATGATCATTCCAAGTGAAAGGTACCTCCTTCCGGGTAAGATTCGTCAAAGGGCCCGCAATCTTTGAGAATCCTTTGATGAACCGTCTATAATAACCGGCCAACCCCAGAAAACTGCGCATTTCTATCGGTGTCGTGGGCTGTCCCCACTCCCTCACCGCCGATACTTTACTTGGATCCACCGCAATGCCCCGGTCTAACACCACGTGACCAAGAAACTGAACCTCCCGTAGCCAAAATCCACACTTACCTAATTTGGCATACAGCTGGTGACCCCGCAATGTCTGTAACACTATACACAGGTGCTCTGTGTGCTCCTCCTCGGTATGCGAGTAGATCAGGATGTCATCAATGAACACGATAACAAACTGATCGAGAAACTCCCTGAAGACTCTGTTCATGAGGTCCATGAACACTGTTGGTGCATTGGTGAGCCCGAATGGCATTACCCTGAACTCGTAAGATCCATACCGCGACAGGAAAGCGGTATTCAGAACATCCTCCTCTTGGATACGTAGTTGATGATACCCTGACCTCAAGTCGACCTTAGAGAAATAAGACTCCCCTCTCAACTTGTCAAATAGGTCATCAATCCTAGGCGACGGATACTTATTTCGTATCGTGGCCTTATTCAGCTCTCTATAGTCCACGCATAACCGTAGTGAGCCATCTCGCTTTTTCACAAACAACACCGATGCACCCCACGATGATGTACTTCGTCGAATGAAACCCTGCCCCAGCAACTGCTGAATTTGCTCCCTCAACTCACGTATTTCTGAAGGGGCCATACGGTATGGGGCCCGAGCAATCAGCCTCATCCCCGGTGCTAAATCGATCACAAATTCGATTTCCCTGCTAGGTGGCAATCCTGGTATCTCCTGAAACACATCCTCAAAGTCTCTCACCACTGGGATTGAGTCCAATGGAATATCCACCTCCTGTGAGGTTTCCTCCTCAATGTAATACAAGTGTGTGCATGACCCTCCCTCAGGTAGCAGCATTGCTATAAAAAACATTTCCTGCCCTGGAATGGAGAACACGATGGTCCTCTCGTAGCAATCCACCGTCGCTCGATAACCTGCCAACCAATCCATACCTAAAATGACATCGTACCCCTCCATATCCAACACTAAGAGGTCCGCTGCTAAACTAAGTCTCCCAATCAAAATGTCCACACCCCGACAAATCGAGTGAATCGTAGCCCCGCTGCCTACTGGCGACTCTACACACGTCCGAAGACACCCGCGGTCTCTAGTAGTCCGGCCCGTTTAGTAAAATTTAATTTAATGAATGAATGTGATGCTCCCGTATCAAAAAGAATACTACCCTCATAACCATGAATGAGAAACATACCCTCAACTGCTGGCGGTGCTTGCTGCGCCGGGGGATTGGGAACATCCCGGACGTTATACACACGTCCGTAGTGCATCTGCCCTTACTGAGGTGGGGCGGGTGGGGCTGCTGCTGCTGGCGGTAATTGTCCCCGTTTCCCCTGTTGGGCCTCCTGCTGTTGACCTCTGCCCCTCTGTGGGCACTCCCTCTTGAAATTCCCTGTCTGGCCACAGACAAAACAATGTTTCTGACCATCCCACTGTCATTGGCCCTGTTGGCCCTGACGTGGCTGACCCTGGCCCTGCTAGCCTCCCCCATTATTCCCTTGGCCCTGACGGCCCTGAGGAACCTACTGCTGCTGATTCGGGCCCGGCTGCCCCTGCCTGAACCCCTGTCCTCCCGGTCGGAACCCACCAGGCTTAAACTTCTTAGCCTGATTCCCTTGCTGACTGCCCGCCTGCTGCTGAGCACCACTTGCGTCACTACTAGTAACAACCTTTCCCTGTTGACTCGGCTCCCCTGTTCTCTTGCTCCCCTTCGTATGGAAGCGATGGTCCTGGCAGTGTACAAGTGCGGCATTAACGACGTCTGTATACGACACTAACGCCGGATTCCCAATAAAGTGTTGCCTGATTCGCCAGGCTAATCCGTCCATAAACCTCGATTTTTTTCGCTCCTCATCGCTCACCTCATTTGGCACAAAGCTTGCCAAACGGGTGAACTCTTCCTCGTAGTCTGCCACTGATCGGTCACCCTGAACTAAATCACTGAATTTCTTTCTCATCTCAGTCTCTACTGCTGGTGGAAAGTATTTGCGATCGAACCGCACCCAAAAATCTGATGTCGGCATCAAGTCTCGCTCCTCGGCGGTGGTAACTGACTCCCACCACTGTAAGGCTGCCCCCGACAGACGAAAGGTAGCAAGCATCTGTTTCTGTACCTCGGTACACTCTATCATGCGCAGATGGCGCTGAATGTTCTTCTTCCAGTCACAAGCCTCTATCACATCTGTGCTACCCCGGAACTCAGGTGGGTGACCCTTCTGAAAGGTATCCCTAACTCTCTGCCAAGATGGTGGCCCCACTGGAGCCTGAACTGCTGGTGCCACTGGAGGCGGTGCCTGGGGCTGTGGAAAGTGAGCTGCCATGGCTCTCATCGCTGTTTCGACCGCCTGGGCCACTATCACTGCCACCTGAGTAGTGGAAATCAACTCGGGCAGGGGTGGTGGTGGCGGTACATGTGGCTCCTGGTGAGCCTCCCGGATTTCATCCCTAGCCTCAGCCCTTTCCGCTCTCAGTCTCCTCGGTGGCATCTGAAATAGATTAAATCGCATAAGTACATAGTTTACACAAAAATATTCACAGCAGAAATATGATATCTCACAAGCGAAAAATGAATCAACAGTCCTAATAATAGGGCTCTACAACAAACGAGTGCTACGCTGAAACGCAGAAAGCCGCACAGATCCTAAGGACACCATAACTTGATGCTCTGATACCATCTGTGACACCCCGCCTAATTAATCCCGGGTGATCAGTCCTAAATCAAGTTAGAAAAGGTTTCTCAGTTGGTCCATTCTTAGCATCACTGTCGTCTTTTTAATTACTAACCACCTAAGTGAGAAAAGTAGATTGGTGCCAATTTTTATCTTTCAATTAATTAAATAAAACACATGCGGAACATAAAATAATACACAATCACAGTTAATTAAAATAACCATCCACAAATAAAACACCTAACCGAATAAACCATCGGTCCAAATATCCAATACAAGTAAAGATAAGAAGAAAATCTCAACAAGTTTAATACTGATAAATGAACTGTGAGCGAAAAGCTCAGATAACTACTAGAGAGTCTCTACACGAATGAAAGAAGGAGGCGCCTAACAAAAAACCCTCAACATCCACATGTGCTGCAGCAAAGGATACCTGGAATAGAGTCAAGCCTGGCGTCCCTGTGGCTGGACACCTAAAAGGTTTTTTAAAAAAATTATAGCAAGGGTTAGTACCCAAAAAATTTGAAAACATTTAACAAATGATTAACTTGCAGTAATAAATAAATATGCATGCTCTTCATATTTTAGTTAGTGTCGCACTCTCTTGAGGACTTCCTCACCCCTCCTCTAATGTCACTACTAACGCTTCCATTTAATTTACTAGGGCCTACGCTCCTGACCCAATACTTATTTTAACCCGTGAAATTTACCTACTCTAACCGAGTATGCCTTAATTCATGATTTTTAAGTTATTGTAAACGTCAAACTTAATTAAATCATTACTCCTTTTAATTTCATATAACATTCACACATGTTATGCACATAATACATTTTTCACTATGTATTAATTATCCCATATATAATTATTTACCTAATTATATATTTAATCATATTACAGTATTCACAAACATACTGAAATAACATTTAATACAAACTTTCGACCGAGTAAGAATACTCACAAAATATAAATTTTTCCCAAGTGCTATCCCACTAGGTGTATTCACGTAACCTAATTATCCAAGTTAGATTTGCTCACTAACATAGTTTAACATACGAATTGGAGGCAGTCATATTCCTTCCCTGAAAGTGAGATGTCCCTCACCCATATAACGGACGCTATGATCTGGGATTATACTCGCCCTACTCCTCAAGCTAGGGGATTCATCCACTACGCGCAACCTCCCCCTATAGCACTAGAGTATATACTAATAATATCCAATCACTGATATTAATGCACACACACACACACACACTATATATATATATACTATCACACTCCGTATATATATATATATATATATATATATATAAATATAACATGTCCCGGCTACACCATGTACAAAACCCGTAACATAAGCCTATTTAATTTATTAAGAGTTTATGGTCCAACTCTAATTATTAATTAATTCGCACATTAAGTAATTAAGTCACCTTCGGTGTCACTCCCACCATAAAATTGGACTTACTCTCGAAGTCCGAATTAACCTTACCCGAGTCTAAATTCCCGACTCCCGAATATTTAGCCTTTACCTAAATAAGATTTATCTCTCAGTATTCCTCAACCGTTATTCCCGGACTTATTCACTACATCTATATTTAATCCTTTCGAACACCTTCCCAAAAATTCAACCTTAGTGTGTCACACCTAATTTCTCCAAAACCCAACAATTTTAAATTATGATTTCACACTAAGTCATCTCCAAATTCTAAATTAACTTTATTCACCATTAATTAGATTTAAAACCCATGTATAAATTTCTCACCAAATTAATTCATGGAAAAAGATTAAATTAAAATTTTCTTCATATAAAGGAAAACTGGGCGAACTGTCAAAATCTGCCGACCATCGATCGATCGATCAAGCAGGTCTTCGTCTTCTTCGCGAAGACAGATTCAGCCATGGACGATTTTTTCCAAACCCTAGTTTTTTCTACCAGCAACCTTAAGCCCTCTTAACATTAATACATGTTAGAAACCTTATTAGGGACCTCCAGAATGTCTACCAACATCATTAATTCGTCCATTAACTACAATTTCTGTATTTGGGGAAAAATCCATCTTTAACCCTTTACCCATTTACAACCCAAGTTCCATCATCAAATCCGTTTCTAATTATCCAGATAACATCCTACCAGATATATATATATTAACATACAAATTTCAGATTTTTACATAAACCCTTTCCAAATTCCGTAAATCAGATTATTATCTTCAAAATCAGATTTCGCCATTAACACCCAAAACGAATTTCCTTAAATACACACATCACATGAATATGAATCGAATTACATTTTTACATGCTACAGTAAGTTAACACTTGCCTTAAGGTTCGTAGGGTCTGAATTTGGAGATGAGTTCCAAGGTTAAAGATGACCCTTGTTGGCTCTCTTGTGATCCCCAAATCTGCCTTTAACTGCTGTTAGGGTTTCTTAACACACTAACCCTTTTCCTAAACTCACATCAACCGTTTTCTTATTTCTTCTAATTCATCAATTTACCTAAATCCCATTTTTTGCCTAATGGGCCAAGCCCAAATGACCCAATTGCCCCCGTGTGGGCCCGACTATGTCTAAAAATGCCCCGTGATCCGTTTACTACCCCCGGGTACACTTTTCCGACTATCTCGGCCCATCCGGACTCAACCGTGCACTCAGAATTGGCATTCGAATTAATTTATAAAAATACTTATCCCTCCACCCCTTTAGTCTATACCGACTCCCGGTAGAGATAAGTGCATACCCTGTCATTAATACTCGAAATGACTTAAATAATTGATTACTATTCACTTAGTAAATAAATTCCCGTAAATATTAACCATTCACTCCTCGATTAATATTTAAATAAAATTTCCTTAATTAATCCAATTAAAATTATGTCTCACAAGTAATTTTCAATTCCCGAATTAATTACATATTTAATGCATGAAAAATGCGGGGTGTTACATATTGTACTTGTCTATCACATATTGTCGTGAGTGATTTCATCTCAATTCTGTCTATACAACGATCAAAATGCGATAAAACTTGGCAAGATAGTAGTGCATGTAAAAACCGTTTACGGTGAGGATTTAATTGCAATAAAATATGATGAGTGAATCACAGAAAAGGGCTACGAGAGTTCAAAATTAACTCGTTGAGAAAGCCATCGTTTGAAAAAGAGCTCAAAAAAATTAAATGGCAATAAAAATAAACATATGCCAAATCAAATGGGCAATAGGTTTTAGTTTCATCACTTAAAAGAAAAATATAATGTATAATTATTTATGAGGGAGTTTGGATGGAAATAAATGAAAAATGAGTTTGCATATCCTTGAAAGTCATGAAAAAGCATTTCAATATTTTGGACATTATTGGCGTCGAAATCACTTTGAGCGTTGATTTGTTGATTTGATTGAGTCAATTTCTTTTAATTCCATAATTTTTTACACCTAAAGAAGATGTTGAGTTCATTCATTAGGAATATCCAACATTCATCGTGCACATATTTTATGGTTGTATTTATTGATTTTCCTATCGAATTTGTTCACATCCCTACATTTCTGCTATCACCGACTTGGTTGTTTTGGTGTTCTTTCATGGTGTGATTTATTGTTCTATATTTTTTTAAGAAAATTTTTGAAAATTTATAAAAAAGAAAGTTTAGTTACCTTGTGTTATTCTCCATTTGCATTTGCTTTGAGTTCTTCATGTTTGTCTATTTGGGGACATCATAAAAAGGGGAAGAACGAAGTATGGGAGAGAAATTGATACTTACTTTTTCTTATCATTATATTTCAAATTGTTGCGAATCACGGGTATTGTTTCTTATCTCATGTGCGTAGGTACTTATTTGAGGATTATTTTTGCTCACCCTGATGATGACAAAGAAAGTTTGAAGATGTTGAAGAAGTTGAAGACATGTCATTTAGTATTTTCACTTTTGGGTTTATTGGGAATATTAAATTGTATGTAACTTTTGGGTTGGGCAGCATAATTCGGGTAGTTTTTATATATGTACCGGCATAGACATAAGGGGAAATTTGTAAGGACATGATTTTATAAATGTCCGTTTAGTATCTAAGAAATTTTTTCTGTATATCCTAGATCACTGCAAGTATGTCTAATACTGCTACATTCGGCACGCCTCCACGTTCATCCATGACGGCCTCGACTTGGATCCGAAGTTATAACGCACCCACTACTTCCATACGTGCGTAGTGCATCAACATTGACCTATCATGCATCGTGTGTCTTCAACATTCATCTGTTCCCACTACTCCACTCGCAAATATGGTAAAATAATTTAATTGGAGTTTTTAATATTTCTATAAATATTTGGGAACATTTTTTAAAATAAAATTTTGAAATCTGAAATATTTTATCTCGAAATAAGAATTTTTTCTAAGTGTAAAGGCGAAGAAGTACACGTCATTCGGATCGTTCGAACGACAAAGCATGTCGTTTAAACGACACCTCATATTGCGCAAAGTCATTCTAACTACACCTAGCGCCGTTCGAGCGACACCCCATCTCATTCGAACGAGCCACCGCCTCGATTTTTGTATTTAAGTAGTGTTCATTCTACACATTTTTGCAAGTCTTAGACTTGACGTTTCTGTAGTTCTTTTGCATTAAAAATAGACTTCGCTTTTCATGTTTTATACACTGTTTTGATTCACAAACAATTTCCAATCATTTATGTGAATCCTTTAAACCCAAGAAAATTGTTCCACTAATCTGGAGTTCATGTGGAGAAGAAGAAGGTTGATTTTTCACTACTGATCTTGGAGTTCTTGCGGGACCTCTAGCTGACGACACCGAACCGACACCTATGGATATTTCGTGTGCCACTGTATTATATTGTAATCCGTGTAAGTTGAGATTTACAAATTATAGTGAAATAAAAAGGTTTTGTCCCTTTGGAAGATTTTTTTTCAAATTGTGACTATCTTGCTTGTTTGATTTATTTCATTTATTTGTCACAATTATTTGCAAAAGTTTAGACTGAATTGGGCTAAAATTAGAATTTAATTAAATAAGTTGGACATTGATAGCTGGCGCACTCTTACAGTATGTGATAATTATATAGGATGAAAGATCTTAAGAATTTTATGCATAAGATTAAAAGTTCACATGTATAAATTAATAGAGAATGTGTTAGAATAATTGATCTATAAAATTATTATAGGTACCCTTATGATGATTGTTTACAATAACTAAATTGTAGATGGATTTAGCATTAATTAAATAGAAATATGGTGTCCTTAAGATATTACAAAAACCTCCTTATTTTTCTCCCTGCCCTTCTTTCATCCCTTTAGAATGGTGGCATATTAGTTAGATATTTTCTTGAAAAGGAAAAAACAAATCTTGAAAAGTATCATGTGCTTCAAAATCTATACAACTCTTTGAATTAGAAGTTTGATACTATGTTTTATCATGTGAACATTGATTTTTTTAATACTAATAATGTCAATAATACTATGATGCGTGATATTTACTTATTACATCTATTATTTTAGAAATAATTACAAACTTCCATCATAATTATGGTAAAAATTATGTTTATTAAGTATTTAGCTATTTTAATATGAGTTATATTGCCGTTTGAATTCTTTCATTTATATGCATCTATGTTTGTCGACATGGACACTTTATTCTTACCTTCTTGTTGGGGCTCAATGTACTCTTTAACAAGGTGAAAACTAATGATTACGTGTTGAAAAGATTTACATATGATACACTATAATATTAAGTGAACTCCTTTAATAATAATAATAATAATGATAATAATAATAATAATAAAAATAATAATAATAATAATAATATTTTGTTTATAATAATTGGCGCTTGGGCTCCACTAGTTTCCATTATAGTTGGTTGGATGCTATTTTAATGGTTTGAACTAACTATTGTCTAAGAACATAACATTTACATTCAAAAACCTTAAATACCCTCAAACACACAATTACTATAATCCGCCTCTATCTCTCTCTCACTCTCAATGGTTGATTTCTTCATATCTAAATGGTTCTTCATGGCGATCGGGAGTTTCATGGCATATTTGGACGTTTTCATGGCGACTTCTCTACCTACGGCGACTTCAAATCTGTGAGTTAGAGCTTGATTTGGAGTTCGTTTTTTATCTAGAGTTGGAGTTCGGATTTGATGGTCAGAGGTTTGGGATTTAGAGATCGATTTATTTGCCGGAGGTTTTTAATGGTCGGAGGTTTGTTGACGGGTTTTTTATGCCTTTTTTAAACATGTTTTTTTGGGTAAAAATTATTTTCTTTAGTGAAAAACGTTTGTATTTTCTGGAAATAGTTTTTTTAACTGAAAACAGTTTTATTTTTATTTTTTTGGGTAGAAATTTTTATCCTTTTTAAAAAAATCATTTTATTAAGTGGAAAATATTTTTATCTAAAAATAATATTTTTAAACAAAAATCAATTTTTTTTTTTCATATTTTCTTGCTAGAAATTATTTTTCTTGGGAATATATTTTTAACTGAAATCCATTTTATTTTTCATATTTTTTTGGCTGAAAATTATTTTTGTGGAAATATATTTTTTGACTAAAATCAGGTTTATTTTTTATTTCTTTGTAGAATTTTTTTTGTTTATGGAAATCTTTGTTTTGGGTGGAAAAAATTTTGTTTTGTTGAAAATCATATTATTTGGTTAAAAAGATTTTTTATTTGGTGGAAAATAAATTTTATACTGAAAATCAGTTTCTTTTTTTGAAAATCATTTAAATTTTTTTTTAAAACAATTGTAGTTTAATATTTTACTCTTGTTTAATCTTTTTACATAGTTATATTATGGTTGTTTAATATTTTTTTAAATTTTAACTGTTTTTAATAAAAAAAAACATGATTTTTATATTTTAATTATTTTTAATAAAAAAACGATTTTTTTAAATATAAGTTTATATATTTTTAACTCTTTTGAATAAATTTTTTTAATTATTTTTTACAAAGACTGAAAAAAACATAAAAAAACGTTTTCTTCATTAAAAAAACACTTTTATTTCTTATTATATATATACCATACAATATATATATATATTTAACTCTTTTTAATAAAAAAACATGATTTTTATATTTTAATTATTTTTAATAAAAAACACATTTTTTTTAAATACATGTTTTATATATTTTTAACTCTTTTGAATAAAATTTTTTAATTGTTTTTTACAAAAAGAGAAAAAAACATAAAAAACTTTTTCTTCATTAAAACAAACACTTTTATTTCGTATTATATAGATACCATACAATATATATATATATATATATATATATATATATATATATATATATATATATATATATATATATATATATATATATATATATATATATAGCGTAATAATTTATATGTACTTTTATTTCTTAGCATACAGTTTATATGTACAATTTTATATTAAACAATTTTTTCCAAATTGTTGATTGAGATGAAAGGACATAGGGGCAAATAAGTCATTTGGCAATTGAGTGATAGCTCACAAACAGAGGTTTAATAACTTCCGTTAAAATAACACTCAACCAATTATAATGGAAACTAGTGTATCTTAAGCGCCAATTATTATAAATAAATGTACCATAAACAGTAAATGACCTTATAATAATAATAATAATAATAATAATAATAATAATAATAATAATAATAATAATAATAATAATAATAATAATAATATATAACTATTATAAAACTCACTCGAAGAGGTTTTAATGTGCAACCCATTTAGAACATCCACATGACAACTCTTAAGTTCTATTCATTTTCCCTCTTTTTGTCTTCGAAACTATAATTAATTGGCATCCCTCTTGCCATGAATTTTGGGTTTCTTTTATATTCTTCTCTTCCATTACTTATAAATTTATCTCTATAACTTTCTTCACCCGTCACGTCTTCTCCCTTCTACATCCACAATCTCATCATCATCTTCGCTCTTCTCGCTTTTGCTCCTAATTATGAACACAAAGCTTTAATTATAATCTCTCTCTCTCTCTCTCTCTCTCTCTCTCTCTCCATCTCCCTCTCTTTCGGAGAACAGCTCTCATACATACCAAGTATACATATTGTTGGCTCAAAAAAATTTGACAGATTTTTTTTTAAATAGCAAAAAAAGTTATTTTTAGCTGATTTTTTATATGGGTCCCTTGAAATGTTTAAACATCATATTAAAAAATTAATACGGAACATATATTTTTTACTATTTGAAAAAAATAGGTATGTATACTTAGTATGTACTCGAGCCTGTCTATATATATATATATATATATATATACACCCATACATATATACATGTATATATATATTCAGACTTTAAACCATTTTAATAGTTTTAAAATTGGGATTTCAATGGCAAGGTTTTAACGATTTTTTATTTTTAGATTTGGGGATATACATTTTTATCATAGTTGTCATCTATGTTATATTTTGTAGGTACATATATATGCACACGTTTTAGCAAAAAAATACTTTTAGGTATATTTAACAACATACTCCATCTATTTGTTAAAAGGCCTAGCAAAGACTTTGTAAGGACAAATTTCTAATCCAGTCAATTTGTTTGTAATTGACATAATTCTGGACAAAATAGGTTGAGTTGTAGGTTACACTTTGAGTTGTGATCCCACTAAGCCTATGACATGAAGTGTTGAAGATGTTGCGATAAAGCTTCGAAAATATATCATGACGAGTTTCGTGGCAATCGTTATCTTAATACATTTACCAAGAATGCGATATCGAGTTATGAGACCTTGGATATATTTTAAAGGATGTAATTTTTCTTAAAAAATTATTTCTTATACTTAAGAAAATTTGTTTCTGAGTTCAAACAAGATATAAACTCATTAGAACAAAATTTTGATATCGTTCCAATGACTTTATATTTCATTAAAACGATTTGAGCATTCTGTTCAAAGCAGAGTTCAAATGAACATCCAACGACCCTGCACTGTTAGAATTTATTGGAAGGCTCGTTAGAAGGCTGGTTCAAATGAGATTTCCATCTCGTTTGAGATAACTGGATTTCGTTCAAATGAGATGAGATTATCATTCGAATGAGCTTAGTTTTTGTTTGAACGAGCTTCGCCGCCTTGAAATTTGTGTTTTCATATTTAAGGTGTTTTAGACTCAGATTTTTTAAGGTCCTTTTTGCAAAAAATGATTCTGCACCTGTTTCCAAAAGTTTGCAAGAAATACAAACATTCTTTTTTTTCAAGATCCAATTTTTCACAATTCATGTGCTTTTGAGATCTTTATTTAGCACTAAGTTTATTTTTTTCATCTTGGGAAGAAATATTTTCGTACAGTGGACTCCATATGTGCTGATTGTAGTGAAGAAGGGGTGGACTCCATGGTCCTATTCGTAGACGGCTACCGAGGCTTCATCGGTAGATACCGAGGCGTGCGTGGACTCGTGTGCTATGTACACTTGCGTGGGTGGACTCTTACATTGCCTTGTGGAGAAGAGATCGAAGACAAAAGAGATTAAAGGCTTGTGGGTGATCGAGTCGTTGAGTAAGTCTACTGTTTACTCTTTGTAATTTTGTATCATAGTGGATTGTTTGGCCGGGCCATACGAGATTATTTCCCTTAGTTATTTTCTTGTACATCGACATCTTTTGGATTGTTCTTTATTTAATTTTACCTGCTTAATCATCGTAGTTGTATGATATATAAAAAGATAAAATTTGGCTAAATAAGTTTCCCACAAGATTTGTTTAAAATTGGTGCAAATTAAAATAGAGAATAATTTGAAAAATATTATCTTTGCCTAAAGTACACACACTAGGCGCACTCTCAAATTGGTATCAGAGATAGAACACTTAGTTTGTGTATTTTTGATTCCATATCTCTAGGCATGAATCTTGGAGGGTTTCATGGTTTTAAAACCCCTATGTTTGACGGGATGAATTATGCTTATTGGAAAATGCATATGAAGTCAGCACTTAAGGCTATAGATGAGTGGGTGTGGTTAGCTGTAGTTAAGGAGTGGTCACAACCAGTCACACGAGAGATGGAGAGCTAATTCACTTAAAATATGTAGAGTCGTGGACTGAGGATGAGCATAAATTATCGCAATATAATTCTAGAGGTTTAAATGCTCTTTTCTATTTAGTCACCTTAGAGTAATTCCGTCGTATTGTAACGTGTGAGACGTCCAAAGAGGCTTGGGATATATCCAACTCACCTATAAAGGAATTAGTGTTGTGAAGACTTGCAAAATCCAAAACCTCACCACTAAATTTGAGACGATTAAGATGTTAGAAAGTGAGAACTTTAATGAGTTCTACGCTAGATTGTCCGATATAGTTAACTCATTGTTTAACTTGGGAGAGAAAATACCTAACAATTGAGTGATAAAGAAAATCTTAAGGTCGTTGGATGATAGATTTAATTTAAAGGTGGTTGTTTTAAATTCTTTAGGTACACTTGACTCGATGAAACTTGAAGAGCTTGTCGGTGACCTACAAACTTATAAGCTCCTCTAAGAATGTGATGAAGAAAGAAAAGTTAATAGATTTGAAATTCCGAAAGGAGGAAATAATTATTTCGTATGATGATTCTGACACCGAGTCCAGGGATATGGCCATGTTAGCTAAGAAGTTCAAGAAATTTCTCAAATTATGAAAGCAATTGATAGAAGCAAAAAAGGTTTGATAAAGATAAGAACAACAAGGCCGATTGCTTCCCTAAGAACCGGAGTGATAATGTTAAGAGGGATGAGTTAGAAAGATGTTTGGTTATGAGGGTTATGTCCATAGGGTAGTTGAGTACCCCACTAAACTATGAAAGGAGGGCAAGAAACCAATAGATTATAATGCCACCCTCAGTGATAGTGACTAGAAGAGGAAAATGATTCCTCCAATGAGTGAAACTTTACTTCATCCATGGCTAGTCATGTGAGTGCCGACAAGAATTTTTCCCATGAATATATTTCTTTGCATGACACTTTCAAGGCCATAGTTAGTGAATCCTAAGTGAGTGAGGGTGACGTGAGTGAGGATGGATAAGTGGAGGAGAGTGAGATACAAGTTACCTTTCATGAATTGTATTCAAAAACTGTGAAGGTGAATAAGGCTAACTTAAAGTTGGAAGCTAAGTTGAAAGAACGTGTCATGGAAAATGATGATAATGTATTAATCGAGGATCTTAGGGCACATGAGAGGACTCTTTGAGAGAAGCTAGAGTATGTTTAGGGCGAGATAGATAGTTTTTGTGGTTTGATGGAGGCTATGAATAATGAGCTTATCAAGTTTGAGGATTCTAGGCATTTACTTGAGTCTAGGATAATTTAGCTTGAGGAGAGATTGATAAATTCGAGTAGGGTCAAATTTGATTTGGAGGCTAGGTTAGAAAAGTTGGATAGATTGTCGGACACCATCCAAATCAAAGATGACAAGTGTGGAATTGTCTTCGATGATCGTATTTCTACCATTTTTAAAGACAAGACCATGCGTTTGGGAGAGTCGACTAGGAATGTTAGGAAAGGTCAACCTTTAGGTAACACTCCTAATCGTGTTTACACATGCACTTATTACGGTAGGAAGGGTCACTTTTGTCATTTTTGCTACAATCTTAAGAACGGTCCTAGGCGGTCTAAGAATAGAGTCACTACGGTTACCAAAATCCCTAAGCGTCACTTTACACCTACTTGGGTTAGGAAATCGGATTTGGAGGCTTTACGTATTAGGGTTGTTGATTCTCATTCGCTCGCAAAAGATACTTCCCATGCTATATCCAAAGTTTGATTGTGTTAGCGGTGTTTGCCATACTCTAGTAGCGCTTCCTGATATATCTTTTCTAGGGTTATGATGTGTTCATATTTTGGATTTTTCTCTTTTTCTTTCTTGAGTCGTATTGAAAAAATACAAAAAGATTTTATTTGTCTTTTGCGTAAGAGTCTTTTTCAAAAAGGCTGGCTATTTTTATTTGAAATGTTTTAGAAAAAATAAAAAAGATTTTCTATTTTGTGTCTTGAGTTTTACACTTATGGTATGGCATATTGGTGTGCTCAAATCCCCTTCACTTCGCAACTTCTATGTGTCTAGGACATTTAGTTATGACTTTAGATACTTGGATTAATCTTAACCATGTTTTTTATGGAGTTGTTTCGAACTTGGCTTGCATTATGGATCTGACTATGTATATGACTCCGCGTACACATGCACGAGCTCTTTGAACGTTTAACTTCTCATGTATATTTGAGTTTAGTGAGATGTTCTCCTATTAATCTCATCATCTACATATATTAATAACTAAGGGGGTGTTGTGCATGTAAGAACCGAGAGATTTTATTTTATATTGAAAAATTTGAGTGTACACAGAAAGGGACTATGAAAGGAGCAAACCTCCTTTGTGGAAAAGTCACCATTGATAAGAGACCAATAAAAGATTATAAGCAATAAAATAGAAAAATTGCCAAAAAGGGGGCCAACATAGTTTAATAATGTATCATTCAAAAGAAATAACTTCAAAAGAATCATGAAAAGAAAAGAATAAAAAATATAATAGTCTATCTTTTGAGGGAAATTAGTTGAAGAGCAACGAGTTTGCACAATGAGTCCTAGTTATACCAGTCGTGTCATGTCGCTATTGATTTAAAGAATCATCAAAATCTAGACTTGTGTACATCGTATTTGTTTGTTCATTAAGCTCAATATATAATTGTCACTTGAGGCTAAATCATAGTTTAGATAAAATTTTGCGATTAATTAAAGCTTCTTGAACGTATTTAAGTGTTTGGGTCATAATTCATTTATTTTAATTCATGCCCATTCACTCCATTCCATATTTATAGGCACGTGGATACCATGCTATAGTGTAACACTTATTTTTTGTGACGTATAAAACATTTGTTTTGGTCATTTTTTATGTTTGAGGATTTACCTATATATCTTCTTTAGAAAAAAATTCGGAGTTTGTTAGAACGAGATTAAGTTTCATTTGAACGAGTTGCAGATCTCATTCGACCTCTACTTCAAATGACCATCCAACGAGGGAACACTGTTTCAATTCAATAGATGCTCGTTCAAAGGAAGATTTAATGAAATCTCTACTTCGTTCGAATGAGATCTCATTTTGCTCAAACAAAGTGCATTTTTCATTCGAATGAGCCTAATTGTCGTTCGAACAAACGTTAAAATCGTGTTAGGGCTTTTTATTCCTCATTTCAACCGTTTTTCCCCATTTGGTCTCTTCCTCTCTTGAGCAAATGAGCGAACCAAAAACACAGAACCACCTTTTTGAAGCAATTCTCTCCTTTGACGCTCCAAGCTTTTGGGTTTTTCATCATTCTCGCACCTCCTTTGCTCACGTTTTATTATATTCTTTACTTGGATATTTTATTTTCCATTTTCTGTCCTCCCTTTGTCTTTTCCGGATAAAAAAGGGGAGAGATATCAATGATGTAGGGAGAGTATGTATTGAGATTTTACTGAGATTTTATTATGTTTTTTTATTCCTCCATACTTCACCTGGTATTTTTGTTTCGTGTGGGTAGATATTCATATGTTTCAGATTTTTGCTACACATTCAAATGCTACCTAATATGATAGATTATGTATATGTCCTGTATTTTTCTTGGGGGGGGTATAGGTTGGGCATAGTTTATTGGCTTGACGGACTGACTAGTATAATTCACATTTTTTTGGTTTTGTCCCATAATCGCTAAAGGGAAGATTTGTAAGGACAAATTTCTAATCAAGTCAATTTGTTTGTCATTGGCATGATTCCAGTCAAAACTATTTAAGTCGTAGGTTAAACTTTAAAATGTGATCCCACTAACCCTATGACATAAAGTGTTGAAGATGTTGCGAAAAATCTTTAAAGATATATCATGTCGAGTTTCGCGCTAATATTTATCTTTACAAATTTACCAAGTATCTTATAGGTATGAATGCACTATTGAGTTATGAGACCTTTGATATATTTTAAAGGATGTAATTTTTTTAAAAAAAATTGTTTCTTATACTTAAAAAAATTTATTTCGTAATTCAAACGAGATATAAACACATTAGAACAAAATTTAGGTTTCGTTTAAACGACTTCATACTTCGTTCAAACGATTTGAACATTTCGTGCAAAGTAGAGTTTAAATGATTATCCAACGACCCTACACTGTTAGAATTTGTTGGAAGGCTCGTTAGAAGGCTGGTTCAAACGAGATTGACATCTCGTTCGAGCGAGATGAGATTACAGTTTGAACAAGCTTAGTTTTTGTTCAACTAGCTTCGCCGCCTCGAAATTCATGTTTTTGTATTTAAGGAGTTTTTGACTCAGATTTTTGAAGAACTTTTTACGAAAAACGATTCTGTACCTATTTGCAAAAGTTCCCAAGAATTACAAACATCTTTTAATTTCAAGATCCAAGTTCTCACAATTCATGTGCTTTTGAGATCTTGATTTATCATCAAGTTTATATAATTCGTCCTGAGAAAAAATACTTTTGTGCGGTGGACTCGATTCATGCTTTTTGCGGTGAAGGAGCGGTGGACTCCGTGTACCTATCCGTTGATGGTTGATGGTTGATGAGGCTTCATCGGTAGATACCGAGGTGCGCGTAGACTCGTGTGCTATGGACACTTGCGTGGATGGACTCTTACATTTTCCAGTGGAGGATCGGTCGAAGATAAAAGATTATCAAGGCTTGTAGGTGATCGAGTCGTTGAGTAAGTGTGCTGTCTACTCTTCGTGATTCCGTATCATAGTGGATTATCTGGCATATCCATCCGAGATTTTTTCCTTCATGGTTTCCTCGTACATTAGCGTCTTATGATTGTGCTTTATTTAATTTTATCTTCTTAATCACCATAGATGCATGTTATAGGGCTAAAAAGATAAAATTTGGCTCAATAGGTTTTCCAGAAGATTTGTTTAAAATTGGTGCAAATTAAAATAGAGAATAATTTGAAAAATATTGTCCTTGACTAAAGTACAAACAATAGGCGCACTCTTAGATTGAGTTTTTGGCATAATTTTATTTGAAAGAATAGTCTCTGAATGTTGGAGTAAAAATTCTTGAGTTTCATATGGGGATTAATGAGATGTCTTTGCGTACGAGTTCGTCGTAATTTTCTTTAGCTTATTAGAAACCAAGTGATGAAAAAGTTTTATCTTCCTATTAAATTCCTTTTTTTCCGAGTTGGGAGTTGATCTGTTAATCCCTTATAAGTATTTACTGTGATTGATCACTCTAAATATCAAAACTCCTCTCTCGGTGTATATAATTATTTCCACAAGTCCTTTCATAATTTTATGTTTGTGATTTTTAGTGGTTAATAAAAACAAGAATGGTAATTATTATGTTTTTAATTTCTTGTTGTATTTTTATAAGGAAGTTAAAAATCAGTTGAATGAAACCCAATAACGCTATAACATAGTGTTCATGATAATTATTGAGCAAAGGCTCACGTCAGAATGGAAGATGATTTATGTAGTAAGGTTTGCGTTGTAATATCTTGCAAGGTATCTTGATTTTATTTCCCATTATTTTTTGTTGGTGGTCTAGCATAAGTGGATACATGTATTATACATGAGTTTTATGTCCTATTTAAATTTTAGGTGTTCGTTCCATATCAATTGTTGGTATGGTTTAACATGTCTGTTTGAATTACAAATATTTAAAGTGTTAAGCACTTAATAGGGTTAACATGTAAGTGCTCACCATGCATCAAGAATTGAAGCCCATAACTTAAATCAATTAGGTTTAATAAAGTTCTTCCATTAGTCTAAGCAGTGCTATTAAGTCAGAATCACCTATATGGGCTCAAGTATATAAACACATGTTCAGTATGATTTATCGGTAGAAAACTTTATTTATTTAGTTTTCATTTTCAAATAGGGTTACGAGTTACATCTTCCAGTTGTATAATTAAAAGGAGATTACGATTATGTATTTTATCTATATGCATATCACATGCACAGAGTACCCAGATTTATCAAATATTGTTAAATATTCTTTAAACAACCTTTTGACATGAAGTGCTTTGTACGGAATTGCTAGATGTAATTAACTAAATAATGTAGTCTAAATTTGGATATTTTAATTACTTGCTTCAAATTGTGAATGAATGTTATTGTAATCTTAAGATGATTTCTTTGATTTATTAATGCTCAGTTCCTTACTGTAATCATATACGACACTTTTATGTGCTTTTGTTTGTTATTATTTACGTTGTTGATATGAGTGTAAATAAATTATTAGAAATAATGGGATTATTAATTTCTCTTTGATTGTGGATATTTTTTCTAATCTTAAGTTGATTCGTTTGATTGATTCATATTTAAAAATCTATTATATTAAGTTTTCTTGATGCTAATAATGTTCTGTGAGCATTTTTATTACACCTATAACAATCCAAAAATCTATTATAAATACTAATCGAGAATACCAGAATTGTCCTCAACTACGAAAGATGGGCATTAGATACAAAACAAGATGATTGGAAGTATAATAATCACGCTCAATTTCAAAAGCGCTCGCAAAATTTATACTCGGATTCCTGTAATCTCCTACAAAGAATGACGCATCGCGCAAGGCCTTTTAACTAGTAATAATAATATGGTACAAAACTTTCATTCACATTAAATTACCTTAATAAATTTAGATATCATATATTGCACTGCTAATACATATGCATGATTAAAATAGGTTTTCTAACTCTAATAAGAATAACAGTAATCGCCTAAAATAATATATTTTAAAAAATTAAAAAAATTAAAATAGGCAATCATCACTAAAAGAAAAAAATGAATCTCAGGAAATTACAAAAACTCATTTTCCTCCTAAGAGAATTATATGTTTTAAATTAACTAAAAGTACGAGATCACAATAATAAAAAAGTTAGGGATGTATTCTTGCGCTTTTTATCATTTTATTGTATTATTATCATATTTCAAACAATTCATAATCATTTGTTCATTAAAATACATAGAAACTTTTTTTTAATAAAAATAATGGAGACAATATTGCATCACTTTCTGATGAAATATTTATATCATATCTATTAAAAATAATTATTTTCTATAACAATGCACATGTAATGCACACATGAATTATTAGTGTAGGTGATAAAATCTCACTATAGTAGATTCAACACAATTAAACCGAGCAGAAAATAAAGATCAATCACACAATGACACAATATATACGTGGTTCGGCAATGTATCTACGTTCACGGGGTATTGCTCTTTTTTCTTTATTAATATCGTCTCTAGATAACAAAAGATTATACGCTCTTTTTCCTAGGGGTATGAATTTTTACATTTTTATAGAGAATGGAAAGAGATTGAGTCGTGTGAGAGTCCATGACCTTGGGTTACGGTTATGATTTGATTGGATGAATCCACGTTAGAGATTTTCGCTAATCGACCTCTCTTCATTCTTATCTCCAAGATGTGATCGATTATCAAGTCTGCTGGACACGTGTCAATCCCTCCTATCTGGTCAGATAATTCCTCCATAACTAGTATTTAAAATTATTATCAAGTGTCACAACAATTTTTTTTGTCATGTTCTAGTAGTTGCCATGATGATTTGAATTGCAATTTTTTGTTTTGGTAAAATGTGATTATAATTACCAAAGTGGGCAAAACCCAAACAAAATACATGATTATAATTCAAATTACAATTATTAGTCGTGTTTAAGCATCTACCTAGATGGTTTTGAACTCTGAGCTGCAATTAATTTGGGGTCTTATTTAATTAATGGCCACGATGGCTTCAAACATTTAGTAAAATAATTTTTTTTGTCATGTTTAATCAGTTGCTATGACCGTTTTGTATGTTCACAATTAATCTTTTATGTTGTCTTACCGGTTGTCATTGTGATTAAAAACTCTAAAAATAATACAGTTTTTAAAAAGTATTATCAATCATTTTTATGTTTTTTAGACGCTCTTTATATTGCCATGATAGGCATAAATGACTTCTTATGTTGATTAAAGAAAAATCTTCATTAAAAAAAATCGAGCGACTTTAGATTCCTACCGCCTCTCCTTAGGCCCCGTAAACAATTGCATGACTCACATTTCGAATAGTATTTTCTATCCTTACTGTTTTCTTGTATCTAACAGTAAACAATTGAATTGTTATTAGTTTCACGTTATTGTCATTGCTGAAATACTTAATATTTTATGTTGCTGAATATTTTCAATTTTGACCAAATGTAACTAAAGGTAGTGATTATAAAAAATCTCTCAGATTTGAGAGATTTAAGTTTGAACAATTTATTATAGAAAGAAATACTTCTAATTGTGCAGCTTATATTATTTTGACAGTTAAAATCAAATTAACTGATTTTAATTATTATTTTCTTAAACAACTAACAAATTTTCATATAACATGTCAATTTTAAGCAAGGAATAGACTGCTTTGACAGATAGATATGCTAAAAACATATAAAGAAAAGTCAAAAAGAAAATAAACATTAAAGTGTTAATAAATTGCTGTAAATAATTTGAACCATATTTTCAAAAGAAATATAGAAAAAGATTTTCAAAAACTTAATTAAATTTATCGTGGACAATAGCATGGGACCACTCCTTGTTCTCTTATTTTTGTTGTGATTAACGCAATTTTCTTATCATATATATCACAATCATTGTTGTGGGGCTTTTGTAATCCATTATGTCGTGTATATCTTATTATCTCATATATGAAGTGGGTGGGGTCGGTTACAAAGTTGGGAGAACTAAATTAGACGTTGTGGGGTCTCTTTCCCTATTTTTTCCCCATTAAAATTTAGTGGAGGTAGGGTCTCGTGTCTGTACAAAGCAAATAATAAAAGCAATTGAGCAAAGTTTGACAATAATTATACCTTTATGAAAGCAACCCACTACCTACTCTCTCTTTCTCTCAGATGGATGTGGTGCATTGGAATTGAGGTTGCTTGTCAAGTGTAAATTTGATTTTTAACCGAGTTTGCCAAGCCCACAAGAAACCACAGACCCTTCAACTGTTCATCATACATGAGATGTTGGAAATCCAGCTCAGAAATTTTGATATAGATGCAGCCTCATTTTAAGAATGGTGGACTCTCTTTAGGGGTGATTTCATTTTTTATACAGCTTACAATAATTTATTTCTTGAAAGCTTTCATATTTTAAAAATCATCTCTTAAAATATTTCTTAAATAATCCCCACTTAAAGATAGTTTAAAAAGATATGATTTGTTTACATGTGGTTCTCAATTGATGCATTTTCACACATTGTTAATATTATAAGGGTATGACCAAAGGTATCACCAATTTTTATCATTAAAATCACACTAGATGATTTTCAGATATAGTGTATACTTATATTTTTTTGCAATGTATGGTATTAAGAATTTATGTTTCGAGTACCTTTATCAAAACTCATATTTTAAAGGGTAAAATTACGGATATAACATTAAGCATTTTTTTTATATTAAGCTAGCCAAATTTAAACAACGCAACAAAGTAAATTCAGGAGCTGAAGGCTTTATATAATTTGGTGTGAAATTTTCTTGGGAGCTTTACAAATAAATTCCGCTTATATGAGAATTTTTTTAATAGATTCTATCACAACATTTTTTTTCTCGTGAATCATATTTATACATATAATGAATATTCACTATATATTTACAAATACGATCTATTAGAATAAAAATATTTTTTATAGGAACTGATAAAACAACGAAAAGATGTTAAGACATACTTAGTAAACATAGTTAATTAATAAAAAATTCAATTTTCTTTCAACTACATGAAAATGAATGATAAAGAATATTTTAATGTACTAAAAATTAAATTATGGTGTACTTCATTGATTTTTTCGGTGCCACTACTTGTTTTTGGACAGGAAGATAAGATAAAAAAAGAAAAAAATCTTTGGTAGAAAAAATTTCCAGATACGTGTAACCATCCAACGGAGTCGATTGGAAAGAGGAAACACACAGCTTATAAACTTTGTCAAATCAAATGAATGCATAAGTTGTTCACCCACAAAGGGGTTCCCATTTATCCATTGACACTACTAAATTGTCTCAACGGCTGGGCGACATGTGGGCCATGTGGTCCACTCTGCTTTCCTTTTCTTTAATTTATTTTTCCCCTTCCCCTTCCATTCTTTTATTTTTCTAATGTTGAAAAATCTTCTCATTTAAATTGCGTAGGGGTGTTTGCGGTCTGGTCCGGTTCGATTTTAAGGTTTTTTTTGGACCGGACCGTCTTGGTCGGTCCTCTAAAAAAATGGACCGAGACCGGATCGATAATGTCAGTTAACCGACCCTAGTCGGTTCGGTTTTTTATAGGGTCGGTCCGGTCTAACCCGTCGGTCCTCACATTAATAAATTGTACCATTTATAATAATACAAATATACCCGAGTCTATTTTTTTTCAAACATTAAAAACTAAAAAATATTAAAATTTGTGATTAAAACAAACCTACTATTGGATTAAACTATAATTTAAACTAATCAAATATTGAAATATATACTTTTACTATTTATTTATCTTATATATATACATATATATGTAAAAATATATTATTTTTTATACAGTCGGTTCGGGTCGGTCCTAACAGGGTTTTTGAAACTGTAAACCGTGGACCGGACCGACTAGGTCGGTCCACCAAAAAAATAAACCGAGACCGGACCGATTAAGAAAAAAGATCGAAAAAAAAGGTCGGTTCGGCTCGGTTCGGTTCGGTCCGTCGGTCCGGTCGGTTTTTTGAACACCCCTAAAATTGCGAATTCCAATTTGTTATACCTTTTCACATGAATTTGTGAGTACTTTTACATTGTTTCTTCTTCTCTAAGAATGCATATTTATTTATTTTATTTTTGAAAGAGATAAATGAATCTGTGATATCATGTAATCATTTAATTTAATTGTTATTGTTAAAAAAAAAAAGAATTGTTATACTAATATTTACATGCAAAAAGTCACAAGATTTTTTCCTTCAATTAGTGACCCTTTTTTCTCCCAAAAATATTTTAATGAAAATCTTTAATATAAAAATTACTATGGGGGTGAACATATATAACCCCTAAAAACTTAAGCTTTAAGATTTTCAATCAAAACTTCTTTGTACGACATTATTATCTTTTAACTAATTATATTAATGGGACAAATTAATCTTATTATATACAGTCTTTTCTGGGATGACAACATGTCAGGTTTGGAGTGCATTTTATAAATCTTGAACCCCCCTTGTTAAGAAAGATACTATATACGAACTTGTCCTAATTTTTTTTACGAAGTTCACCCCATCTCAACTGTCCTGCCCTTTGTTATTAGACTTATGTAGTTCAAAGGCTTAGGCTCTTACATATTTGAAGTAAAACATAAAAAACTATCATAACTTTAAATTTATATTATTGGCCATAAATAAAGACATAAAACTTATCTATACATACACACACACGCACACACATACACACATAAAATTATAATTTAGAGGGTAAATTACACTAACCCCTGAACTATTTTGGATTTATGGGTCACCTCCCTGATCTAGAAAATAAAACACAGTCCCCCATAAACTATTGGCTCGTGACGACTAATATAATTCCATTACATTCCATCAAATACTAAACATATTTTATGCACATGATTTTGGCATGATCATGTTTTTATTAGTAAATACAACGAGTTACGAAGCTCACCCCATCATGACCTCCTTTTATTTATTAGACTTATATAGTTTAAAGGTATGTTGTTACATATATTAAGTAATCACTCTTTTAAAAAACCCGCCTAGGCTCCGCCTAGGCTTGAGGCTTGGGAGAAACGCCCCGCCTTAAGATTTTGACGCCTTATGCTTGGTGAAACCCTTAAGGCGTACTTTTTCTCTAAAAACAACAATTCTTTAGTGAAACGATATCCCCTTTTAAATATTTTTTTCCAAAACGAACCATTATCTCATCCAAAATAATCAAATAGTATTTTTATTTGCAAATATTCAGACATATTTTTATGATATGTACAATTTTAGTATTTTAATAGCCTTGTTATAGTTAAAAAATATTAAAATATATTAAAAAGACCTAAACGCCTTTTCACGCCTTTTTACGCCAAGGCCCGCCTAGGCTTCTAAGGCTTAAGGCTTGGCCTCCACGCCTCGATCACGCCCCGCGTTTTTTAGAACCTTGTAAGTAATTCATAACTGAACCATAATACCTGCAAATTTATATTATTAGTCATTGAAAACTATAACTTAAATATATTGACCTAGAGATATTTTTATATGATAAACTATATATGGCGATGAATAATCGCTCTGATCTAAAAAAAAATAACCTCCCCATAATCTATTGACTTGTGACAACTAACACAATTCAGTTACATTTTATCAATTATTTAACAAACTTCATGCACAAGACTTGCACATGAACAATTTTATTAATAATGATAATAGGTTGGATTTGGGGTGGTCAGTTTGTAAAACTCAATCCTTGCCAGTTAAAGTAGTATCATATATGACAACCATAATTTTCAAAATAATGAATCCAACGTGGCCATAATCCGAAGAGCATCAAAATTATCGATACCAAATCATAAAACCACTACTACAACACAATTCACGACAGATAGCCTGACAAAAATCACGACATGCATTCGTTATCTATACGAAGGCCAATCCATAGTATAAAGATAGATCAATATCCACTAACAAAAGATCCTAACGCTTGAAACGACAACCTTATGAAGTAGTATGATATGAATCCTCAACTTCCTTGATATAGAGTTGTTGGAAAGTCAACCAAAGTGGAGCTTTGATGTGTAAAGCAAGATTATGCAATTGGATAGAGCTCAATTCCTTATCAGTGACTTACCAAATGAGGAATGTTGAACCTTTATTTATAGGCAACCAATAAAGGGTAATGTTCATCTCACATAACCTAGTACAATATACCATATCCTTCTAGAAGGTAGACAACTGACATCAAATTAGTTCGAGGTGTAAACACCGTATCCAGATGGAGACAACATCACAAGGGATGATGCATTTTGGCTTGTATATGTTTCGTGTATAGATTTGGTAAGGCTTTTTAGGAAACGCCTATATTGCTAGGGTTATACCAATTATTAAATTTTCAGTTTTAATTAACCGAATAAGCTATTAATTCGATTTTAAACATGCGCCAATTCAACCAAACGTTGTGTAAACTAATTACAAAATTTTATTGTACCCTAAGCATGTATCTAAGTGATATATGCAAGAGTAAAATTAAAGCAATAAACGCACAATGCCACGGCGTAAGAGGAAAATCCACAACTGGAATAACTTTGGATGACTTGTGGCCATCCTGGGGCCTCCCTTTCGATTTCCCTCCGGCGAGTGCGCGGGTTTGTGCCTTCCACAGGGTGCTCGACTGTCAATGTGGGGAATAACGTATAGAGATAGAGCCGCCAGCCTATTTTGCACAAAATAAGCTAAAGAAATGTTGTCGCCTCGAGTGAATGACATCAAGGACAATACTGATGCTTGCGAAATCAAGTAGTTCAAAGCTCCGAGGACTAAATTACGGAATGGGAAGGTGTTAGTGTGAATGTAGTGTGTGATAGAGATCAAACGAATTCGCAGATTTCCATGTTAACCTTATTTAATCGGTGATAAATATCAAACAAAAATAATTCATCCCCTAAACGTGAAACTACGTGTGTGTGTGTGTGTGTGTCAAACCATTACAAATAAAATTGCTAACTCATAGATTTCAGGAAAAAATCCCTTTCGGGAAAAACCTTTTATTTCACTATAAAACAGTAAATCGCAACTTACAAAGATTGCAATGAAATCTACAATGAACTCCTGAAATGATCCACAAAGACACGCAATCTTGAGTCAATAATGGAATAACCACAACAGTCCACACAAACACGCAGTCCAATCATCCAGGAACACCCTCGAGCACTCCCAATTGACACGTCGTCAACCGTAGATTTACCCTCTCTACAAGAAAAAAACTTTACCAAAGTTGTATATTGGGTTCCAATACAATTCTCATAAAGATTGGGACGTTTTTTGAATTGAAAGAAAAAAGGATTAAACCCTAAACGAAGAAGACAAAGTGTTCTGTCGATTTGCTGTATTTGCAGAAACTAAAATGTTAGGTATTCTTATAAAAAACAAAGTGGTTTAACACCCTAATTATAAAAAACTTAAGGCGGCGCGTTGCTCGAACGAGAAGAGAAGTCGCTCAAACGAAAAGGCACTGTTGCTCGAACGGAATCTTCGCGCGAGATCGCATGTCGCTTGAACGACTGTTCATCTCGCTCGAACGAGATTAAATAAAAAATAATTTTTTATTTTCCCAGAAAATATTCCACCTCAAAACTTAAAAAGAAAACTTTTAATGAAAAACTCCGCTCCAACAATTAGAAAATATTTTGTAAAAAAATATCTTAACATTCTAAGTAAATCACAAGGTACTTAAACACAACCTTACCAAAATTTATCTCGCGGAGGCTTGAATGATGAAGACCTTTGATATTCGGATCCGTCTTGACGCTTGAATGATCTTGAATAATTCTTCGACGACTGTAGCGGTATACGGCATACTCAATTGATAACGGACAATAAAATAATGTCCTTATAAATCTCCCCCTATGTCTATATCAGTACAAAATAAAAACATCCAAATTATCAAATCACAATGACTAACAAATCTAATACCCTCCCATGAACCCAAAACTGAAAAGGTACTAAACATGTAAGTCTAAAAACTTTTCTTCAAAATCTTTAACTTCAAATCTTCAAATCTTTAAGATTTTCTCATGAGGGTGTGCAAAATATTGATCTTCAATTTTGTACCTACACACATAAGACAAATAAAATACCATCGCGACGCATTGAGTTTGAATTGATATAAGAATAAATCAATCAATAATTAAATATCCCCCATAATGCAAAAACTCCACCATAATTCGTTCTCCCCCTTTTTATTTAACCGAAATAGACAAGGAAACGAATAAACGAAATAGACATGGAGTTGTCACGAAAAACATGCGTATCAAATATGAATTAAGCTATGCTCTTGCAAAGAGTAACTCAAAATCTTCCACAAACTATTTTTGATTTTTCAATTTTTCATGCAAAAATACAAAAATAATTTTACAAACTCACACACCATGAATTTACACTAAGACAACCAAATTGTGGAAACGGGATGAATGGATGTGAACATATTCAATAGGTAAATCAAAGCAATCAAACATAACATATGTGCACAATGAATATGTGTACTCCTAACGAATGAATCTCAAAATCGTCCTTAGGTGTTGAAAGCATTGAATTTAAACATCAACTCAATCCATCAACACATCAAAGTCAAGAATCATTCCCACACCAATAATGCCTAAAACTACAAAAATGCTTTTTCATGACGCTGTCAGGACGTGCAAACCCTTTTTTCATTTCTATTGATTCAAACTTCCTCATAAATAATCATTTATATTTTCATTTGTGGTGGCCCCTTTTTGGCATATTTATCTTTTTATTACCTTTCATTTTTTGGGTTCTTTTAAGCGGTGGCTTTCACAACGAGTTAATTCTATATTCTCGCAGCCCTTTCCCGTGATTCACTCATCATATTTTGTTTCAATTAAATCCTCACGGTAAATGGTTCTTATATGCACTACTTCCATTGTTAAGTTTTTTCGCATATGGTTTGTTTTAAAGACAAAATTAAGATGACAACACTCCGACTAATATGTGATAAACAAGTACGATAATCAAACAAATTCATGCAAGTGTGTATTAAAGGAACTCATGAGTCAAACATGTAGGTAGTAACAACTAATCACATCTTAATGACTCCAAACATCGTAAAGCACAAGAAATAATAACGTATATCAAAACACTATCAAATCGTTACATGGATATGGAATGAAATTGTGACTCGGTCATCCTAAATGTCCATTCATATATGGTGTAAAAACAAACTACAAAACTCTTTTTGTCTTTTTTCAAAAATATTTATCAAAATGAAATCTTTTTGGCTTTTTCAAATTTTTCTTGAAAAAAATGAAAATATTTTTGAATTTTTCAAAATATATTAAAAGGAAAAACATAACTACAAAAAAGGTATACACTAGAAATAAGCAAAAATACCATCATGAAAATCATCCTGTGATAGCAAACAAGTCTAAACCTCAACCGTTAGGCGAGGTGAAGTTTTCCAACGATGGTGACATCCTATGAAAATCCTTCATCAAATCATGTGAAGTCTTGACCAAAAACTTTACATGTGCAAACTCTCTCATGTAATCGTTTGGATCATCATGTATGGGGGTGTGTGTGTGAACACGTGTAGTAGAAAAACGTGATACATGGTCCAACTTAAAATAAAACTCCCTAAGGTGTCCTCTCTTCTTGTAGTATGTGCAAACATAAACAGGCTTAGGTACACCTCTCTTAAAATGTATCCTACGCACTCTCCTATCAGGTACGAGATGCCTAGGTGGGTTGGGTTGAGAGACATATCGATAAATCACAAAGTCGAAAACCGGCTTGGGTGCAACATGTGAAGTGGATGCACCGTCATGACCTATTTCTCGTCTCTTAACATCACCCCAAACGGGATTGAGAACGATCTTTCCAACCTTCTTAGATGCGTTATCTAAAATGACTTTGACCTCCCAAGAACGTTCGAGATCACTCTCGAGTTGGGATATAAGTGTCGTCAAACTAGACACTGTGTTGGTCAAATCATTTTGTTTTGGATCTAGAGCTATCAACTGTTCACTTAAAGAAACCTTCACCTTCTCTAGTTGACTCTCTTTTACCTTAAACTCCCTCAAAACGTCTAACGCTCTCTCCAAATCTATCACCCTAAGACATAACTCCTTATTCAATTTCTTAGTCTTTAAGGTCTCGGCGTATAAATCTCTAAACGCAATCTGGATCACATTATCACCCTCATTAGCACACTCACTCTCACCCTCGCTAGAAACACTCAAATCATCCTTGGGTCTCTCATGTGCACAAGTATCCTCATCGTTGTGGGACAAACAAACTGTGCTCACGTGACTAGAAGAAAAAGCAACAAACTTCCCATGTGACGACTCATCCCTGAAATATTTCACCTTTTCCTCACTGTCGCTAAGAGTGGATGATATGGCAATCTTTTTTCCCTTTCTCTTTAGCCGAGTGGGACACTCAAACGCTCTATGGCCTCTTCCCTCACACTCAGAGACTTCTCCCCTTCCTCTTTCTCACCTTATTTCTCACCGCTCTCTTTGGCCTCATTTTTATTTTTCTCAAAAGATCTTTTATTGGAAGAATTTTCTTTTGAAAACTTGAGATTTTTTTTTGAAATTCTTTGCAAGCATGGCCATATCAAAATCAGACTCATCCTCAGACTCACACTCACAAAAACTCACTCTCCTTTTATTTTTAAACTTGGATTTAAGTTCCATCCCTTCATCCTTAGGATTGACGGTGTCAGGAAACATGTCAATATCATGTGTCTGGAGGTCTCCTACCAGCTCTTCTGATTTCAGAAGACTCAAATTACCAAAGGTATTCAAAATAGTCACTTTAGGGATAAAACATTTTGGCAGAGATCTTAAAATATTTTTAACCATTCGAGCATCAGGTATGGTCTCACCAAGATTGAAACTAGTGTTGTCAATGTCAGATAAACGTATGTAGAACTCATCAAAACACTCAGTTTCAAGCATATTAATCGTTTCAAATTGAGTAGTTAAATTTTGAATTTTAGACTTTTTGAGCACATTTTTGCCTTCGTGGGTAAGTTATAAAATGTCCCACACTTCTTTTTGACATGGTGGACGTCATAATACGTCGAAACTCCCCAGGAGTGACGGCACCAGAAATTGCACTTAACCCACGTGAATCATAAGTGCTCCATAAAATTTGTCCTCAGTTCAAGTAGTCACAGGTTTTAAGGAAGTTACGTTAACTACGGTGACAGTGGGAGGTGTCCACCCTATTTCACAAATAATCCAAACGCGCTCATCAATGACCTGTAATTGTGATTTCACACGTGCTTTCCGATAAGAATAATTAGACCTGTAAGAAATAGGCATCCGATTATATAAGTGCTCCATTGAAAAAATTGCGATTTTTAACAAAATAGATTTTTCAAAAAAAAATCAATATCACAATTTTTACGAAAAAAGGAATTTACAATAAATTAGTGAAACGTGCTCTGATATCAATTTGTGAATGCCGTGCGTGATAGAGATTCAAACGAATTTGCAAATTTTTAAGTTAACCTTATTTAATCGGTGACAAACATCAAACCAAAATAATTCAGCCCCTAAACATGCAACTATGTGTGTGTCGAGCCATTACAAATAAAATTGCTAACTCAAAGATTTTAGAAAAATATCCCTTTCGGGCAAAACCTTTTATTTCGCTATAAAATAGTAAATCATAACTTACAAAGATTACATTGAAATCTGCAATGAACTCGTGCAAGAATCCACAAAGACACGCAGTCTTGAGTCAGCAATGGAACAACCACTGCAGTCCACATGAACAGGCTATCCAATCAGCTAGGAATACCCTCGAGCACTCCCAATCGACACTCAACCATCAGCCGTAGATTTACCCTCTCAATAAGAAAAAAACTTCACCAAAGTTGTATCTTGGGTTCCAATACAATTCACATAAAGATTAGGACATTTTTTGAATTGAAAACAAAAAGGATTAAACCCTAAATGAAGAAGACAAAGTGTTCTGCCAATTTGCAGTATTTGCAGAAAATAAAATATCAGGTCTTCTTATCGAAACAGAGTGGTTTAACACCTTATTTATAAAAAACTTACGGCGACGCGTCGTTCGAACGAGAAGAGAAATGAAAAAGGCACTGTCACTGGAACGACAGTATCGCGCGAGATTGCATGTCGTTCGAACGACCTTGCATCTCGCTCGAACGAGATTAAATAAATTTTTTTTTTTTTATTTTCCTGAAATTATTTTTCCTCAAAACTTTAAAAAAACATTCTGACGAAAAACTCGGTTCGTGCGCGAGGCCCCCAATTTTTAGATTTTACTACAAAAAGTAAATTTCAATTTCCTTTTAAATATATGCGGAAGCGAAAGATGGTTCAATTAAACACACACAAACAACATATTTTATTTTCTTTTCAAATTAAAATTAAACAAGTGAAATAAGATTAAATCCACACAAATTTAATTTCACTTAAACCAACTTAATTCAACCCAAGTCCTAGAAATTTACCTAAGTCATATTTTCAATATTACCAATTTAGGCCAAACCAATTTTAACAAATTAAATGATGACTTGAATCAAATTAACATTTACCCAAATAATTATGTAGCACCAAATTAAACATCAGTAGTGATTTAAACCCAATTTTATCTTTTTACCTAAGCATGCGTTCTAGGTGAGTTATGCAAAAGATAAAATAAATAAATAAATCACTACGCCGCGATGTACGAGTAAAAAACCACAACGGGAAAAAATCTCGAACGGCCCTAGCCTTAAGTCCAGTAAGTACGGAATTACAATTACAAGTAAGATGACTTACAACACTCGACTCGACTTCTTTCAAGCCCCGACACGTCTTCTTGTAACTATCTCTGCCTAGCCGACAATCCCGAACACCACCGGAACCTTGGAATCCACCAATGAAGCTGTAGGAACACCATCAACCACACATGGTGCCTTTCACCATGTGAGAATGCCGCATCAAAACACTTCTTCTTTTATGGGATGTAGAAGCAAACCTTAGTTTTGTTCTTTGAATAAATCAATTTTACTAACAAACACCAAGGGAAATTTTTATGAAAGAATTAAACTCTCAAAAACTCACTTAGAGATGGAAAAAGTTCTTAGAAAAATTTTAGTCCCGAAGTCATTAAATTATGTGAAAGAATAGTGGGACAAAGTAGTGGAAAAGTTCCAAAAAACTGCCAAAAACTGTTCCCGCCGAAATCTTGTTCGAACGAAATTTCGTTCGAACGAATTATCTAATGAGGTTCCAATGTCAAGTCATTGGCAAATCTCGTTCGGACGAAATTCTCGTTCGGACGAAATTCTCGTTCGAACTGAAAACTCGTTCGAATGACAATTTCGAACGAAGAGACAGAAAGCTTAATAATTGTATTTTAGCCCAGAAACTTTATTTTAAAGTTTTAAAGAAACTTTATGAAAATAAACCTTAGTTTAAAATAAAAGTACACCCAATATAAACTTATTCCAAGTCTGCCTATATAGATATAGAAATGCATTTATACCTTTGGAGATAATGGAATATGATGTTGATGATGTAGAAACATAGAACTTGAAACTCGACAATGATAAACCTTTATAAGTCTTGGCCGCTATGTCTTCAACTCTAGTATGTCATAGGCTTGAAGGATGGTTAAGTATTCTATCCTATGACTCAAACGTTTTTGTCCGGAATTGAGCTAAAACAACAAGGGAATCAATTGGAAATTTGTGTCCTTACAAACTCCACTTCAACATTTCGAAAAATATTTTGTAAAAAAATATCCCAACACTCTAAGTGAACTATCAAGGTACTTAAACACAATCTTACCAAAATTTATCTCGCGGAGGCTTGAGTATTGAAGACCTTTGATATTCGAATCTGTCTTGAATCTTGAATGATATTGATTAATTCTTCAACGGTTATAGGGGTATAAGACATACTCAATTGATAACGAACAATAAGATAATGTCCTTATAGTTAGGAACCCATCCCGTCGTTTCGACCACTCATAGGAATATGTTAATTTTCTCGTGTTATTCTTCGTGAAATGTGTGCTCATGTGCATAATATAGGTGAAGAATGAAATCATTCAACTAGCGTAATGCAGAAGGACAAAGTGAATTCATCCTTAGGAGTGTACCCAAAAATAATAATTAAAAATATAATGCGAGTGTTTGTCGAATCACAAGTCGCAATGGAAGGGCGAATGTGTATATTGGATGAAACACAAGCATTTAAAAATATGAACTATATATATATATATATATATATATATATATATATATATATATATATATATATAATAATAATAATGCTCCTGTACGGACTAGTCTGCATTTTAAGAATGCGGACCGGACATGTGTCACCTAACGGTGCGCCTAGAAATTATCGCCTAAACTATAGGCACACTCTCTCTCTTTTTTGGGCTCACCGCCAGGTGACACATGTCCGGTCCGCATTCTTAAAATGCGGAATAGTCCGCACAAGAGCAGGACTGTATATATATATATATATGATAGGAGGGAAACATATAAACATGCATAATGGAGGGATCGAATCTCGGGGTTAACCCAAGACGCCTACGTAGCCCTTGGGGCATCAAAGTCTATTTAGTTCGAAGATAAAATAGGGTGGGATTAAATCAATAAGTCAAAACGGGGTTTTTATATTATGTGTGTTTGTGGCGATAAATATACTTTAAGATCAAGAGTATGGGATGAGAATCCCTTCGTTGGAATTTATAGATTAACCTTATTTTTTTTTTATGAAAATAGAGTATGTGCAAATACTACTAATAAAGCTTTGAGATTAATATATGTGATGTAATAAAATAAAACGCTAAAGTAGAAACCAAGCAAGTAATACATATATGCAAGAATTAAAGATAAGGATGGAGAACTAGACCTCCTTATGGACGCTTGATGTTGATCTTGGATGTAGATATGATGATCTTGCAATGGTATGAAAGTGGTATTGATAGGTAGGGGGAGTTTATCAAGTGAAGTATAAAAGTAATGGAGGGGAATGTGGAAAAATGATTTTTTTAGGAAAATAGTAGCTCTGAATTCAAGAGAATGTTCTCTGAACTACTGAGAGGGGTGTTCAGATATGCCTTTCAAAGTGAGGTCATGACCTCTATTTATAGGGCCAAGGGGTTAATGATAGGCATGGTCTTAGACCTGCTTATTGTCATAGAACCTCAGACACACTGCCAATAGGTAGAGTCCATGGGGTGCCATTGGGCAGTTTGGAACAAGTTTTTCAGAAAAAAGTTATAAATCGCAAACCGTAAGTCAGAATTGTACAGGGGCTAGACCGTTAAAAAGTGTATTCATAGACCTTCAATAATGCATTGAGATACTTTCGGTTGAAGGAGTTAACCAAGGTCAAACGGGGCACAAAAGTGCCCATTGGTTATTAGGCATGAACTTGAGAAAAACGGATCGTTCGTCCGAACTGTATGGCCAATTCGCACATGAGAAAGATCGTTAGAAATGTTATTCAGTTCCTTTTTAGATTTAATTAAGTTTTGTTAGATTTGGAGAGTTCACTAAGGTCAAATGGGGACCGAAAGCACCCGGTGATCCTTTGAAGGACGTGTGTGCTCGTGTTCAAATGATCAAATTATATATAAAACCCGTTTAACACAAACAGACCCTAAACATGCAGCAGTATGTGATTGAATAAATTGATAATCTACGCAAGAACATTCAAACACATGCAATTAAGGAAAAATCCCCCTCAGGGGCAAAACCATTTATTTTCACTATAATTTGTAAGAGAACGGCATACAATCGGATTACAATGAAAATACAAGTTGACTAAGAATTACCCTCGGGTATCGAATTCTGTAGTCGCGGCTGGAATTATCCCTTTCCAGTAGGGCTGCAATGAAGAAGAAGAACGGTCTCCTCCACAAGGGTTGAACAAACAAAAGTTGTGTTCTTGGGTTGCTAAAGGATTCACAAAGGTTTGGCAAGGATGTGTGAATCAAACCAAGAGTCTTGGGACTCAAAAATATGAAGACTAGATGTATTTGGACTCTCAAATTCGTCTCCTAAAGTCTTGCAAAACAACTCTCCCGAAGTTGGTATTTATAGGGAAATACATGAAGAGACCCACGATTTTAAACTGCTGAAATTCTATCCAGCGTACAGGTACCCCGAACCGGATCGGGTACCCCTGCGAACCGGTTCGCCCCCTGAACCGATTTCGGGCTGGGTTCGGGAAAGTGTGCTGGAAATAAGGCTTTAAACACTTAGAAAAATTTCCAGACTTTTCAATGAACATATCTCCATTTTCAACGGGCCATAACTTGTTCACCGTAGCTCGGATTGAGAAGCCGTTTCTTCTAGTATCTTTGTTGCGGCAAGATCTTCAACTTTCCAGTTGACCGGTCCTCCGGACGGTGGCTGTAAAATTACCAATTTTCCCTTGAACATCCCTATCATGCCTTGTTTCACTGATTTGACTTCTCTTGCGTTCCACTTGCATTACGAGCCTAGAATCAAGGAACGTGAAGTCGTTGATGCAGATAAGGGATACATTAGTGGATATAATGCATGCTTGATTCCCAGAATTCGGATAGAGGTCGTCATGTGAGATCGTGAGGTGACGTGCCAGACATAATTAAATGAAACATTTCGGACATGAGAAAAATGTCCTTATAAATCTCCCCCTATGTCTATGCCGGTAGATACATAAAAAATCCGAATTACCAAATATGAAATTGCCTATAAAAATCTACCCTCCCATGAACCCAAAACTGGAAAAGGTACAAATGAATAGTCTTCATCGTTTGTATTTCAAATTTTCAGGAATCAAAGATCTTTTCTCATCAGGGTGTGCAATTCAAAGATCATCAATGTAGAACCTACACACATGAGACAAAGCAAAATACCACGTGACATATCGAGTTTGAAATGAGATAACATGGAACATAAGCAACATCTAAAAAACTCCCCCATAATATGATAATTCTTTCTCCCCCTTTTTATGATGTCCCCAAATAGACAGATGAGAAGAATGAATCAAACAAGAAAAATCGGGGTGTCACGGTATACAAAACACACCATCAATAAACAGAAAGCAACCAAGTCGATGATAGGGTAAATGAAGTGGTGTGATCAAATTCGATAGGAAAATCAATGCATACAAACATGACATATGTGCACGATGAATATTGGATATTCCTAGCGAATGAACTCAAATGCTTCCTTTGGTGTAAAATAATGACAATATAAGATATTGACTCAATCAAATCAACAAATCAAAGCTCAAAATGATTTTCACACCAATAACGTCCAAAATGGTTTTATGCTTTTTCAGGACTTTCAAGGAAGTGCAAACCCGTTTAAAGATTCTCCAACCAAACTCCCTCAGATATAATTTTGAATAGAGGCATTCTAAATTCTCAAACTTTGGAGAATTGATGGTGAAACCTAAGTGGCCCATATTTGGCATGAATTGCTTTTTATTGCCTGTAATTTTTTTCGGGCTCTTTTATCCTCTTTGGACATCGGATATTAAAATTCTTCCATTTTTAGGTCCTTTTTTAACGGTGGCTTTTGCGCAGAGGATAGATGATTACCTTTTGCAGCCCCTCCCCGTTATACAAAAACACACAGTCTCACCAAAATGGTTTTTTACATGCATTCCAATCTTGTCAAGTTTTATCGCATTTTATACATTGTATAGACAGGATTGAGATGGAAACACTCAAGCCAACATGAGATTGACAAGTGCAATAATCAAATATAGCCGTGCATGTGTGCAATAAAGGATAAAGGATATAGGAGTCAAACATGTAGGAAAATATCACTAATTACATCTCAAAGACTCCAATCAATGTAAAGTACATGGATGAAATGATGTAGCCTCTCAAATCTCTATCAAACTTTCACATGGATAAATGGAATGATGTTGTGACTTGGCTATCTTACATGCTCATCCATAAAAGAAGCAAAAAACAAAAATCTTTTTGAATTTTTCAAAAATTTTGTCAAAATAAAATCTTTTTGTGCTTTTCTTAAAATTTTTCTTAAAGGAAAATCTTTTTGTATTTTTCAAAAGAAATATAAAAAGCAAAAAGAATAAAACAAAGCTGTACAACAAATAAATGGTACATATAAAACAGACTAGCAATAGGAAGCATATGATATGAACATGAAGAAGCATCCTATTCTAGACATAGACCAACCCCTCAGTCAACTGTGCAAATCCCTAAAGATTTCCTAAGACTCTCAAATCTAAGGGCATCTAAAGGTTTCGTGAAAATATCGGCTAACTGACGGTCGGTAGGAACAAAACTCAAGGATACGACTTTCTCTTCAACTAACTGATGTATAAAGTGCTCACGTATCCTGATGCGTTTTGTGCGCGAATGCTGAACTGGATTGCGGGATATGTGTATCGCGCTCGTGTTATCACAGGAAATGGTCATAGTGTCCTGTGATATCCCATAATCCTCCATCATTTTCTTCATCCACAAGAGTTGTGTGCAATAACTCCTGGCGGCTATGTACTCAGCCTTCGCAGTGGACAAAGAGATGGAATTTTGCTTCTTGCTCAGCCAGGAGACAAGAGGAGAACCAAAATAGAAACACCCACCAGAAGTGATCCTACATCCATCTACATCCCCAGCCCAATCGGCATCCGAATAGGCGGACAGACGGTCATCGGTATCAAAGGAATACCAAATCCCGTATGAGAGAGTCCCACTTACGTATTTAATAATACATTTTAGAGCAAGTAAATGTGACTCTTTTGGGGATGCCTGATATCGCGCACAGACTCCAACACTAAAGGCGATGTCGGGACGACTGGAAGTCAAGTAGAGGAGACTACATATCATACTCCGATATAAGGTTTGCTCTACGTCCTTGCCTGAAGTATCCTTACTAAGATTGGTAGTGGTACTCATAGGTGTACGTGCATGCTTAGCGGAGTCTAAACCAAATTTCTTCACTAGGTCTCTAGCATACTTGGATTGGGAGATGAACATCCCATCCTCTAGCTGACGAACCTGGAGACCAAGGAAGAATGTAAGCTCACCAACCATGCTAATCTCAAACTCACTTTTCATCTCCTCCTCAAAGTGGTGAGCATGTGGATCCAAAGACTATGTCGTCCACATAGACCTGGGCAACCAAAATAGCACCGTCATCTCTCCTGACAAACAACGTCATATCTACTCCCCCTCTCTTGAAGCCACGAGCTAAGAGATAGGAAGTAAGCCTCTCGTACCAAGCACGGGGTGCTTGCTTCAAACCATACAAGGCTTTCCTCAGATAGTAGATGTGCTCAGGGTGCTGAGGGTCTTCAAACCCTTTTGGTTGTTCCACATAAACCTCCTCCTGTAGAATGCCATTCAAAAAGGCACTCTTGACATCCATATGATACACCTGGAAGCGCAGATGACATGCGATGGCGAGCAGAAGACGGACAGACTCAAGCCTCACAACAGGATCAAATGTCTCCCCAAAGTCTACACCCTCTATGTGTGTGTAGCCTTGAGCGACCAACCTAGCCTTATTTCGGATTATGGTACCATTTTCATCCATTTTGTTCTTAAAAATCCACCGAGTACCTATCACATTAATCTCACTAGGTCGGGGGACAAGTTCCGAGACATCATTCTTTTTAAACTGAAGCAACTCATCCTGCATAGCAGATATCCAGTGTTCATCCTTGAGTGCTTCTTTATGGTTCTTGGGCTCGACTTTGGACGTGTATCAAAGATGGCTAACAATGTTCTCTAGTTGAGCACGAGTCTTGACCCCTAGAGTGGGATCACCAACAATGGCTGAAGGGTCATGACTCTTGCGAACCCAAGCACGTGTGTCCCCTAACACAGGAGTAGGATCCACAGAGTGTCAGAGAGGAATAGGTAAATCACTGTCAAAACAATCCTCATCCTCACACTTAAGGTTAGGATCAATAACCGTCAAAGGTTCGTCATCTTGCACGCTAACGTTTATTGATTCCATAATCCTAGAGCTCTTCAGGTTAAAAACTCGGTATGCTCTACTATTCGATGAATATCCTAGAAATATTCCCTCGTCGCTCTGGGAGTCGAACTTTCCTAATTGCTCTTTATCCCTTAGGATGTAGCATTTACTCCCAAAAACACGGAAATATGCCAGGTTGGGCTTCTTGCCAGTCCACAACTCATAAGGAGTGTGAAGTGTGTGTGGACGCAGATACACCCTATTCACCGTGTGACATGCAGTAGACACTGACTCTGCCCAAAATCTCCTAGATACTTTACGACCTAGAAGCATAGATCTAGCCATCTCTTGGATCGTTCTATTCTTTCTCTCAACAATCCCATTTTGCTGAGGAGTTCTCACAACAGAAAACTCATGTTTGATCCCAAGGCTATCACAGTACAAATCCACCTTTGCTTCCTTAAATTCAGTGCCGTTGTCACTACGTATTCTGTTAATAGTGACACCGTGTTGATTTTGCAGGACACGGCACTTGGTCATTAAGAAATCTACAGCATCAGATTTCTCTCTCAGAAAACCTACAATGGAGTACCTGGAGAAATCATCTACCATCACGAGGATGTACCTCTTACCACCTAGACTCTTAGTACGAGTGGGACCCATAAGATCCATGTGAATCAACTCCAGAACACGAGAGGTGGTAATGGAATGCAACTTCCTATGAGGACTACGAATTTGTTTTCCCAACTGACAAGGTCCACAAACGGTCGAAGTTGACTTTCCAAGAGATGGTAAGCCACGTACTAGGTCCTTTTTAGATAACCGATTGAGATCTCTAACGTTCACGTGACCTAGAGGTTGGTGCCACAGATCCATAGGAGTGATCGTGGCGCTGTTGCAGACAAGTGAGGATGTGGGCTCAGTCCCATAACAATTATCCTCGGTCCTCACCCCTTGCATCAAAAGTTTACCGGCTTGATTGTAGACTTTACACGCGTCCCGGTCAAACTTTACTGTAAAGTCAGTGTCGCACAACTGGCTAATGCTGAGAAGGTTTGCTTTCAAACCTTTGACGTATAAAATATTTTCTAGCTTAGGAAAACCAGGTAACTCGATAGTACCTCATCCTATAATGCTAAACTTACTCCCATCTCCAAAGGTGACTCTTCCATCTTGATAATCCTCAAGAGTAGTAAAAAATGAGGCATCACCTGTCATGTGTCTGGAGCACCCACTATCAAAATACCACTGAGAGGTATTATGTGCTTTGAGAGCAACATGAACAACAAAATCCTTTTTATCTTTCTTAGGAACCCAAGTCGAGATGTCCTTTTGTTTGCCTTTGTTGTTGTTGATTTTAGCTGGAATGTGAGAAGCATTCACTAACGGCAAAGAGATCCGTCGAAATTCTTCCATTAAATTTTGAGTCGTGGCAGCTAAGAACTCAACTCGCTCTCTCAGACTAGAAAACTCATCAGTATGACGTGGTGGAGCAGAAGTACGTCGTGTCCAATCCATGCTATAGCAAGTTTCCCTAAGGTGGCCTTTTCTTTTGCAATAAGTACAAAAGAGCACAGTCAAAGGCGAACCTTGGTTTGCTTTTCTTGGTCGAACTCTCCTTCGAGGTTTTTTACGGTGACCATAAGGAGTTGTAGTAAACTCAGGAACTGGTCCAGGTGCAATTTGGGACGTGGAGGCACCATCATATCCAATTCCTTGACGATCACCAAAACCTAAAGCGGGGCCGAGGAGCATCTTTCCCATCTTCCCAGATCTGTCCTCGATTTGTACCTTGACTTCCCGTGCTTTCTTAAGATCATGAGTCAGCTGGGCAACAAGGGCTTCAAGTTTCTTTCGAGTCTCCACGGAGGAATGGAGATGACTTGTAAGACTAGCCACTTGCTTGATCAAATCCCCTCTTTCTTTCTATAGAATACTCTCTCTCTCTCTAAACAAATTCTCATTCTCGACACATGTAGATTCTCTCTCTCTCAGGGCGGTGCAGGTGGAGAACTCTTTTTCGCTCGCTTTCTTTAAATCTTCCTCTAAGCAGGTGATCTTAAGAACTAACGCTTTGTTACGCTTTTTAGTTTTAAAAGACTCAGAATATAACTCAGCGTAGGCGCGTTGTATATCACTCTCGCTCTCACTTGTGTCATCCTCGCCCTCACTCACATCGATCTCACTGTCGAGGTGTCCCTGTGAAGCATCATCCTCAACGTCGTGAGGAGAACTAGGAGTGCTCACTTGGCTGGCCATGAATGCGGTGAAGTTACACTCATGCGGTGTCTCATCTCCAGAATCCACCGTCTCGACCTCACTGTCGTCACTAAGGGTAGCATTAAGAACAACTTTCCCTTTCTCTCTATTCAGACGATTGACACACTCAAAAGCTCTATGACCCCTACCATCACACTCAAAACATCTCTCACTTTCTTTCAGAGGAGGATTTTTAGAAACTTTTTCATTTTTCTTTTCAAACTTATTTTTCTCAAATTTCTTTTTATCTTTAAAATTGCCATTTTTCTTAAATTTGAGAATCCTCTTGAAATTTTTTGCGAAAAGAGCCAAATCATCTAAGTCAAAATCGCACTCAGAATCTGACGTGTCAGTCTCTCTCTTTCTAGATGACTCTACCCTCTTTCTAGCTGACCCCTCACTCCTTCTCTCTTGGGCTTTAAGTGCAATTCCCTTATCTTTAGATTTAACATTTTTAGGGAACATATCAATTTCATAAGTTTGCAAATCTCCTACAAGTTCTTCCAATTTTAGCGTATTTAAATTACCCATAGAATTTAGCACAGTGACTTTAGGGATAAAACGCTTAGGCAAAGAACGAAGAATCTTTTTAACAACTCTAGCATTCGGAATATGTTCACCAAGATTAAAACTAGTATTCACAATGTCAGAAAGTCTAGCATAAAATTCATCAAAGCATTCAGAATCATGCATGGTGATTGTTTCAAATTGAGTTGTCAAGTTTTGCAACTTAGACTCTTTCAAAGCATTAGTTCCTTCATGGGTGAGTTGTAAAACATCCCATGCCTCTTTTGACGTGGTACACGTCATTATGCGTTTGAACTCATCAGGTGTGACAGACCTAGAAATAGCACTTAGACCCTTAGAATTAAAAGATGACCATTTAATTTCTTCATCAGACCAAGAAATTTCAGGTTTCAAGTTGGTCACATTATCAACAGTCACAGTGGGAGGAGTCCACCCTCGTTCAACAAAAATCCAGACACGTTCATCAATGGCTTTTAAAGCCGACCTCATACGGGCTTTCCAATAAGCATAATTTGTCCCGTAAAAAACAGGCATTTTATAATATGACTTCTCCATTTGAACACGCACTTTTTCAAAAATCAATTTTTTCAGAAAATTGATATCTTAGAAAAAATTTTGCGGAAAAAGGAATACGCGATAGATTAGCGTAACCTGCTCTGATACCAATTTGAAGGACGTGTGTTCTCGCGTTCAAATGATCAAATTATATATAAAACCCTTTTAACACAAACAAACCCTAAACATGCAGCAGTATGTGATTGAATAAATTGATAATCTACGCAAGAACATTCAAACACATGCAATTAAGGAAAAATCCCCCTCAGGGGCAAAACCATTTATTTTCACTATAATTTGTAAGAGAACGGCTTACAATCGGATTACAATGAAAATACAAGTTGACTAAGAATTACCCTCGGGTATCGGATTCTGTAGTCGCGGCTGGAATTATCCCTTTCCAGTAGGGCTGCAATGAAGAAGAAGAACGGTCTCCTCCACAAGGGTTGAACAAATCAAAGTTGTGTTCTTGGGTTGCTAAAGGATTCACAAAGGTTTGGCAAGGATGTGTGAATCAAACCATGAGTCTTGGGACTCAAAAATATGAAGACTAGATGTATTTGGACTCTCAAATTCGTCTCCTAAAGTCTTGCAAAACAACTCTCCCGAAGTTGGTATTTATAGGGAAATACATGAAGAGACCCACGATTTTAAACTGCTGAAATTCTATCCAGCGTACAAGTATAAAACCCTTTTAACACAAACAGACCCTAAACATGAAGCAGTATGTGATTGAATAAATTGATAATCTACGCAAGAACATTCAAACACATGCAATTAAGGAAAAATCCCCCTCAGGGGCAAAACCATTTGTTTTCACTATAATTTGTAAGAGAACGGCTTACAATCGGATTACAATGAAAATACAAGTTGACTAAGAATTACCCTCGGGTATCGGATTCTGTAGTTGCGTCTGGAATTATCCCTTTCCAGTAGGGCTGCAATGAAGAAGAAGAACAGTCTCCTCCACAAGGGTTGAACAAACCAAAGTTGTGTTCTTGGGTTGCTAAAGGATTCACAAAGGTTTGGCAAGGATGTGTGAATCAAACCATGAGTCTTGGGACTCAAAAATATGAAGACTAGATGTATTTGGACTCTCAAATTCGTCTCCTAAAGTCTTGCAAAACAACTCTCCCGAAGTTGGTATTTATAGGGAAATACATGAAGAGACCCACGATTTTAAACTGCTGAAATTCTATCCAGCGTACAGGTACCCCGAACCGGTTCGGGTACCCCTACAAACCGGTTCGCCCCCCGAACCGGTTTCGGGCTGGGTTCGGGAAAGTGTGCTGGAAACAAGGCTTTAAACACTTAGAAAAATTTCTAGACTTTTCAATGAACATATCTCCATTTTCAACGGGCCATAACTTGTTCACCATAGCTCGGATTGAGGTGTCGTTTCTTCCAGTATCTTTGTTGTGGCAAGCTCTTCAACTTTCCAGTTGACCGGTCCTTCGGACGATGGCTATAAAATTACCAATTTTCCCTTGAACATCCCTATCATGCCTTGTTTCACTGATTTGACTTCTCTTGCGTTCCACTTGCATTACGAGCCTAGAATCAAGGAACGTGAAGTCGTTGATGCAGATAAGGGATACATTAGTGGAGATAATGCATGCTCGATTCCCGGAATTCGGATAGAGGCCGTCATATGAGATCGTGAGGTGACGTGCCAAATGTAGCGGCGTACGACATAATTAAATGAAACATTTCGGACATGAGAAAAATATCCTTACATCCTTCAGTATAAAATGGGTCAATCATTTGTACCGTAAGGCTGATTCGTGCACGGGGTGGACCGTTGGAAAGGGTATTCAGAGACCTTTAAAGATTAAATGAGCTTAAATCAGGCTTGGAAGTTTAATGGAGTGAAACGGGGCCTGGGAGAGCCCGATGTACTCTAGATTAGTTTTCAGGGTAAGACGGACGGTTCGTCCGAATAGTGAGGTTGATTCATATGGGAGGCGAGTTGTTGAAAATGAGATTTAGAGCCCTTAGAAGATGCATTGATCTTCTGGTTAAGAAAGAAAGTTGATCGGAGTCAAATGGGTCCCAAGGGCGCCCAGTGGCCTCCAGATCGATACTCGGAGTATGACCTAGGGTTTGCGATGAACAAGTGAGTGCTAGGGACCCAATGAGGTGCTTGGGCGGGGAGGGGGGGTCTTAGGATGGGGTATCTACACGACCTATCCACACAAATTAACTATGATGAATATGTATCATATAAGGACAAATTAGACTTACTCACATACTTGACATCTTCAAGCCTTGAAGAGATTCTTTGTTTCTTGAATCTTCTTCACAATTCGCGCTGGTCTCCTTCTAACAATAATTGATAGAAGCTTTAAATGATGTGTCATTGTGGGAAAGCATCTTTAATAAAAAATCCTTCATTACTTGAAAAAAATATTAACACAAACTCTTATAGAGGAAAGCATGGGTGTTAACTCAACTCTAAGGAGTGAAACATAATAAAAGTCATGTAATTCATTTATCTAGTTATTTTATTTCAAGATTTTTTTTTTGCTTTTTTTTGTTTTCTAATTTTTTTATTGATTTTTTAATATATTAAAACAATTTGTGACGATGGTGAATTAAACTAAACTAAAAGATAACAAGTAATTAAACTAGAAGAAAAATGTAAAGAAATACTAAAAAGTCTGTGATGAATGTGAGTGAAATATAACTAATTGAGGGAAAAAGATCAAGGGATGTAGATCCACCCCCATTTCACATAATTTAACTTAATTTGAAAGATTTTAATTTGATTGATTTCCAAAATATTTATTTAATTCAAAAGGCAATTTTCATTACAGTAATGAATTAATTAATTATTATTTCAGAAAAGTCATTTTAATTCCCACAACACTACTCAAAATGAATTAAAATCAATCAAATGAATCATCCGTTAGGATCAATTCACCCAACTAATTTTAATTAAACAAAATAAAAATAAGAGTAGAAGAAAATTATATTAAGATTTAAATCAATTTGATAAGCCTATCTTTAGTTTGAATCAAATGATAAAATGATAACACAATTTTCAATCCATTCTCATGGATGATTTTCCATTTCTCAATGCGAAAATAAGAGTAGGAATTAGATTTACTAATCAAAGGATATCAACAAGTTTAAAATTATCAAACTAAATCAATTGAATTTATGGGGGTTTTAATTCATCCATTGAATGGGAGATTAGCCCTCCATAATCATCATCCAAGATATAAGATAAACAAATAAAATCATGCAAGGATCAAACAAGATTAATTAGAGAAGAATAAATCAAACCCACAATTACCTTGATTTGGAAAGAACTTTTCAATTATATCTCTCAAATATACTTATAACACTGAATTTATTTTTTCCCTAAACTAAAAAAAAACTAAACTAAAATTTCTCTCTACTAGCTTCTTCTAGGTATTGTAGTCTTCCTCTCCTTTTTCAAATGGGCATGGTATTCATTTATATATGGAAAAAAATGAGGCTAGGGGCATAGTTGGAAGAATAAAGGTGCATGAGGTGTGTGAGGTGATGAGGGTAGGATTGACATTTCACACAAGTGCATGTATTTGGTGAGGTCACGAGGGGAAATTTTGGAAAATTGGGTAAAGGTCTTAAACATGTGGTATTATGTTTTTTATTTTTGATATTTATTTTGAGGTGTTAGGCAGAATGGGAGATGGGTTTAGAATATGGGTATTGGGTTTGATGGGTTGCCTGGACTTAAGGGTATATGGACATGGAGCTTAGGAGATGGGTTAGAGATGGGTTTGATTTCGATTTTTGGATTGAAAATTGGGCTGAGATTCCCGTTTGAATTGGATGCTGAGGGTCTGATTCAGGATGGTGGCATATGTGGATGGGTCACAGCTTTTTTTGGTGGGTAGGAGCTCAGGTAGGTCCGGGTTTTGGTCGGGAAGAAGCAGTTTTCAAGTCGGGTAGAAGATTATGGAGGTTAATGATGGAAGACCAGGATTTGGTTTGGGTTTAAACTAAGTCGAAGGTTTCGAGTAGGGGTCGGATTGAATGGGTGCTCGGAGAAGTGTATGGTAGTTGGGTGCTTCTACCCGGGTTGAGCAGGTACGAGTTCGAAGTGGGTTAAATTCGAATTCTGGTTAGGTTTGGAAATTGGGTTTGAGTTAAAGAATGGGTTTGAGGGTATTTAGGTCTTGTGGTGTTAATGTTGATTAGCAGAGAGAGAAGATGATAGATGAAGAAGATGATGATGATGGAGTAGAGAGGAAAAAGAATCTGATTGGGTTGGTGTTAGGGTGTAGTGGGATGTATGGTAGGTAATATATGTGTGTGTTTAGTTTGTAAAAAAAATTAAAAAAAAGTATTTACTGTAAGGACAAAAATTTCCAATTGAGTCCCTGTATTGTTTTGACTTAATTTCGTGAACCAAACTGTGTTTGTAATATGTCATAGGGAGATTTTAATTTGTCACGATTCCACTTGGTCTATGGCGTATTGAAGAGATTGAAGACGTTGTGGAAAAGCTTCAAAGAATTAATAATGTCGAAGTTTAATTGGTGCAAGTTTATTTGTCTTTAAAGTTAATTGGATTCCGAGATCACACTGGTATGAGTGCGTATAATTAATGGTGCTCAGAATTGTTTTTATAAAAAATAAGGATGTAATTTTTATAAAGAAAAATGTTTTAAAATATTTTTAAAAGTGTTTTAAATGTTTACACTACGCTTTATTCTGATAAGATTAAAAAGGAGTTTGACTTATTTGGAGCTCTTTTGGAAGAGACGTTTTAAACAGAAAGTCAAACTAACACGCGGCATCGTTCAAACGACATAAGAGCCCGTTCGAGTGAGATGCCCATGTCACGCGAACGACGTGGCATTTTCGTTCGAGCGACACTATTTTCGAGGCGACGCTTAATTCCTATTTAAAGTGTGTTTTTGTCAGAGTTTAAGAGTGTGCATTCTGGAAAAACAGTTTACGATCCAGTACGTATTTGTACATGTTTTCTAAGGTTTAAAAAGCTTAAACACATCCTTAGAGTTTGCAAAGATCCGAGATATCATTATTATCTGTTTATGTGATCTTGCTGCACCAAAAAGGTTTTTTCTACCATTGAACATCAGGGTTTTGCGGTGAACAAAAGAGAAGAACTTCTTGTTCGACATCGTAGACGAATCAAAGCCATTCGATGGACACCGAGGCATACGTGGACTCGTGTGTTGTGGACAGGTATCGTGAAAGGCGGAATTTCTGCGTGGACACTATTGAAGAACGGTAGAAGATCAGAAGGAGCGTCAAGACCCGTGGGGATCGAGTCATTGAGTAAGGCTAATCTGTCTTTGTAAAATCTTTGTTCATAGTGATTGTCTGGCTTGGGCCGTCCGAAGTTGTTTTCCCGTTTTGGGTTTTTTCCTCGTACAACCGGCGTTGTGAGTATTCTTTATTTTACTTTACTTGCTTTAATCACTAGATGTATGTTTAGAATTAATTAACATAAAAATGGTTTAAAGTAAAAATTAGTTTTTTACGACTTGGTTTGGTGCTAATTAAAAGTTGGATAATTTTTTTGGTGAAAATTGGTTTGATTTGAAACACACATAGGGACCCGCATCTTCATTTACAACCTAAAAATAAAATCTAAGACTAAAATAAATAAAATCTACTGAAAAAAATTGAACTCCTAAAATATTTACAAATATAAGAAATAAAATCAATTAAAAAAATAATTCCCTAATTTAAAAATAAAAAGACTTAAATAAAAATAAAATAAAACTAAAAAAATAAATATAAAACTAAACTAATAGGATAGAATAATAATAAATCTAAGAAACTAAAAAAAAAAATAACTAAAAATCTAATTAAACGCACACCTATTATATTTACATAAAATAATAAAACACTAAATAAAATAAAATGAAATAATAAAAAATGAGACTAAAAATACAGAAAATTGTAAAAATAATACTCTACACACACACACACACTAAAGGTTTGGGATAGTTCAGGCTTGGGTTTGGATTTTAATTTTTGGTACGGGACAAGGTATAGGGTAAGGGATTGGGATTAACCTCAAATAACATCATCAAATGTTGCATTTTGCCTTGACATAAAGATTTTAAATCTCAAATGCAAGCAACCCTACAAGGCAAACAAATACCAATATAAGTCCAATTTTATTAAGAACTAGCAATTAAAAAGCAACTATTTGGGGTATAAAATATACACTTTTGGGTGCTTGTCACACCACCCCTAAAGAGAACTTTTCTAGTCCTCAAGAAAATAGAGAGAAAGAAAGATAAGAAACCAAAAGTGTACCACTTTCGCGGGTACTTGCAATTGCACTTAGCATGTGAGCAAGCCTTTAAACCTATAGGTTGCCCTACATGACAAGTTTTATCTCCTGAGGGTTTGCATGGAATATACCCACAAAATTCTTTATTTACAAATGACAGTCAATCTCTTATTAGATGTGGAATTATCTCACAAATCCATCACAAGATAAATATTTTGAGGAATACAAGTTATAAGTGTATAAAAAGTTTAGCTATATGTATACTCAAGGCACATACTTCCTAGGACTCAACGTGTGTGGTGTGAATCAGTCAAACCATGTTGAATATATTAAGAGTATTCTTAGATCGCCTTTTTGGAATCAGTGCTTCAACTTCAAAATCTCATGAATATCTCTCTCTCAAACGAACTCACGAGATTTGGTTAAGTGTATCTCTCTTGTGTGTGAGGAGGTGAGTAAATGTAAGTAAGGTCAATTGTCTTACATACATATAACAAAGAACGAACATTTTAGAAAGAAAAAATGATCTCATGAAAGAATGTTAATCACTATAGTGAGAACGTCGATCCATTCACCATATAGACTTATCATTTGCTCGAACACCTTACTGTAATGCCCCATATTTTAATGACATTTAATTATGAGATTAATTAAATTAAATTGGGATAAATTAATTTAATATTAATTCGAATTTTAAAATAAATATTTACTCGCTTGACGAGAGTTAGTATTTATTGGTAAGAATTATACTGAATATTACTAGATGAGTAAAGTAATATAAGAGATTGAATTTATTAAAATTGTTGCGAGTGAATAATACGACAGTTATAGAAATTAAGTTGGAACGCGCGTGTGTCGTGTCGGGACTTAATTAATGGGATAAAAAGTAATTTAATTATAAGTCAGCCGTATAGTCATTTCGAGTGCGCTAATGAGTCCGGAAGGGTTGAAATAGTCAAAAAAGTGTACCCGAGGGTTTAGTTTGGGTCTCAGGACGTTTTTAGGCCTAACCAGTAACCCATAGGGCATTTTGATAATTTCCAATTTTAGGCCTTAATTATGGACGAAAATTGAAGGGTTATATCTGATGGGAGTTATATTCCTCGAGGGTTAGAAACTTTGGAGTTACATAGAGGCTAAGGAAGAGAGAGGAGAGAAGAGAGAAGAGAGAAGAGAGAAGGCTTCCAAGGAGGAGAGCCACCAACCCTACACCACTCTCACCAATTTTACCACCAATGTGTAGATCGGGGAACGAGGAGAGGGATCATACCCACAATTCTCTATGATTCAGACTTTGATTTCCAGGCAAGTATCTAACTTCTTGTTCTTTAGTTGATAACACAACCATGCTAGTGTAGGAGGTAATTAATTTATGTCATCATAAAAATATAATGTTGTGAGGAGATTATTATTGCAATTTTGGAGTAGAAACCATATTAGGATGAATACCTTGTTATATGTAGAATATTATCCATGAAATTTAATGCCAGTAGAGATAGAAATATGGAAATTTAATGAATTCTTGAGAAAATTTGATGAACTAGGGTTTAATGATAATTTCTTGAGTTAACCTATTTGATGATGAATCTTGAAGAACTAATGAATATTTTACGTTAAAAATCATCCATATTGGTTTATATAACATTCATGATGTTTGGTTGGGACTTTGAGACATGTTAATGAAGTTTTGATGATTTAAGTTGGAAGAAACCTGTAGGTTTAATATGTAGAATTCTGGGCAAGAACTGTTTGGTTGATCGATCATCTCAAGAATGTTGATCGATCGACTAGATCAATCGATCGATCCCCTTTCATCAATCGATAAACTCCTCCTGAAAATGAAAACTTTTTTCCCTTTTTAAATGTGAATCCAATCCCAATGTGTAAGGACCCTTGGGCATAATTTAAATATTATAATGGGACTTGAGGAGGACTAGTAGAGTATAAGTAGGGTCCGAGGAAGACAATTTTATATGAGATTTAACAGTGGAATTTTGAGGGTATAAATTGAATGGGAAATCGTGCATACATTAAATTAGGTCTTGCGAGAATTAAGAAGGACTTAGACCAGTAGGGTAGTGAGTGTACATCTACTGATTTTATATTTATCAAGAGGCTACACTTCGAGAGTCGAGAAATACTTAAGGATTTGCAGTAATTGAGAAAATAAAAGAATGATTTAATTATACGTAGAACTCGGGTGTTATGTGCCACGCATGGTTCGTATGTATTATGGGTCGTGGGTGTACCTAGCTGAACAATGTGAATATATATATATATATATATATATATATATATATATATATATATATATATATAATGTTGTTTATTTGTATGTAATCGTACACGTTCTACTTGCTATCACGATGGTTCTGCGCCGGGACAGTCTTATCTCGATTGGACCTTTATGGGGGATGTTGACTTGTACCCTAGAACATAGCATCCTTGGTACAGGCTATTCGAGAATGATAGTCAGACAATCCTAAGAGACGCGAGGATATGTGTTGACCTTTTAGTGACTTGGAACTATGCTTCACCTTCAATATGTGTGTTTTGTGATAATATAGTTTGAGAGTGGTTCCGAACTAGTATTTCCTTTTTGTACGAGTGATACGGGGACTTGATAGCACAGTATGCCAGAACCATAGACTTATGTGGGGTGCCCTATTTGTATATATATTATGGGTGATAAATATAAGTATCTCTGATTAATCTACTGTTCTTATAAGTAAATAGAATTGAGTAATTAATATTAAATGAGTAAAGTGGTTGAGAACTTAAGTCTGAATTGAGATAAATATAACTGGCTTGGAAAATTCATAAGAAAAGGTTATCAGATATAACCTATGGTCATGCGATCACTTGGATTAGGCTTGGTGAATGAAAATTGGGTTAGACTAGTTAACTGGGTTAGATTTAACTAGGTTAATTCGGTAATACGTTAGAGGTGCACACTAGTTGAGGGTGAGAATTTGCAAATGAGCGCCGAAGTACTAACATGTATGTAATATCAACTGGTAAGCATTTTAAATAACTGCTAAACTATTTTAAAGCTGTTTTACACTCGGGCTCTGAATCGTTTCCTTTTATCTCTTCCTTCTCTTGTATATATATATGTATTACAGGTGCCCAGCCACATGGGCGTCAGACTTAGATCTTTGGACTATTGATGTGCTGCATCTAGTGTGGGAGTTACAGGTCCTTGCAGTAGACGACTTCATCCTAGTCTTCTCATTATCCCATTTAGTCATTTTTAGATAGGGCATGTGTCGCCCATTTTCGTATTTCATTTAGTCCAGAGAGAGATTTGTACTCTTTATTATTTCAGTATTCAGCTATTGTTGGGATTGTTTTAATCATTTCCTTGTCTTGCGATTTGGGATATATTATTTGGATTGGTTAATCTAGCTTAGTTATTTTATTTGGATGGTTTGGTTTTTAATATTATTATCTATATTCGTAAAAATGATTTCATATATTAAATTTTAACAATAGGTCTTAAATTAATAAATTAAATGTTTTGACACTTAGCTTAATTATTTTTTAGGTGATTAATAAAGAAAAATATTTTTGACAGTGATGCTAAGAATGAACCAACCGGACACTTTGATTTAATTTAATAAAGGGATGATCACCTGGTATTTAATTAGGCGGGGTGTCACATTTACCAAGAATGAAAAAATGGGGTATGTGTAAGGAATGATGAGAAAATGAAATGAAGAAGATGGATGACATGATGGTCAGGTTTTTGAGAAGAGTGGAACACAAACTAAATAATCAATGTCTTCATTTTATAAAACTATGATCCCATGCTTTATTTTTTTCTCTTTGCTTTTCGCGATACAATTTTCTTTTTGTGGTCTAAAAAATATCACAATTAAGAATTTATGAAGAACGATCACAATCAATCAAGAAAGCATACAATTGCACACACAACACAACTATGTACGTGGTTTGGAAACTTGCCTACGTCCACGGAGAGGTCTACTGTTTGATTAAGTATCTCTCAATATGCTTGATTACATGCCCTTATGCCACGGGTAAGGGGTTACAATTTATAAATGAATAATTTCAGTTATCAAAGTAACTCCACTATCCATGATGGGATGAACCATGAATCCCTTGAATATCTCCACGAGATTATTGGGGATTGACTTAGTCCTGGAGAGGTTTATACACATATCTTAGTTCCACGATTTGGGTTGGGCAGCCTTTTAGGTCTGTTGGTCTTAGTCGGTTACTCTCGTGGGATGAGAATAAATGGGTACACACAATTGCCCATAAAATCTTTGGGCCATTATACGGGCCAATAGATTTTAAATGAGTCCGAGAACGCAACACTGTCTGTAATGGTATGTTTGTATTTTGTTTAAAATAAGAGGGTCGCGCTTGTCTTTTTGTGGGAAATTGAAGCGCCAAATCTTTCTTGAGAAGTGTTGAACATCATTTGAGTGCTTGAAACTAGCTCTTGGTCAAAACTTAACCGCCAGTTCATCATTTTCGATCGTTCTTTGCGCATATTGTGTTCTCAAGCTTCACTTATTACTTTCATTCTTCAAAATCAAGACTTTCTCATCTTCCCAAGATTTATTTTTATCTCAAAAGTTTCAGCTCTTCTCTTCCTTTTAGTTTTCGTCTTCTGTTAATCATTCGTCTACTGTAGCAAGGGTTTTTGTGTTTTTCTTATGGCGATGCTTGATAACAAATCTCTGCCCAAGTTTAGAAAATGTTACAATATTCCTGACTGAGTAGATATAGGGTGTACATTAGTACCCCGAAATGTTTGTGATCTGGAGGATGGTTACTGGATTCATGTATTGTTGGTTTCTCAAGGGGGTTGAACATTCCCCCAACTCTCTATTCTTGCACTTTTTTCAATACTTCAACATTGTTCCCGCCCGTGTTCTCCAAATGTATGGAATATTGTCAATGGAGTTTATAGGATAAACCACTTTATGGTACCAATTTAGGTTTAGCTGTGATTTGCTAGTGTAATACTTTCTCTCGCACAAGTTGGGGTCTTCTGTACTTGAAAGCAAGAAGTCCTGGTAGTGGTTTGGAAGTAAATCTACTTGATTCCCATAAATATTATTAGTACGAAGGCTTCATTGCCAAAAATTGGAAGTATCCTCCCCTATCAGAGGGCATAAGGTACAGGGGACCTCAGATCCTTACTTTTGGGGATGAGTACATAGGTTGTTATCACCATATCCTTTTCCATTATTTGTTTGCCTATCCTTATATATTCTTCTTCTGATGTTTCTCCCACTTTTTTTATACCAAAGGCTAAAAATTAGGAATCTGCTCTTTGCGAAATCCGAGCTCCAGAACTTTTAAAAGCTTAGAGGATAGGGGACGCTGTCGCTAAGGGTGAACATCCTCGATCAACTGCATTTTTGCTGGAGTATAAGAACATCACTTCCAGCTTTATTGCTCATCCAATAGATACAATTACTCATTTGGATATTCCAGAAGAAGAGTTTGGTGGTGCTTTTGAGACCATTGAATTAGAGGACGAGGAGGAGAGCAACTCGTAAGAAGACTTCGTAAAAGGCGAGGAGGTTAGTGAAGAAGGTAGTGAGGGAGAGAGCAGCGAGGAAGAGTCCAACAAGGAAAAAATGGCTCCTCCAATGAGAAGGAACTTTATTCCGGATGATAATGATGATGACCTGTTGTCTAACATGATGAAGTTTTTGAAACAGAAATCTAGGGAGTCCATTGGTGGTTCCAGGATGAGAACTCAGGAGAGTGAAGTGGAGAGACGAAAGAAAGAAGAGGAGGAGAAGTGAGAGAAGGAAAGAAAAAGAGAAGAAGATATAAATAAAGAGGAGGAAAAGAGAAGGGCACAAGACTCTAAGGTGCCATTTGTTATTGCTATTGAGGGGGAGTCAGTGGCTGCTACCCCCAGCTTGTCCCTTTACTGTTGGACACGCTAGTGATGGAAGTTGATCATGAGCGATCAATGAGTTTGGGGTCACACCAGTTAGACCTTAAATCTTCTTAGGGGATTGATTTGGTGACTATTTTCCTCACTATATTCTTTATTCCTTGTTCTCTTGAATTATCTCACACTAACTTGTGTTTCTTCTAATTACAGTTTGTCTTTGACTATACTGTACGACTCCGTGATCGGGCCGATCTGTCGATGAGGAATGTGGAGCTAGTCGAAGCTCTAAAGACTTCTGATAAGGCTTTGGATAATATAAAGCAAACCTTTTATCGATAGAGGGAACAATCGGCGAAGAATCTATTGACCTCCGAGAAGCCTACAACGCCGTGATTACAGATAACCTAGCAGTGGTCAAGGCGAACAAGGAGTTGGTCACCAAGGTGGATAAGTTGGAGGGGGAGGCAGTGACCATCTAGGAGAGCAGGTATAATGAAGTTTGGGAGGTGGCATATGACGACACTGAGAGTAAAATTTCCTGTGTTCGGGGAACATTCTTTAAAAAAAGGCTGGGATCAAGCCTTGACTGCTGCTGGGGTTACTGCTAACTCCCACCTGTTCTCTCAGCATCATCTAGGCCATAATCTTGTTGAGGTATCACCTGATGATCAAAATGTTATGGACCCCACTATCCTTCCTGTAGAACTTATTTTGGACAATCTAATGGGGGTCGTTGCTTTAGCTGGAGGAGTTTCCCCTTCAAATCCTGGTGCTAGTGGAGGTGAAGTTGCTTCTGACCAAGATGCTGACAAGGGGAGGGGTTCCTCGACTTCTGAGCAGGTTGAGGCCTCTTAAAGTTTTTATAGGACTTTAGGCTTCTTTTTATTCTGTTTAAATGTTGTATCTTTGAGTTTTTCCTTCCTTTGTACTGGCTCGTGCCTATCTTTTAAATGGAAAGAAAAATTTATTTCATTACTGATGTTTGTTGCTTTTGCTGCTTGTTCTATTGATTGTAGCCCATTGATTTAAATGAATACATTTCGGTTAACTATCGCCTAGGCCAGGTTTTTGGCCCTAACATAAGCTTTAAAGCACGCGGAGCCTTTATAAAGATTTATAAATCCCCCAGGGCAAGAAAACAAGACTATAAAGATCAGTCTTAGGTGGTCGCTAAGCTTAAAGATAGGCTAGAGGAGATGGAGGAAATTGATGCCTTTGTGCAAGAGGAGATGGATGCCTTAAAGGAAAATCTTCTGGATGCGTCCAAAATTAAATAGGAGGGAGAGTTATTGTAGAGAGATAATGATGCTTTGAGAATAAAAATTGCTCGTCTTGGGGAAAACACTCCATCTGGTCCCCCCGTTGTGCTGTGAGGATCCTGCTCATCATCAGCTATAGTTGCTCAAACTGATAATCAAGCTTCTAGGAGGGAGATTATCGAGCTAAAAGGAGATGTTCAACGTGTTTATATGATCGCTCTTGATCTATTCAGTAGGTATGGTCTGAAGGTTATGATCAAGGTTGGACAGATGCCCCAGCAAGACTGAAAGAGGCCGAAGACCTCACTTTTTCTAGGGGATGGATGAGCGCTCTTAAGGAATTGAAAGTTACCAAGGAATCCACCTTATGGTGTAAGTATCAAACCGTTCACCCATCTGGTATGTAGAATCCATTATCTAGGGATGACTGTTGGATCCCAATAGATGCTATTCCTGTGCAGCTTCTGGGGACACGCACAGAGGGCACTAGACAAGACTTAGTTCCCAAGCCTGATGATGATCGAAGACCATTGAAGAAAACTTAATTCCCCATCTTGGTGATGGTCAAAGAGCTCGAGTAGTGGGATACCTTGCTCGTCATCTTGTGCTATCGTAGGTCTTTAAGTATTTCCTAGTTTGCTGATGTAAATGTAATCATATGATTTTAATAAAAGGTGCCACTGGTTATTTATATTTTGTGCATGTGCTGACTAAACATGTGTTAACCTTGTTTGTTGTTTGCTCAACATCATTGTTTCTTCCATCAGTTTCTTGAACTTCCTGGTGACCAACCGTTGATAAGTTGCTCCTGCATTCTTGAGGCCGAATGGCATAGCTTTGTAACAGTATAACCCAATAGGGGTTATTGAGGAGGTTTTGTCGTGGCCAGGCTCATAAAGTGGGATCTGGTGGTAACAGAGTAAGTGTTTAGAAAGACAATCCTTTCTTGCCTTATTGTGGCATCGACCAGCTGATCTATCTTTAGAAGGAGGAAACTGTCTTTGGGCAAGCCCTATTGAGGTCGGTAAAATCAATACATACCCTCCATCTTTTATTGCTCTTGGGCATAACGACTGGATTGGATAGCCATTTAGGGAATTGAAATTCCCGAATGGAACCTGCATTTAGTAATTTTCCAACCTCTTTCTCTACTTCTTTTGCTTTTTTTAGGGCTGTTCGGCGATCCTTCTGAGTGATTGGTTTGAAAGTTGGGTCGATGTCAGTCGATGGCATGCAATAGTGGATTTATCCTAGGTAGCTCATACGGTTCCCAAGCAAAGATATCTAGATCGCTCCATAGGAATGTGGTTAACTCTTTCTTTTCTTGGTCGGTGAGAGAGGCACCGATTATAAATCTCCTTTTAAGTGAGTTATTTTCTGCTGTAACCTCTTCCAGGTATTCAACGAACCTATTCATATGGTGGACCTTAGTTTCCTCCACCTCAGGTCGGCCGTACCATAATTTCAATTTGAAAGGCAATACCCCTTCCTGGGTTTCCTCATGGACCTTCTTCTCATCTTTCTTCTTCTTTTGTTTGGGGCGAATGGCTATAATGAAGCATTTTCTAACCATAGCCTGGTTGCTATGAATCTCGACCACCCTCCGATCTATAATTCAATTGAGTTTCTGATGATATGAGGACGGTACGACTTTCATGGCATAGAGCCAACCCCTTCCTAGGATGGAGTGATAGGGGGACTCGATATCTACCATAAGAAACTCGATTATATTTGAAATATTTCCATCACTAGCTGGAAGGACTATCTTTCCCAGCAGGATGGTTATTATTACTGCAACGCCGATCAATGGAATGGTGGCCTCCTTGAGGTCGACGATATTCAGCTTCAATTTTTGGAATAACTCTAGGTACATCACTTTGAAAGAGTTAATTTGGTCGGAGAGCAGTCGGTCGATGTCCTAGTTAGCTATCCTAAGTTTGATAACCAATGCATCCTGATGTGGGGTCCTCATCCCAACTAATCATCTTTGATAAATACAAAGTGTTTGCTATAGTTGACGTCTTCTGGTCATCGACGGATTTATCTGAAAATCTTGTATAACGCCAGTAATCCTTTTGATTTCCATCTGAATAGTATTTCTTTGTACTTGCTTGAGGTCTGATGCTCCATGAATTGCTATGAACTCGTAGCCCATATCTTACTCGAGGACGTTATCCGTCTTTTGGTCTCCATTCGTCGAGACCTTATCTGTTTGCTTATCTATGAATTTGTTGAGATTGCCAACCTGGGCCAATTCCTCGAGATGAGACTTGAATGCTTTGAAGTGTTAAGTCTTGTGACTGGCCTCTTTATGGAATGCACATCTCAGTGCGTTATTTCATTTTTTTCGGTATCCTCCCATCTTCCTGGGCCGTTTGGCAAATGTTTCTTCCTGGATCTTACTAAGGATTTTGTATATCGGTTCCTTGAAGACTGTGTTGATAGCCTAGAATGCTTTCGAGGGGTCATTCTTGTTACCATTTTGGATCCATTCCTACCCCCATTCTTGGTTCCTTTCTTTTGAGAATCGTTTTTCTTTATACCTTTGTTCGTCTTCGTGCGACCATTGTCCCATGCATTAAGATGGATTACAACTTCGACTTTGGCATATTTTTTAATACGGTCCATTAGGTCATTATTGATGGAATTAACCTCCTTCTTAGTTATGGATTGGTGTAATAGAAAAGTGCTCGATAGACAGATCTTGAAGGTATCTATGGAAAATTGGTACAAGGAGTCCTCAATCTTGTTGAAAACCTCCCAGTAGCATTGGAATACTCCCTGAGGTTCTACCATGGATTTTTCTTCATTGTGAGCAGTGACTCCATCCGCTTAGGGTGGGAGCTGCTGGTTATGAAATGAGTTGTGAATAATTCAGCTAAAGCCCTAAAGCTCCTGATGGACCTGTGCGACAGCCTCTCGAACCATTTTGCACCATGTCGTGCAGACTGGAAGGAAAGATGCAACACATCAATGCGCTGTTATGGCTCCACAGGTCATGGCCCACCTGTATTATCGGACATGGTCGATGGGATCAGTTTTTCCAACATAAATCTTGAATCTAGGGATTTCGAATTTTTGGGTGGCTCCTCTTCTTCTATTTCCCTTGAAAAAGGGGACTTCATCTGAGTGTTAAGAGCGCTTATGGCTATCTCTCGTGTGGATCTGGATCCTCGCTGGGCTAGATGCTAATCCATCTCCCTTCATACCAAGTTATCGATTTCATCATTCTGTCGACCAGGACTCCTGTGGCATCGATCTTGCTGCAGTTATTCTGATTCACCATCCTCTGACCTATTCCTCTCAGATCCTTCTTGGTCATTCCTGGGGCTCCTTCCTAGGCTGTGAGATTTAATCACCTAAGGGATAAGAGTTCGATCATGGCGTCGCCTTTTATTCTTGTGGAGATCTTTCTTCACTATTTCCAGAGCATTTTCTTCTTCCTAGTGATACGTGGCTTCTTCCTGCTCTCAAAGTCTAGCCTCGTAGGCATCGAACAACTTAGAAATCTGTGTAGTGCTAGGTATTCCATGGCTTTGTTCAGAAGGCTGCCTTTCCTGGCAAAGCCTGGGATTCGATTGGCAAATTTTAGACCTTACCCTAGGATGGGAAGGTTCTTCCTAAATGTCGCTCGCTTAAGGGAGGTTGCTGCTATGGTGAGATGTTACAGTCCTTCAATTAGTGAGTGTTCTTGTGGAAATAATAATCGTTTCCCACAGACGACGCCCATTGTGGTATAAAAAAATATCACAATAAAGAATTTACAAAGAATAATCACAATCAAGCAAGAAAGCATACAATCGCATACATAACACAACTATGTACGTGGTTCGACAACTTGCCTATGTCCACAAAGAGGTATACTATTTTATTAAGTATCTCTCAATATTCTTGATTACATGCCCCTATGCCTCGGGTCAGGGGTTACAATTTATAAATGAAGAATTTCAGTTATCAAAGTAACTCCATGATGGGATGAAACACGAATCCCTTAATTATCTCCATAATATTATTGGGGATTGACTTAGTCCTGGAGAGGCTTATACACGTATCTTAATTCCATAATTTGGGTCGGGCAGTCTTTTAGGTTTGTTGGGCTTGGTTGGCTACTCTCGTGGGCTGAGAATAAATGGTCTCCCACACTTATCATAACACAAAGAAGATAATTTACATTTGAAATTTTAAACATTTCTTTTCTCTAAAATGATGGATGGAAGTGATTGGATTGGAAATTTTATATGAATGGTGTTGGTAATGTATATGGATAGAGGAAATATGAGAAGGTAATGGACGAAGTAAATGATAATGTGATATGATAAAGAATGGTTTGGTGTTCAAGACAAACTAAAAGACACATATATCTTACGACTCGAAAGTGATGTCATTTTTAGTGATCAAGACAAAAATGATGAGTAATAAGATCATGCAACAACTAAGTGCGGACCTAAAGGAAGTTGAATAAACTTTTGACTCAGAGATTTCATAAAACTCTCTGAAAGGTGATAGATACGAATCTCACAAGCTAAAGTCTCCACCGGGGATCAATAAGATTTTCTTGAGAATTGTAGTACTTTTCAACTCTAACTTGTTGGGACGTGATAAGTGCGCAAATTTTGTTGAGTCTAGAAATTCATGGTGCAAAAAGCCCTGGTACATATTACATAAGCTATTTAGAAAATAAATATCCCATAGCTTGATTCCTAAACTTAAAAGATGGATGATAGAAAATTCACGTCAATGAGTGAGATAAAAGAAATTGCACGAAAATTTTACAAATAAAATATTGTAATTTTTTCAAAAGAGGTACGATTTTGATAAAATTCTCCACCCCTAAACAAAAAGGAAGATCGTCCTCGATGTTAAATAAAATTGTTTTGAAAATTGGGAGCAGAAGGGAGGATAAAGATTACCATAAGCAACCACTAATGAACTTGACTATACATATCTAAGATGGACCTGAATAAGTAAGGAGAAAAAAATGTGTACAAGTCTATAAACATGGTAAAACAGTGAATAATGTGAAACACCCCCCAAACAGGACGATCTGCCTCTTGGTAGCGCTAAGTTTAATGTCTTCATTCAGACAAAAGGGAACTCACCCAAAATATAAGAACTATGAACGCATGAGGTGGCATAAAAATAGGGTGATGATAATCACTCCCAAACAAGACTGAAGCGTCACTCTTGTTAGATAAGGTCTAAAAGCTTAATACACTTGTATGGCAAAGTGATTCAAAAGATGGAAAGCATCGGTGGACCAAGGGTGGGTGGGTAAGAAAGTATATGGAAGAAAGTCAAGAGTGAGGGTGAAGAGGCACCGATTATAAGCCTTATTGAGCCAAAAAGTGAGGGTAATGAGGGCCCTATAGGCATGGTGCTCAATTGGTGAGGAAGGTGAAATGGTTTGGAGAGTGGAATAAGGTAGGGATAATAGAAACTACATGATCATTCTATAAATGGAAGATGATAATGGTCACATCGTGACATGTGAGTGAGCGGACGAGAAGAAAATTTAACAACAAAAGTAAGTGGTGTGCATGAAGGAACAAGCTCAATGTCCCACGTGAAAGTGGCACCACATATACTCTCATGAATTGTGGTGGGTGGTTTGAAGTAAGGACCTAGATAAACATATGTGAACTGTTGAGGTATCATGAATATGTGACACCCCGCCTAATAAAATCCTGGGTGATCAGTCCTATACCAAATTAAAACAGGAATTCTAGTTGGATCAGCCTTAGCATCACTGTCGAAAACTTTTTAGAACTTACTAACCACCTAGTATTCCAAATTCTGGTGCCAATTTTAACTTTTTAATTAAACAAAACAGTACATACGAAAATAGAATATAAACCATTCACACAACCGAATGAAAATAAAATGAATTATAACTACACAATTTGTCGAATAAATCACCGACCACTAAAGAAATAATCCAATACAAATATTCAACACCTGAATAAAATACACCTGAAAACTGTACCGAGAAGTCTGGGCGATAAGCCCTAAATAAAACTGAAACTGATACAAGATTCCTACTCTAGGAATGAATGAATGATGCGTCTAATCCAAACCCCTGCTACCATCCACATATGCCGCAACTCCGTGTTCCTGGAATATAATATCAATCCTGGCGTTCTTGTGGCTGGACACCTAAAAAGTTTTGAAAATAGTTTTATAGCAAGGGTTAGAACCCAAAACATTTTTGAAAATATTTAGCAAGTGAATTAACTGCAGTAATTTAAAATGCATGAATGCGCTTCATATTCAAGTTAGTGTCGCACTCCCTTGTGGACATTCTCACCCCTCCACTATTGTGCACACCTACCAGTTATCTTAACCCCACTTAGTTGTGCTACCCCGTCCAACTAGTCCTGGTATAACCTTCCCTTGCCATACTATTCTAATCCGAGTATAATGATTTCCTGAATTATAAGTTATTCCACAATTTCCTTAATTAATTCATCTTAAATAGTAACATATAACCGTATCACAAGTTATATAAAGTAAATACATCACACACTGTATTATTCCCACAAATGATTAACTTAATTAATTTCTCATTAATTAACAACATATACTTGTAACCCGAGTTATATAAGGTAAATACATCACACATTGTATTATCACCTACATATAATATTTACTACCATATTATACGTACCTTTACTAACATCCACACATATATCATACGTGTATCCATCCTTCCGAGTATACCCTCACCGGATGATTCCCTCTAAAATGCTATCTCACTAGGTGTGCTCACAAAACCTAGTTTCCCCGAGTTGGAATCGCTCACTAACTCGGCCCAAAAATATAAACTTAGTGGAGGCGGTCATATTCCTTCCCTGAAAATGAGATAAATCCCTCACCCATATATACCGGACGCTATGACCTAGGGATATACTCGCCCTACTCCTCAAGTTAGGGGATTCACCAACATCGCGCAACCTCCCTTGATAGCATTAGAGTATTTAAATTGAATAAATATCTAGTCACTGATATTTAATATCACACACAATATAAACACGTATATATATACTATCACTGTACTGTATATATATAATATATACCCCAGCTTTACCGTGTACTCAAAATCCCGTACACTGCCTGTAATTTAATATCACACACAATATGTACACGTATATATATATATATATATATATTATAAACCCTGGCTTTACCGTGTACTAAATATCCCGTACACTGCTTGAAATTTCCTGAGTCTGTGGCCCGACTCAAAGTAATTAATTTTCTCACTTAATAATTTCTCTTCTTCCCGAGTCTATGGTCCGACTCTAATATATTTAACTCACACTTCAATTGATATAATACTTTCCCCGAGTCTATAGTCCGACTCCAATTAAATTAATTAATACCCTTATTAATTTAATACCTTCCCGAGTCTATCACCCGACTCTAATTAATTTAACTAACACACATTTTATTTTAACACCTCTCCGAGTCTACAATTCGACTCTAATTAAATTAATTATCACACTTATTAATTTAATCCTACCCGAGTCTAAAATTCGACTCTAATTAAATTAATTAATACACCTAATAATTTAATCCTACCCGAGTCTATAATCCGACTCTAATTAAATTAATTATCACACTCATTAATTTAATCCTACCCGAGTCTACAATCTGACTCTAATTAAATTAATTATCACCCTTATTAATTTAATACTTGGTGTCGCCCAACCATTATCCCCGGACTCTCTCACTTGGCCCGTACCTCAACATTTCCCGAGTCTATGTTCCGACTCCAAACTAATTACTTTCTCTCAATAATTAATTTAATACCTTGATGTCACTTAACCAACATACCTGGACTCGCTCACTTGGTTGAATTTACATCTCATAATATAATACCCACATTTTCGCCTACAATGTGTCGCACCTTTATTTCCATAATTTCCCCAATTATATTTACCTATAATTGTTAGCACACCCGGACCCACCCACTTAGTCCATAATTAAATATTTCACCTAAATTCCTTTAATAATGTAGTGTCACCCAACTACAATTCCCGAATATCATTCTTCGACCCAATATCAATAATTGAATTATTTCTCCAAATTCGTTCATTCCATGGCATACCGTTCACACCCTCCTAAATCGAATTATATCACCCTATAATTGTTAAGGAAACATATGTCCCATATGAATTTATCACCAAATAAAAGTAAGGGAATTAAAACTTAAATAAACCCTCATTATAAACCACCTGGCCGAACTGCCCAAAATTTCCCATCGTCGATCGATCCCTTCGTGACAGTTCTTCTTCCCCACGAAAATTTCCACCATTAACGAGCTTTAAGGTTTCTTTTCCTCAAAAACAAACTTCAAATCAACATGTTAATCATCTTATATCATTTCTCATGAACTAAAAATATCATCTAAATCCTTTAACATCGTTAACACTATGAATCTTGACCCACTCAAGAACACAAAATTTCTAGTGTAAAATCCAAATTTCAAATTCAAATTTCATCCTTTTATAATCCGATTTTTTTCTCATTCAAACCAGATAATAATACTCAGAATTATATTACACAATTATTTTTTTCCTTAAATTCCATTCAATGGTTCCATTAACAAAACCCCCTTTTTGTACCCATTTATCCCCAAAATGAATTTTGGTTTACACATCACTATGATATGAATTGATTATCATACTTTAAGAATCAAAATAGTTATCCACTTTCCTGGAATCGTTCGTAGGGTCTGATTTCGTTGTTGTAGAGATTGGTTGACGAAGAACACCCCAAATTAACCTTTTAATTTGGCTCCAAAAGCTCCCAATTGCTCTTGCTAAGCTTTCCCCCAAATTTCCCTCTCAAGCCCTAGGCTTAGAATTGTGTTGGCTGCTGATTTCCTAATCCCCCACTTAGGTTAAAACCCTCAATCCCGTTTTTCACCTAATGGGCTTAATTAAAGTGGCACAACTCACCCCGTGTGGGCCCGACTATGCCAAAAAATACCCCGAGACCCAATTACTACCCCCGGGTACTCTTTTCTGACTATCTCGACCCATCCGGACTCAACCGCGCACTTAGAATTGGCATCCGAATTAATTTATAAAAATTCTTATCTCACACCCAATTTAGTCTATACCGACTCCCGACTAGGATAAGTGTATACCTCGTCATTAATACTCGAAATGACGTAATTAAATTATTACTATTCACTTAGTAAATAAGTTTTCCTAAACATTAACCATTCACTCCCCGATTAATATTTAAATATATATATTGCCATAATTAATTCAATTAAAATTACAACACACAAGTAATTTAAACTTCCCGAATTAATTAAATATTAAATGTACAAAAATACGGGGTGTTACAGAATAAATCTAAACTAGGTGGTGGAGAGTGTGAAATAATGGGTGGGTCGGGTGGGACCAAGGGTGGGGGAAGATGATCCAACTCGAGAATAGGAGACACACACTCCTCATAAGGCTCGAAGTTATCCTCAATGGAACTCACAGGAGGAGGTGTGGAAGTAAATGGTTGAGTGATCAACTTATCCACTCGTAAGTCACCATCCGAAGTGGTGTAAAAATATAACGAGGAATTCAAATTCGAGATAGAAGAATCAACACAAAAATCAGACTCAAAGTGAGGCAAGAATCAGTGAGCATGATCCATATCTGGAGAGGTAGAAACCATTTCGGGTTCAATCTCAAGACAAGGGTGAGCACTCATAGCCAGAGCTAACCTATGATGAATTGGTTCCTCGGGAACATATAGGGTGGGTTCAATAGGTTTAGACTTTGGCGTATTTTTAGATTCATCGAAAAGGGGAATGTGAACCTTAATGATGGGTTCTCTAGGGCAAGGTTGTGTTTGATTAGTTTTCACTATCTTTAAATAAGTTAACACAATTGTCAACTTGAGGCCTGAACCACGGGGTGGTCTCAATTTCGAGATTCTCAGGGTGATAGGGCTGGTCACACTTGAAATTTATGGCACGAGATGACTCATCATCATTCCACATTGGTGCAACAATGGGTTGACTTGGGGTGAAATCTGACTCGTTCGCACACTCAGTTTCATTTAACCATTCTTCAAGACGTCGAAGGGATTCATTTTGATATTGAGTAGCTTCATCTTACTCGAGGATGAGCTTTTGTAAGAGTATTTCAGAGCGGATGAGGATGAAGGTGGTGAAGTGTTGGGGGGTGGTGGCTGTATTTGAGGTGGACACAACTCGCTATTGATATTAGTAAGTGGAAAATACTCATATGAAGTGTGTGGAATGGGGTCAAGTTGTTAATACATGGGAGAAGCATCTCCGTGAGAGACAAAAGATTGATAATCATGGGTAGCATAGTGAGGCGACTAATCGCAGTGGGGTGCACTAGGTTGCCATGACGACTGTTGGAACGTGTGAGAAACAATAACATGGGGTTGGGATTCATATTGCGTAGGAGAGTGATCAGTCCTCCAAGAATAGCTTAGGTATTTACACCACTCGGGATTAGATATGTCATGAGAATAAGCTGAGATGGATTCTGAAACAGTGTAATATGGATTCACTTAGGCCATGGTTGGTTCGGATGGATATGGAAAATATGGACACTCATGGGACAAGTGATCGGCTTGAAAGCAATATGTGCACAACAAAGCATTTTTAGCGTTGACACTCATCATCGAGGGTGATGGAATGTGATATGCAAGCGTGGACGACGCATGAGTATCAACAACGTGTGTGTGAGAGTTGAAGCCATTAAGTAAAGTATGGAGGTGGGATTCGGGATCAACTTCAAACATGCCTCAAGATGTTGGATAATGGACAAAGTATTCCCGTAAAGGACGTTTTTCGGCCATGATGAAAGAAATATTTTTTTTGGGTTTTTACATATTTTTCAAAATGAAAGAAAATATTTTTTGTTTTTTTTAAAATGGGGAGAAAAGAATATTTTTGGATTTTTAGATAAAAGAAAGGAAGAAAATGTATTGGATTTTTTAAAAGAAAAGGCGGGAGAAAAATATTTGGAATCTTAAATTGGACAAACTCACTAAAACCGACTACCGAAAAATTGAATTGGACACACACAAGTAAAGGAGAAATCCTAACTAGCACGTATCCAAATTGTATCTGCAAAATTAATAATAGGGTAGCGAAATTTTAGTTAAGTCCGCGGGCGACAAAAATCACGAAATTTATCTTTGTGATCGCCTAAAAAATTGTGTTCCTACTTGGCTAGATAATTAATTGATTTTAAATTTAATGATAGCTAGGTTAGCACACAATGGATAAGCGAGTGAGTCAGGTGATGAAATCCCTTCTTGTTTTAATGACTGGGTCTAAGTATTAGGTTCATTAATTCATCAAACCATCCAAAATAAAGGCAATGCGATGATAAAAATAACATAGGAGCAAGTAAGCACATAAGAATGGACTCGCTTGTAGGAGATTTGCGAGTGATAAAGAAATGTACCCCCCACGGCTTTTACACACGTGGGGTGATGACCAATTTGAGTCGACTGGGGGGAGATCGCCTATCTCAGTTGGTCCCAGGAGTCCTACCGACCCAAAGTAGAGAGGCTTATTTTTCTTGCCCTTGGATTCCCTCTCTCCACCTTCCCTGATTCCCCTATCATGCTTTTTTTGAATTATTACAAATACAATGAAAAAATAATAGTGTTTCCAAGCACCACAATACAAGCAAATGAGAAAATCCTATAACAAAACTTCTAAGAAAATGGAATATGGTACTAAAAATTAAAAGCAAAAAACAAATGACTTACAACAGCAAATCTTTGCAAATGCTTCAAACTCCAAAAAGTGGAAACAACACCATTTGATAGAAATGGCTTTTTGTGTGTCTCGTTGTGGGAAAGCCTCTCTAATAAAAAATCCTTCATTACCTACAAAATGTAATAACACAAGCTCATATAGAGGTAAGCAAGGGTATCAATCCAACTCTAAGGAGTGCAACACAAGAAAAGTCATGTAGTTCATTTACCAGTTATTTTCTTTCTAGATTTTTTTTTTCTATTTTTTTAATGATATTTTTTATATAAAAAAAATTTGTGATGATGGTGAATTAAACAAAACTAAGTGAGAAAAAGTAATTAAAATAGAAGAAAAGTGTAAAGAAATACTAAAAAGTGTGTGATGAAAGTGAGTGAAAAAATATAACTAAATGAGCGAGAAAGATCAAGGGATGTATATCCACCACCATTTCACACAAAATAACTTAATTTGAATTTTTTTAATTTGATTGATTTTCATAATATTTATTTAATTCAAAAGGTAATTCTCATTACACTTATGAATTAATTAAATATTCTTTTTAAAAAATAATTTTAATTCCCACAATACTACTCAAAATGAATTAAAATCAATCAAATGAATCACCCGCTAGGATCAATTCACCCAACTAATTTTAATTAGACAAAATAAAAATAAGAGTAGAAGAAAATTATATTAAGATTTCAATCAATTTGGTAAGCCTATCTCTATTTTGAATCAAGCGATAAAGTGATAACACAATTTTTAATCCTTTCTCAATGATGATTTTCCATTTCTCGATGTGAAAATAAGAGTAGAAATTCAATTTACTAATCAAAGGAAATCAACAAATTTAAAATTATTAGACTAAATCAATTGGATTTATGCGGGCTACAATTCGTCCGTTGAATGGGAGATTAGCCCTTCATAATCATCATCTAAGATATAAGATAAAAAAATAAATCATGCACGGATTAAACAAGATGAATTAGAGAAGAAAAAATTAAACCCAAAATTTCCTTGATTTGGAAAGAACTCTTCAATTATATCTCTCAAATTTACTTACAACACTGAATTTATTTTTTCCTTAAACTAAAAAAAACTAAACTAAATTTTGTCTCTCTACTAGCTTCTTCTAGGTCTTGTAGTCTTCCTCTCCTTTCTCAAATGAGCATGGTCTTCATTTATACATGGAAAAAATGAAGCTAGGGGCAAAGTTGGAAGAATAAAGTTCCATCAGGTGTGTGAGGTGATTAGTGTAGGATAGACATTGCACACAAGTGCATGGATTTGGCGAGGTCACGAGGGGAAATTTTGGAAAATGGGGTAAAGGTCTTAAACATGTGGTTTTATAGTTTTTATTTTTGATCTTTATTTTGAGGTGTTAGGCATAATGGGATATGGGTTTAGAATATGGGTATTGGGTTTGATGGGTTGCCTGGGCTTAAGGGTATATGGACATAGAGCTTAGGAGATGTGTTAGAGAAGGGTTTGATTTCAATTTTCGGATTGAAAACTGGGTTGAGATTCGGGTTTGAATTGGCTGCTGAGGGTCTGATTCAGGATGGTGGCATATCTGGATGGGTCGCAGGTTTTTTTCGGCGGGTAGCAGCTCAGGTAGGTCCGGGTTTTGGTCGAGAAGAAGCTGGTATCAAGTCGGTTAGAAGATTATGGAGGTTAATGATGGATGGCCGGAATTTGGTTTGGGTTTAAACTAGGTGGAAGGTTTTGAGTAGGGGTCGGATTGAATTGGTGCCCGGAGAGGTGTATGACAGTAGGGTGCTTCCACCCGGGTTGAGCAGGTCCGGGTTCGAAGTGGGTTAAATCCGAGTTCTGGTTAGGTTTAGGAAATGGGTTTGAGTTAATGAATGGGTTTGAGGGTATTTGGGCCTTGGGTATTAATGGAGGTTAGGAGAGAGAAAAGATGATAGGTGAAGAAGATGATGGTGATGGAGGAGAGATAATCTAATTGGGTTGGTGTTTGGGTGTAGTGGGGTGTATGGTAGGTAATGTGTGTGTGTGTGTGTGTGCTGCAGCTTAGGTGGGAGTTGCAGGTCACTTGAGTAGACGGCTTCTTTTATTGACTCCACTTGTGTGTGAGTTACAGGTCACTTGTGTGTGTTCAGTTTGTAAACAAAAATAAAACAAATATAAATAAACTATTTATAACCTAATAATAAAATCTAAGACTAAAAGAAATAAAATCTACTGAAATAGTAAAATAAAACTCCTAAAAATATTTACTAATCTAAGAAATAAAATCAATTAAAAAAATAATTCCCTAATTTAACAATAAAAAGTCTTAAATAAAAATAAAATAAAACTAAAAAAAATAAAACTAAACTAATAGGATAAAATAATTACAGATCTAAGAAACTAAAAAAAATTTAAAAAATAAAAATCTAATTAAACGCACACCTATTATAATTAATTAAAATAGTAAAACATTAAATAAAAAAATTGAAATAATAAAAAATAAATCTAAAACTATATAAAATAATTATATTAATAATACACTCACACAGACACTGTAGACACCACATTCTAGGACCCCTTAGATCTCCCGTTAGATTTCTAGAACCTCCCCATCTCACTGCAAACCCTAGGTCGCACTCCGAGTACCGATTTAGAGCCCACCGGGTGCCCCCGGGCTCCGTTTGACTACGCTCAACTCTATCATCGGAGCGAAATCACTTTAAAACCTTGAAAGGCTCTGAATACCCTTTACAACGGTCCGACCCATGTGCTAACGGCTTAACGGTTTGGACGAACGGACCATTTTACTACCGAAGATAGATTCATAAGCCATCGGGCACTCCTGGGGCCCGAATCAACCCCAATCAACTTCACCGTCCAAATGAAAGCTCTTTGAATCTTTAAAGGTCACTGAAACCCCTTCCAACGGTCCGCCTCGTGCGTGAATCGACTTAACCATTAGGATGAACGATCAATTTTCTTTCAAAAATCGATCCAGAGGCCACCGAGTGCTCCCGGGTTCCATTTCACCAGAGTCAACTCTTTATCTCAAATGAGAATGAATGAATCTCCTAAGGGAACTGAATGCCCTTTCTAACGGTCCTCCCCGTGCATGATTCTGACCTACGATATGGACAAACGATCCATTTTACTCCAAGAGGTCCCTAGGCACTTTCGAGCCCCGGTTGACTAAGGTCAACCTTCCGAACCGAGCAAAACTCTTCGTAATGTCTAAGTACATATCCTAACCTTTCAAATGGTGCACCCCATGTGGAATTTTGACTTACCATACGGACAAATGATCCGTTTACGCCCGATGATCTCCCGTCCAAAAGACCGACGTACGCTTTCGAGCCACATTTGACCCAAAGTCAACTCTCGAACCGCACAGAAGTCCAAGGACTCTTGAAGGTCTATGAAATACCCTTCTAAAGTTATGCCCCGTGTGCGATTCGAATCAATGGTTTGTGTTCTATGAACATTTTTCTAGAAAAATCTACATGGAACTGCCAATTGGCAGGCCCAGATCCCTGCCTATTGGTATAGTGTCTAGGGTCACATGCCGATAGGAACCCAAAAGGGTAGGCCTATCGGCACCCGCCTGACCATATAAATAGGGTCCATGACCTCATTCTAAGAGACAAAACAACATATCCATTAACATCAGTGATCTCAACAATATTCCCTCGAAATTATTGAAGTTCCTCATGTGAAGTTCCGTCCAAGCTTACACTCCCATCCATTTCATACCCAATTTGGAAAATATTATTCTCTCTCATCAACCTTCCTCAACACTCAAGGGAGTTCATCCAAGATCAAAGATCAAGATTCAAAGAAGGTCCAATTCCTTCCCTCTCTCTTTAAATTCCTTGTTTTTGCATAATAAACATTAGATTCATAATCTAGTTCTTACTTTAGTTCATACACATGAATATCTACACTTTTATTAGTATATTTCACATACTTTATTTTCTACAAAAATCCCAAAAACGAATAAAAGAGGGTTACATCCATAGATTCCAAACGGAATTATCCATCACACTTTTTCCAAAACCTAAAAAAATACATTTTCTACACATACACATATAATAAAATTTCATTTAAATCTATAGGATAAACTCGACCCCTATGCTACATTCGAACAATGTGGACTTTAATGCATTTATAGTCTTGTAGGTGTCTTGGATTAAAATTCGAGACTCAAGTCTAATTGTCTAAATTTTCTCAATTTCTCAAATTCCCTAATTTTCTAAAACCTCCCATTTTCACACACACACACACACACACACACACACACACACACACACACACACACACACACACACATATATACATATATAAAAGTTAGGGAAGTTTTTGAATTATGTACACATTTTAACGGTGCGGATCAATGCCACCTCCTCACATATTTTTACACATTTTAATGGTTTAGATCACATCCCATTCCTTTTTACAAATTTACCCCTCAAATATTTTACTTCCCCCGCTTTTTCTACCTCTCAAACTTACCCCTTAATTCAAAAATTGGGCATTTTGGTAACACACTCTCACTTTACCCAAACAACACTCTCTCTCATTCTCGATATCTCCCTTGCTCACCCCCGTTGCCCTCAGTCTCTCCTTCACTCGACCGTCGTCCACAACAGCTCTCCATCTCTTGCATCTTTTTATCATCAAAGAGGATACTCTCTTTTCACATGGATTTTTGGTATAATATTTATCTTTCAACCTCGATTTTGCATCAGCAGCGATTTATTAATGCTTTAAGGGTTGATTTGCTGTTTAGAGTTGTTACACGGAAGGTATGATGTTTTCGATTTTGCATCAGGAGCGATTTATTAATGCTTAAGGGCTAATTTGCTGTTTAGAGTTGTTACATGGAAGGTATGGTGTTTTGAGTTGCGTTGACTTTTATCAAAATTTGTAGGTTTTTGGATCTGTTATAGTTTATGTTTCTGGGTTCAAAGATTTGATGTATGTTTCTCTATGAATGTTTCAATAAGCTACATACGTTTGTGTTCCTAATTTTTTGGTACTCATGTATAATTTTCTCTTTTTAGATTTGTTGGGAATCCAAATCTGACCTAAAGGTTTGGTTATATTTGTTTATATTTGTTGGGAATCCTAATTTGGTTATATTTGTTGGGAATCCAAATCTGACCTAAGATTTGATGTATGTTTCTCTACGAATCTCATAAATATAAACTACATTCGTCATCATCGTTTGCATTGTTCTCGAGTCATCGACTCACCAATGGTGGTGCAATAAACTACATACGTGTGTGTAAAGGACCCAAAGGTTTAAAGATGGTTTGATGTTGGGTTCTCAATCTCTTAAGTTACACAATTTGTATATATCTAGCCTCAAATTATTCTATTATTCCTGTCAGGTATGATTTCGGATGATGATTGAAATGAGGGTTTGGCTTTTGAACTTAATATTTCTCACATGAAAGAATTTCTTACTTCTTAATTAGTCTTCGAATCCAAACATTCCCATTCATATTTTTGGTTATTAATCATATTAATAAAAAATCATATAATCATATTTATATGAAAAATCATTTTTACTTTTATTTTTCTTTTGAAAACATGTTGGCCTTATGTTTTAGGGTCACTGGCCTAATGTAAATGCTCCGATGATTTTTACTTCCTTCTATATTCATATCCCTATCACTAATATTTAAGATATATTGTCAATTTGTCAATGACTAATTTATGTAAATTTCATACTCGGGCCATTCTAAGGTGCTATTAACTTGGTTGCCGAAATGACAAGGCATAGGATGCTTTATATATATATTAGTTATTGCTATAGAATACACATACATTGAATAAACAAATTTGTGTATAGCTTCCCCTAAACTATGCAAAATGTTTTAGATTTACTGTATGACGTATCTATATCAATATCTATATATAGTAAGTAATAAATAGTATGTTTATTGCATTGCGCACTGTTAGAGTACGCACAAATAGATGTTACAATGCTTATATGCATCTGTTTCATATTTTTTGAATTGTTGTAGTAATATTTATTAAATATATACTTTCACCGCACCGTTTTTCTCTTTTATATATATTTTTATTTAAAATTTTCTCACGTTTCAGGAGAAAAGGAGATATACTTACTGGTTCTACTTCAAACTAATTTCGATCCCAACTAACAACCGTACTTATACTTTAGATAATGTTAGTGATTTTCTCAATTACGCCCCTCCTTGGTAATTTCCATTCACATTTAGTTTATGTCCGGTTCCAATTATCATCCATTATACTCTGACATACAATTTAGAGTTTTGGTGAACTCTCAGCTTGAGAGCAGATGATAAGTGTTGGTATTATATATAAACTTGGTCAAATATATTGTATTGTATAATGTTATATGACATGCATAAATGTAACTTTACACAGGTACTCAGTAGCCACATATGGCGTGCAATTTGAAACATTTAGACTCAATGTCCAACGAATGATAGCCAATAGGGGTGGGATGAACTATAACCAACAAATTCACAGTGTGGATCAATAATCAATTTTCCTGGAATTACCTTGGTTGTTAATTAGACGATCAACGAATTCGATAGGAATTGCATGATCATATAGGGACAAATGGTTTGTAAAAGTCCCATTCAATAATGTGAAAGTCCCATTCAATTGTATGTGACTTTTTTTACACATAAATTTTTCAACAATGGACCTTCTACACATGGTATTAGGAAGTTTAATTGTGTGACTTTTACAGGTCTGAAAAACAAGGTTTGCTTAATACGCTAGCAGCTACCTATGCTGCTGTACTTTTCTTGGAGCAAATAATGCTAGTATTATTGAACATATATATAGGTATTATTCAATATGGCCTGAAATAGGATCATACTTTACTTATTATTAAACAGTGACTAACTTTCCCATAAATTTATTCACCACATGGACCAAATCTGAAGAGCCCGCAACTAGCCTACGGGTCAGATCTGATACGAACATATATACAGGTGCACGTTCTATATAATTGACTGGATGATTATTCAAGTTCGTGGAATGTTTAAATGACTTTAGGCATGCTGAATCCTCTTTAGGTGACTTTAGGCATGCTGAATCCTCTTTAGGAATTATCTTAATTTCAGATCGGGTTTTATAACTTAAGGATGCCTTTAAGAACCTTAATTTTCGTTGAATCTCAGTAAGGAGTTTCATACAATTCTAGAATCCTGTTTGAGTTCTAATTGAGTGAGTATCAAATTTACTTGAGTTAAAGGTCCACTTAACATGCTTCTCATTTTGTGATCATATTGACATAGTTAAAGGTCCCCTCATAGATGCCCGTTCCTAAAGGAACATTTAAAGGTCTTATTAACTTAGTGTATAATTCTATAAAAATGACTTTTCCCAATTTTTCTAAATTATGTATAGTTATTTGAATTATACATAAAAATTTATTGACTTAACTTAGACATGACTTGGTACCTTAGAAATTATCTTTGTGCCTTTATGTGTCAGTTATCTGCTTTCTTACATCTCTGATTTATGTTGTGATATTTTTGTAGGCTTCATTGTATGGGTACGTGTCCAGTTTTGGTGGATCCTACAAACAAAAACAGTTGTTGCCACTATGGGATATTTTTCTTGAATTGGATGATTTAAGTCCATCCACCAGTAGTGGAATGAATCTGCAGCATAAATATGTTCTCAGGATCAGATGATGCCTAAGAAGTTTGGGGACTTGACTTCAGAAAATGTGAATTTTATCTTAATGAAATTGTTTGTGGAGATGATCTTGGAGAAGGAGCGAGTTCTCAAGAAAGTCCCTACATGGTGGCAATATTGGCGCCACACTTATGGCCATTTATGAGGCATAGTATAACATATGTTCGTTATTCAACTATTCGCACTTTCGAACGTCAGCCTTGAGCTTTGGATTCTGGATTTTGGAAGAGGAACTTCGCGAAACCAGTCAAGTCTAAGAAAGACTTTAGATGTTATCCTCTTTTCAGCGTCATAAGAAAGAAATTTGCTTAAAAATTTGAATACAACATCATAAAGAATTGGTGATTTGGTGAACGATGTAGCCAGAAATTTTCTACGCAATACACTATACTGGTGGGTCTTGACGAAGTTCACCTTCACTCCATGAAGTTTGGAAAATTCAGGATGAATTGACTCATTTGGCGTGCCAAGTATTTTAAATATCTCAATAACTCATCAAACTTCGTTTTCCCATTCAATGATGGTTGCATCGTTAACAGTTCAGCCATAATACAACCCAATGACTGCATGTCAATTGCCGTTGAATAGAGTTTTTCTCCCAACGGAAGTTCAGGTGACTTGTACCATAAAGTGACCATAAGAGGAGTATATGGTTTCAATGGGCTCCCATATTGACGAGCAATCACAAAGTCATAGATTTTCAACTCAACGTAATGAATAAGATCCTCACTTATAGAACTATTTTTACAGATAACAATATAACCTTTATGGTCTCTGATTATGATTGATATTTGATTGATATCAGTGTCGATGATTGTTATGCATCTTTTATTTTATCCACTGAGTGAATTTACGTTTCCAAATTATGTATATTACAAGAGGTTCGCTTTGAAGTAGACTTTTGTATAGTGATGAAAATGGAGAATGCGAATAAGATGGATATAGCGACGAAGAGTAGAATAGAATTTCAGGTATGCTTACAAATTTTGTGATCTACCTTAATAAGGTGTTCGGATAATGAAATATTATGGTGATCCATGAATATCTACACGCTAAAGAAATATTACAAAGGAATGAGGAATGAGATATGATAGTCCATGCTCTTTAATAATTTTGGTTCCTAATATTCTTGCTTTTTAATAGTTTTATTTCTTAATATACATGCTTTGTTTATGTCCGCCATGCTTTTTAATAGTTTGGGTTCCTAATATTCATGATATTTAATAGTATACCGATCAACAACTACAACAAGAGAATAGAAAAAAAGTCTGAAGAAAATAATGTTACTCGAACCACAATATACATTGAGTTCGCATGATTGTACCATAAGATACAAGCATGCCGGAATGAACAGAGCATGTAAATTGCCTATTCTGTTATCTATTGAGATGGAAATTTCCTATTTTGTTAAGCTTATACATTTTATTTTCATATTAACCAAGCTTTATGATTTCTTATGTTTGATGTGCTGTCTATTGAATTATGTTAGTTTGACTCAATTAGTTTTAATTGCATTAGTTTGAATCACGATGTGAAGTTAACTGAACCTTCAAAGAATGCCATATACACCAAGGATGGTCTACTCGATAAACTGGGCGATATAAGCTGGCTTGAGAATGTGGATTGGATACACAACCTTTCTGTTAACATTTACCGAGAGCAAGAGGTGGACGTGAGTGATGACCTAGAACGCGAACTTGCGTTCTATACGCAGGCATTGGATGGTACAAGGCAGGCCTTCATCAAATTTCAGTCAATGGCAAGTCCCAAGTCGATTGTAAGCGTCATCTGCATATATATGCATATGTT